>CM036239.1:21809762-22234762 GCA_020698575.1 Bostrychus sinensis | reverse complement strand
TGGCTTCTTCTCTTCTGTTAAAATCTTAATCGTTAGCTGCTAAGGTGAAGCTTCTGTCTTTACATGTTTTCATTGGAGCTTTTCAAAGTCTCGACATGGTCCTGAGCCAAGTCCTCATTGTATGGATTCCTTTTGGTCATGTTCTCACAGGGTTGCATTGTGCTGACTGACAGCTACGAATGTTTCTCTTTTCATGATACGGCATTTAAATCCACATCATTTGTTGTTGTTTTTGTGCCAACTTGGATCCACCTCAATCCGGGGCTTTACTCTTTTCACACAATGCAGATACAGATTCCCTATTTTGCACTCGGCATAATTGTCTGGCTTTTACAGTAACGCACATCCAATAACATTCCTTTCTGGGATTTAAATACAGTGACATTATGTTTTGTGCAAATCATAAAGATACATGCACTATTTTTTTTTCTCATTTCTGTCCACTAAACCTTTGGGAGAGGTGGTCATAAAGGAACAATATGCAGGATTCCCAGGCAAATAGTACAATACAAGTACAAACTGAATTCCAAAAAAGGTTGGGACACTACGTAAAATGTAAATAAAAAGTATATATTATTCACAACAGAACATAAAGAGTATTTTAAGGGTGTAGAATTATTCATTAGTCATTGCTCATTTTAAATTTATTAAATTTGAAATCACATGCATTATTATTATTTTTTTTACACAATGCACCAACTTTTTCTGGAAATGTTATTTTTGTGTAGGCTGCTGTTAGTGCAAAGCTAGACTCAAAAATCTTCCTTGTGAACAAATAAGAAATCTGTGCTCACCAATGCATTCGCCTCAGTGTTGTAATAAATTGGTAATGTATTAATTTCCGTTTCTATTTTGACAATTAACTACTCCTCTTCCAGAACTAACCTATCCCAGCAACTATGGGCCTTAGGCAGGATACACCCTGGACAATGCCCAGTTAGGTGTAGAGCTGAAACAGAGACATACTTGGACATTCACTTTCATTCACCATGGGCTGTGTAGATTTACTTAACTCATGCATGTCCAGGACAGAATGCATTGTAACACAGGGAGATGGCAGGCAGCTGGCGGAGGATTAAACCCACAACCTACCTGCTGAGAGGGGATAGCGCTAACCAATGTGCACTCCTGATTACAACTAATTGCTGTAAAATTAAAGCAATAGTTAGATGAGTGTGTTGTGAAGAATTATCAAAACTTCTTTCGGCAAGCACTTTACCTCAAACAGCCACACAAACCCTGGGTTAATGATTTTGTCTGCCACCAATCTAAAATACTTCCAGCAGCCATTATTGAGTGGCAATGCCACATGACTCAGTAGGATTTTGCACACTTGGGCTGTCCAAACGAACATGTCTAGACTGTCAGAGATGAATCTGAGCCAGTGGCTGTGATTTAGGCGAAGTGGCGATCCTTCACATCAGCAGCCATAACTCTCCCAGGGCACTCAAACGCAACCCGCTTTACTGAACACACCAGGGCTTCTTTTTGAGTGCCAATCCTGGGCATGCCTCTATTGTCAGTGTGAGGATAACATGACATGATCCAACTTAAGTCAACAGTAGAATTAAAAAGGGTGTTTCCACATTAGAGCGTGCAGGGATAGTGCAGGCTGCTGTTGCCCCGAACAGGAACCTGCAGGTAAAGAGAATGAATGAAAGGAAATGCGCGCTTGTATAAACAAACTCAAATCTGTGGATGTAATGTGAACTCAAACAGGTTACAATAAAAGACTCACTGTTGGCTGTCAAGGTTAGTAAAAGTTCAGTCAGACTGGATTCAATCTGGGATATTTTTTCTTACCATAACAATCAAATATAAATTGCAGTATAATACATACTATTTAAATAAAATGACTATGCATATTGTATTTGTGTATTTTAATTGAGACATATTCTGCCTTGATTGAAAATTAATTAATTTTGATCAAATTTGTCAGTTTCACCTCTGCATTTCTTTTAGTGGTTTGATTAAAATATCCACCCCCACATCATATTTCTTACTTTGCATGTTTGTGATTGATATGATCTGGAAAACTTTGCCATAGATACTTTGTATTATAAATATTTTGTTGTGCAGATGCATTGTTGATGTCTTAGATGTCATATAACATTGTAACATGTAACATTTCTTAGCTTGTGTTTGAATTCAGCATTACAGTACATGGTATATGGACTGGACACTGAATCCATAATTTTACCGTTATATGAGTTGTGGTTATACATTTGTATATACCTGTGATTTTTTTCCCCCTGTACTTAAGAAAACTAGGAATCAGTTGTGAAAAAAACAAGACATCATCTAGGCTTAGGATCATTTATATTATATACATAGTTGGTTTATGACATACTGAAAGATGTCTGTTAAGGTTCTCAACAATTAAGGTGATCATCAATTAAAAATATAGACATTTTGTGCCGCTGTATGGCTCAGTGGTTGAGCTGCTGTGCATATGCAGAGCAACTACAACCTGCCTGGGCATTGTGGGTTCGAGTCCGGACTCCGACAATTTGCCGCATGTCTGTCCCCAATTTCCAACTATACTGCCCTCTCAATAAAGCCTATAAAATGGCCGAAAAATATAGGCATTTGGACAAGGTTTTGTTATCATTCCACGGACTAAATGCATTTACAGTCTTATTGGTCTATGCTGCTTGTCAACAAGGAATTAATGGCTGCTGTTGTTAATGCAGAAAAAAGGTGTTTATTTCAATGCTGGCTATGTTCGCTTAATGAGAGACACTGAAAATTTTGGAAATAAATTTGTTATGATTTATGAGGGGTTGGGACCGGGATATTTTTGGGTGGTGTCCCTTTAATAGTTTTCTGTCCAGAACAGTTACATTTTACTTCATGCATTACATCAGATGGTATACTTCATTAAGAGACTGGCCACAGTCTGCACACACATACAGAGACAGAGAGTGCATTGTTTATTCATATCCACACCAAAGGAATCCCTCAGTGACCCTCCATGTCTCACACAGACAGTGGTGAAGATAATAGTGACTGAAAATAGCTGCACAGTCAGCCAGTGTCAGAGCTCTTCACAGCTGAAAACTGGTGACTATAATAAATATTCATTTATCTGGAGGAGACATATGAGTAAGCTCTATATGGGCTGTAAGAAATAGACACGTCACCCTCTTTCATTATTTGTGACACTGATGGGACAAAAAGCTTCATTTTTGATACAGCTCCACACAAATGAAAATGAAAAATGAAAAGATAACAAAAAATCCCTTGAGAGTTGCTATAAAAATTACCATCACATCATCTAAAGCCCTTCAGCTGTTTGTGTTTCAGAGCAGTAAAGATAACACAAAACAAATGTCACATATGGCCTATTAAATATCTTGTATTCTTTAATTGTCTTTTGTAAATGAGTGTGTTTGAGGTTGGCCTGTTCATAGTTATACTATTATTTATGTCATATGCAATAAAAATGGGACATCTTGTTTTCCATGGTTCGCCATAATTTACAATGTCTTTTTACTGAATCAAAAATTACAACATGGGCCAGTCCCCAGCGGCTGACGATGCTGTAAATATGCCAATGAAGAAGTCAACCCACCATTTTAGAATCTGGGAGCTGAACCTTTTTTTTAATTTTTTTTTTTTATTTGTTCTCATATTGAAAGTTTACGTAGCATTTTATACAGCAGTAATAAGTGCAATAAATCAAATAAAAAATACTAATGATGTATTGAGTTGGATGGTGATGTGGGGTAGGACAGCTTTGCTTTGATGTGAGACTAAGTAGTTTCCCATCAAGGATTACTACAGTTGAATGTTTCACATAGTTTTTAATAGCAATGACACCAGTTTATCTGTTCACTTCAAAGTCACTTCAAAAAACACTGTACATTATATATCAGGTGACAAAACCTGAGTAGTCTATTGTGCATTCAGTGGTAATAATATATTACCACTGACAGTTGGGAAATATTATGAAAATATTTAAAATGTCTCTGTGGTGTATGTCTATAAATTTGATAATAAAATAAGACTCATTTTGTTATTGGTTTAATGGGATAGACACCTATTTCCAGAGGAGTTGTAAACACCACCATGCTATTTCTAGACTAGGTTCAGGAAATATGCTTGTTCATACACTACTGTCATTTAGGGCAGATTGTATGCTATTAAAATATAAATCTACATATTTTTTCCTATTTTTTGCAGTGTAATGTATCAGTATTTGAATATAGTAGGTCATCTTGTACTTGAGTACTTTTGTCATGTACTGTAGTTTTTCTTTCTGTCATTGTTGGATATGTCCAGGAGCTGCCAGCTCAGCTGTCAGCGGCTGCAGGCCTCAGTCCTGGCAGCCGCAGTAGAGACAGAGCAGGTATCATGCCAGATCCTGCAGATCCACATAGCTTTCACTGATCCATTAGGACATGCTACAATTCACCTGTGGCTCACAGCCAACATGCCCAGCCATTGTTGCGCTAGCCACAGTATTTCCATCTGCTTCAATCACTGCTCAGACATTTCAGGAGCGTTTATTGGCATCATTGACAGATTGTGTGTATGCAGAAGTATGCATGTGTGCACACTGGAGTCTGTAAATGAGATCCCTTGGTACTATCAAAGTGCAGGCATGACTATGACACTGTTATAAATAGATAGGAGGAAGTGAGGAAGGTTAAAGCACTCAGACACACACACTGAGCGTGAAGAGGAGCCACTTCAGCTAAGTTCTATACAAATGTACTTTTACATTATGATGATTTTACACAATAATAAAGCTTTCTGATTTCAAAATGAGAAATTGAACAACTCTCTTTTTTCAGCGTTATGCTTATGTTTATTGAGCCTTACATCCTTGCACACTGCACGGTGTCTAAGGAGCCTATTATTGGCCAAGGTGAATTATCACCCAGTGAACAAATGGGAAGCTAGTAATCTCTCTCTCACGGTCCACTGCTCCACTCAGAGGACCCCAAATTCATCAATTCACTCTGAATGCAAAGAGGAGAGCAGTAAAACTTGTGCATTTTTTAAATAACATCATTCCCTGCTTCTAGTCTATATCCCACTGAGTAATGTTAAATAAGGATTCTGGGAATATTTTTCCCTCAGTGTGAAACATTAGACAGGTGGGGATATGGGCTTATGTTCTCAGAGAACTCTCTGGCCATCTTCCAAATCCTGAACACTTCTAGGTCTTTCTTTATTCAGCTGCTACAAGTTGATCCAAACCATCTTTTGATCTAGATGTTTTTGTGTCTTGTACAACACCAAATCAAGGATATGGTCTTTACATGGTACAGCTAAAATCTGGCTAACTGTGTTCAGAAAATAACTTCTGGAAGTGTTCCTGATCCAGTGATTTCCAGTACAAAATAATGTTGGTTTTAACGCAGTATCACTTGATGTCCTGAACATCTAAAACATCAAATTCATCTAATACTAATTTTACAGAGTTTGCCTTTCTAAAATGCTCCTTTTATACCCAGACATCTTACTTAAGTGTAGCCAGTTAACTCTATTAGTTGCAAAATGTTCCTAGAGCAGTTTCTATAGTAAAAATTGTTTTTTCAGACTTTTGTTGCCCAAGTCCCTTTAAATTTTTTTCAGATGTGTTGATGGCATTATATCAAGAAACTGGGCTAATATTTGTCATGAAATAGTAAAATATCTCAGTTCCAACACCTAAAGTGTTGTTTATGTACTACAGTGAATAAAATGTATTTTTTATTCTTTTTTTTTTTTTTTCATTTTAAGCAACAAGAGTCTCAATCTTGAGCTCCTCCTTGAACCGCCACCTTATCGTAGTGGAGGGGTTTGAGTGCTCGAGAGATCCTAGGAGCTTTGTTGTCTGGGGCTTAATGCCCCTGGTAGGGTCTCCCATGGCAACTAGGTGCTAGGTGACAAGCCAGACTAAGAGCAGTTCAGTAGCCCACTATGATGATAACCACAACAAGGTCTGTTACATTGCCCAGATTGGTATCACCGGGGCCCCACCCTGGAGCCAGGCCTGGTGGCTCCCACGGGACCCGGCCGGGCCCAGCTTGTCCATAACAAACACCATGTTCAAGCACAAGGGTGTCCGTCAGTGCACGTGGCACTAGGACATCCTGGGCTGGAGGTCGATGATCGACTTTGTTGTAGTGTCATCTGACCTTTGGCTGTGTTTTTTGGACACTTGGGAGAGAGTGGGGCTGAGCTGTCAACTGATCACCACCTGGTGGTAAGTTGGATCTGCGGGCAGAAGAGGAGGCCGGACAGACTCGCCAGGCCCAAACATATTGTGAGGATCTGTTGGAAACGTCTGGCTAAGCCCTTGGTCAGAGGGGTCTTCAACTCCCACCTCTGGGAGAGCTTCAACCAGATCCCGAGGGAGGTTGGAGACATGGAGTCTCAGTGGACCATGTTCTCCACCTCTACTGTCGACGTGGCTGTTTGGAGCTGTGGCCGTAAGGTCTCTGGTGCTTGTCGTGGCGGCAACCCCTGAACCCGGTGATGGACACCAGAAGTAAGGGATGCCGTCAGGCTGAAGAAGGAGTCCTATCGAGCTTGGCTGGCTCGTGGGACTCCTGAGGCAGTTGACAGTTACCGGCAGGGCAAGCGTGCCGCTGCCTGGGTGGTTGTGGAGGCAAAAACTCAGGTCTGGAAGGAGTTCGGGTTGGCCTTGAAGAAATTCTGGCAATTCTGGAAGCAGTGCTTTGCCAACACTGTTTACAGTGGAGGTGGGGAGCTGCTGACCTCGACTGGGGATGTTGTCAGGCGGTAGAAGGAATACTTTGAGGATCTCCTCAATCCCACCAACACGTCTTCCATTGAAGAAGCAGAGGCTGGGGACTCGGAGGTGGACTCGTCCATCACCCAAGTGACCCCCAGTGACAAAGCACCGGGGGTGGATGAAATCCGCCCTGAGTATCTCAAGTATCTGGATGTTGCGGGGCTGTCGTGGCTGACACGTTTCTGCAGCACCACGTGGCAGTCGGGGACACTGCCTCTAGACTGGTAGACCCCCGGTCTGGTGGTCCTTCTTTTTAAGAAGGGGGACTGGAGGGTCTGTTCCAACTACACAATTCTCAGCCTCCCCGGGAAAGTCTATTCCAGGGTACTGGAGAGGAGAATTCGGCTGATAGTTAAACCTCGGATCCAGCAGAAACAATGCGGTTTTCGGCCCGGTCGTGGAACAGTGGACCAGCTCTATACCCTCCATAGGGTGCTTGAGGGTTCATCGGAGTTCGCCCAACCTGTTCACATCTGCTTTGTGGCTTTGAAAAAGGTTTTTGACTGTGTACCTTGAGGTATCCTGTGGGGGGTGCTCTGGGAGTATGGGGTCTGAGGCCCTCTGCTAAGGTCTGTCCAGTCTCTGTACAACCGGAGCAGGAGCTTGAGCCGCATTATTGGTTGTAAGTCGGACCTGTTCCTAGTGCATGTTGGACTCCGGCAGGGCTGCCCTCTATCACTGGTTCTGTTCATTATTTTTATGGACAGAATTTCTAGGCGCAGCCAGGGGCCGGAGGGAGTCTGGTTTGGAGACCACAGGATTTCATCTCTGCTTTTTGCAGATGATGTTGTCCTGTTGGCTTCATCAAACCAGGACCTTCAGCATGTGCTGGGCCAGTTTGCAGCCCAGTGTGAAGCAGCTGGGATGAGAATCAGCACCTCCAAGTCCGAGGCCATGGTTCTTGACCGGAAAAGGGTTGTTTGCCCTCTCCAGGTCGGAGGAGAGCTCCTGCCTCAAGGGCAGGACTTTAAGTATGTTGGAGTCTTGTTCACAAGTGAGGGAAGGATGGAGCGTGAGATTGACAGGCAGATTGGCACAGCGTCTGCAGTAATGCGGTCGTTGTATCGGTCTGTTGTGGTGAAGAAGGAGCTGAGCTGAAAGGTGAAACTCTCAACTTACCAGTCGATCTACGTTCCTATTCTCACCTATGGTCATGAGCTTTGGGTCATGACCAAAAGGACAAGGTTCCAGATACAAGTGGCTGAAATAAGGTTTCCTCCGCAGGGTGGCAGGACGCTCCCTTAGATATAGGTGAGGAGCTCAGTTACCCGGGAGGAGCTTGGAGTAGAGCTGCTGCTCCTCCGCATCGAGAGGAGCCAGCTGTGGTGGCTCTGGGATGCCTCCCTGGGGAGGTGTTCCAGGCATGTCCCACCGGAAGGAGGCCCCGGGGAAGGCCTAGGACACGCTGGAGGGATTATGTCTCTCAGCTGGCCTGGGAACGCCTTGGGGTCCCCTCGGTAGAGCTGGAGGAAGTGTCTGTGGAGAGGGAAGTCGGAGCATCTCTGTTTAGACTGCTGCCCCCGTGACCCGGCCCCCAATTAAGTGGAAGAAGATGGATGGAGTCTCAATCTTTTTTTTTTCTTTATGGGATTGCACCAAAAACAAAACTAGAGTTTTGCTCTCTTTAAAACCAAAGTGACAGGATTTGGGCAGGCTTCATATCAGTCTCTGCAGTTAGCATTGCATTTCACAAAGCAACAGATGTAGCTAATCTAGCCTGAATGGGTTTCCTGCAACTAGTTTAAAATGATTATTTTAAAACCTCTACCACTCAAATTGGGAATGGGATGGCACAGCAGCCTTTTATTTGATTGCCTATTGTCAAGACCTACCATGGCATGGCTTTGACCTGTTTGACATGACTTTGACCTCTGGCCTTGAACAGCTGTCAGTGGTGCCCTGCACTTAAGTGGAGTGAACCCATGGGACACAAGTATTGCTCCCTGAGGTGGCACAGTGTCAGTCTCTGCTGTGGCTTTACGCTTTTTAACATTCAAAGAGTGTCCGGCCAGGCGTCCCACTACTGTGTTACTAAACAAACACAGGCTGATCATATCACCATAATGCTCCTTGGGGGGAAAAGAAGCCCAGTATATGACTGGTTGTTCACCGGTTTTATGCATCTGCGTAAGCTTCTTTTGATTATAGCCGTTGTGCTGGCTCGGGGCCCAGCTAAAAGTGTCACACATAAAGTCTTGAACAGAGGTAGAAAGTAACTTCATACTTTTAATCAAGAAATTTACTGAGACATTTTCAAAATTATATGAACTGAGTACATTTTCTTCATTATTCTTTTACTTGCGTACATTTTTGAGGAAAAAAAAATACTTTTGCATCTCTAGCATCTCTATATAAGTATTTAGTATTTCTAAGCATGGTGGCAAAGTGTGCAGTAGCAGTAGTAGTGGTATTATTAGTATAGTAATAATAGTAGTAGTAGTTGTAGTAGTAGCAGCAGTAGTAGTATTCACAATAGCCCTTGAAGTACACTAGTAGTAGTAGTAGTAGTAATAGTACTAAGTACTTCCTTAGTAGATTTGGAGTACTCCTCCCACCACTGGTCACAACTAAGCTACATGATATAGCAACACCTCAGCAAATAAAGGTTAGACCAATTGAGGAGGACGTGTCCAGGAAGTTTTTGGTAATGGGTTTGGGGGGTGATAGTGGCAGCCGTGTGTCTGTGGAGTGAATGAATAATGCACCAAAGTGTAAATATTTTGAGTGTCTAGAAAAGCACTATATAAGACCAATTCATCATCATCATCATTATTATTATTATTATTATTATTATTATTATTATTATTATTATTATTATTATTATTATTATTATTATTATTATTATTATTATTATCATAGCAGATCCTATTTCTGCTTTAATCCCGGTTTAATTCAGTCTGGTATATCTAGAATCAGGACTAGTTTGATTTAGGTTCTCTACTGCACGTTTATTGTAAAAAAGCTTTGATATAGGCGGTACTGAAAAAGTCACCCACCGCAAAAAATATAACTGCATGAACTGACCCAACAGAAACTACACATTTGAGGTCCTAACCCTGACAAGTGTGGCACTGGACAGCTGTGTGTTCCCCTTGATGTATTTATGTTAGCCACTTACATAAATACACTGTGACACATGCACTACACACTCTCGCCCGTGCATGTGTCCGGTGCGTGTGCGCGTACCGGTGGTACACATATCATGTACTCTGTGGGTAATACCCAGAGGATACAATGTCTCTATGGACAGACCAACAGTAGATCAGAGTCTGACCACAGTTACTTTGATGTGAGCCACAAACAGAGAAGTCACCTTCAGAGTTAGATAAGGATCAGACAGGCATTGCTGAATGTATACTGTCATATTAACTTCAAACTTAACATACTGTGCTGTGCAGGTTGGCCCAGAGTGGCGGTGCACTCAGTTGCAGCTTTGCTTTTAAAAACTTCTAGGTTTTGTTTTACTTTCGGGAAAAACACAGCTATGCCATTTTTTTGTGTTACAGTGCAATTGCCATAGCAGCAACAAAAAAGCTCTACTAACCTAACAAATAAAAGTGTTTGCTGCTTTTAAAAGAATATTGTAAATTAATCTGTGAAAAATACAAGACCTTCAAACCTGATGTAGTTTTATTGTGATTCTCAGATGGGGAATAACCAACGCCCCTACAGGGAATATTGCAGTACTGCGTATGTCTACTTCAACAGAGAAACAGTGCAAAAAAAGAAACAAACATACCAAACATGCATAAACAGTGGCAACCCAGTTACAAGATTCACAAGCATTGGTGTAACACTGACCCCTGCACTAGAGTAAGAAAACCTCCTACCTATAGTCTGTCGCAATGAGTAATTAGAAATATTTACTTATTTTATGTGTTTTGGGGAGGTGCTTACAGAAAGGCTTTACAAAGGGTTGATATTTAAGTATAAGTATAAGTTTTGGGAGGCACCTGGGTGAACCACCTGTGAGTGACAACCTACCATAAGGAACTTTTTTCAATTCACAGCAATGCAACTGCAATTTTAAGCAAAGCATGATGGTTGATTCTTTATCAACCCTTTAACTGCTTGAACTGCAACATTATTGGTCTGAAGATGGTTTGGTGAAAATCAGTCAGTGTATGATTCCTTCTGAACAAGATGGACTTGGAAGAATCGAGCTGCTCCGGGTAGCTATCACTCACTTTAACAATAGACCCTGTTGAGTGAGACTGCTGTTTTTTTTATGTCTATTGCTGATGTGTTTGTCTTTTGTTTATTGTATTCTGTCAATCAAGAGCAGTGTTGTGAAAAATAATTTCCCTTTTGGGACAATAAAGTCTAAAGTCTAAAAGTCTATCGCATCAGAACCCATCAACTCTTCACACATTTCTTATGAGAGAGTATACTGAGTACCCTCAACTGTTGTGTGGGATTCCCAGAGGGCAAAAACTACAGCCACCCTTGTGACGGTCCCAAGCCAGAATAAATGGAGAGTGTTGCTAAAAAGATAATGCAGTTTTACTATAACAAACAATGAGCTCCTATGCAACACAGAGAGCAGCCGTGACAGCACCAACAGGGAAGCTTTGAGAAACATTCCAGAAATAGATACACAATGATAGCTGATATAAACCTGATAATAATCCCTTTTTATAATGTTTGTGTTCTATGCAATTTTGGAGCATTTCTCCAAGTAACAAAACATAACTAATCTGCAAATACAAAATAAAATACTTCTAGACACACAATGATGTAATCTGTACAGCCATAACACAGGCTTATCTCAGTGCAATGAAGTACAGTATGACTAATAACCTGCTATAGAGCTATGAGTGTACTGGGAAGAGGCATGTTTTCCACAATGAAAGCATATCATTCATCCAAAAAAAGCAATTCAATTAGTCATTTGAGTTCTGTTACATACTTTCCCCTACTCCAATTTTTCTTGAAGGTTTAGAGATTTTAAGATTTACTAAATATGCATAAATGTGCTTAGAACAAAACATTAAAACTATATGCAGACACACATTGCATTCAAATGTACATAAGGCGCAAGCTTTAGGTTTACAGCCTTTGGTCCAAAATGCACGAATTCAAAATGGGCTCTAACACTGCAAGGGTTAGAAGTTCAGATTTTAACAGGGGGCCACCCATGTTAAAGAAGTATAAACTCTGTGTTGTTGCTGGTCCTTTTCTATCCATTAAGGACAGATGTGGACAGGAGGAGGTCAACCATGCAGTTGTGAGAAATACAGTGCCTCAAATCATTATGCAAAACAGGATGTAGCGCTTCACATTTCACTTTATTACATTATATTGTCAGTTTAGCACTGTGTGAACTCTGGTGCACAGAGTATTAGCACGTATTGTCAGTCAAAAGACTAGAACAGCACTGCTTGGTTGCACCCAACTTGCTGTGTAATGAAGGCTGAGGTAAATATGGTGGCAACCTTGAACTTTGTTTTATGAATAGCAACATACAACAACAAACAGACAGGAGCTTATGAAGAGACAACTAAAGGTAATGCCACGATAATCTAATCAGCTCAGTTTGGAGTTGAGGTTATGGGAAAGTAGACTTGTAGTGTCTCCTCAAGGTCGGCTATATTCATCATAGCTTTTGGTTGAGTGGGAGGATCACCTTAGTCGTTCTGCCATATGTACAATAAGCTTTAATGCTGTAACTACTGCTATGTGTACTGTAACTTACTTAATATCTTAAGAAAATTTACTTTCTGAGTACATTTTCTGAATAGTACAATATTTTAATACTTTGTCCACTTCTGCCTACTAGGCAGAATTACTAGAAGCGTTTAGTCTAGTACTTGTAATATCAGTGTGATTACTGTAATAATTTGGCAGTAGTACAAGTGATAAAACACCTCATTAGGAAAAAGATGTTAAAATAATGACATGTTTATTGCTGTTATCAGAATATGGAGGCCAAATGTATTTTCCAATCATTAAGGTACTTATCCAAGGCCAGGAAGCATTTGAGCCAAACAAAGGTGATGAGTCACTGAGCTTAGAAAATATTCTGCACTCCATTCATTAGTTGCTGCTGGGAGTCTACCTGATAGCTGAAGTATCTGGAGTCATAGCGTGGGTTCAAAGGTCAAGGTGCAGGTGTCAGATATTGAATTGCTTTGGGCATAGTTTTGTTTAGCTTGGGTGAGAATATGCAAGGCATTTTTGTGTGGAATGGGAATAAACAGAAAAGTCAAAAAGTATAAAATAAATAAGTGCCATCATGAAAAAAAAAAAAAAAAAAAAGAAAGAAAACATATAATATATTAACTTTTCACAAGGTTTAAATGCATCCAATCCTTAGGTTGACCCAAAAGTAGCTCACGGAAAATGTGGTAAAAATGGTGGAAAATAAATATGACAATAAATATTCTTAGCTTTACCATGTAAATGTTTTAGAGGTAATAAAAAAATATAAAGAAAAAAGCCTAATTGTGTTTTTTGCATAGATGACATATGAATATGCATGAATGTGCTAGCCAAAGAGAGAAACATCAAGAAATTTCTTTGCGTATCAAAACACAACATTCTTTAGATCAGTAGCCCTCATCTAGTTGCATTGAAGGACCCAATTTATTTTTCTTTTGCCACAGACTGCACTGCCATTAATTGGTTTGTTGTTTGTTAGTCAGTCTATTGTCCAGACAATTCAAAAAGTAATGTCTGGTTTTAATTACATTTTATGGATCCAGGATTTTTTAACACACTCTATACCATTGTGTGATGAGGTCAAAGATACTACCTCCAGCCACAGGGGGTCAGTAAAGGAACAAATTCCAGGTCTGGGGCACTATCTCACAGGGTCAATGTCTAGGCAGAGGTCTATTTATTTTACAACACCTGGTCTGCAAAACATGATGCATTACATTCATGTGAAGTGGATTCAACATATTATTTGATAGATAAAATTTCCTTTGGAACTCCTGATATGATTTTTATGTTTGACTATGATATTGCTGCTGTTGTTAAAACCTGACTCAATAAGATGACAGATTTTCGGGAACCACATGACAATATCTGAACTTTACTGTGTGTGAAACAAGATGATGCTATGTGGTACAGCCCATCAGTCCCACTTTGAGACACTTTATCAGCCTAAGCTCAAAAACACTACAGCTGTCTGTTTGACCTGTGACAGGCGATCTGTTTGCAGGTTAGGATGCTGAGTCGGTTCAAGTTACTAACAATTGGCATGTGCAAGTTTGTGTGGGGAATCACCAGCGATGGCACTGACACACCGAAACAGCTGAGAACACTATGGGATGGATATGACAGATAGATACTGTAGATATATGGCTCTATGGAGACAGCCAGACTGATGCATGGGCTGGTAATCATGTGGCATCAAAAATGTGTAAATGTATGCAAATTTCCCTTTAGGGCAACCTTTTGTGTTAAATTATATGTCAGTCAATAGGTCAAGTATTCGGTTCTTAGCGGAGATTTAAAAGTGTTTTTGGCCCTCAAAAAAGTAGTGGGACCCGGGGCACAGGGGGCAAAGCTGACAAAGAAACAACTATCACATGTCCCATACGTTTCTTTTTTAGAACAGTGGAACTTCACTAACCTGGTGTAAAACAGAGAGGTGTCAAAACTGAAACGTGATCGGCATATCTGACAAAGGAGGGGGGTGGCCTGCTGCGAGGGGATCACTTCTGAAGCATGAAAAAAATAGGGTCCCCCCACACCAGATGGGATGGGAGCTTTATCGTTAATGGCCTGCGGGTGCAAGAGTGAACCACAAAAAAGGTTGGAGCCACGGCTGGACTGTGACACATGTCCCGTTTGTGGATGGGGGGATTTTTACTCACCTAAGTCTTTGGAGTATCATCAGGTTACCCGTCCTGTCAGGAGCCTCCACCCTGTCCACCCGCGCCGCATTGTTCATCCCTGCGTGTTGACAAGGGAATAAAAGAGGACAGATAGTGAAAAAGAGAGGTGGCTAAGGCAGTGGGAGTGAGCCGCATTTGGACCTTTTGTTAGCACTGTATCTTCTTTTTTAATAGGAATAAAGTGAGGGATAATGCTGATCAAAGGCCTGAAAATGATTGCTCGGGTGGGTGTTGAAGGATTGGCCAGTGAGAGTGAATAGACTGGGGGGTCTAAGGAGCCACAAATACACAAAAATATGACTATGAGCAGATATCACACTTCATTTTGTACATCTCTTGAAAAGACGCACCTGACGAGAGCTTTCTAAACCACACCTGGTCTATGGTTTTATGTCCAAAACTCATGCAACCTCTGTCACCATCTGGACCAAATACAACAACTCCTGCATAGGACTTTAAGACGGTTTAATAGCAACTTTTGTTATATGCAAAACACAGAAAAAAAGAAAAAAAAAGGAGCAAGTGTGTGTGATGATTCAAGTGCCTTAATCATAACACAGCCCAGATGTGCCTAAGCCCAAAATAAGCAATAGCTGAAGCCAGTTTTACTGTGTTGGTCCTATTTACACTGATGAAAGGGCAAGCCTTCACTTGTGCAGCGGGGTAAATAGTGCATCTGTTGAATTAAACATCAAAAGATGAACAAAAAGCATAACAAAGTACTGATTAAATGTTTATGACAAACAATAATTAGATTAATCTGTATACAGGAATTTTGTGTCACTTTTACAAAGGTAAAGGAAGGATTGTCTGGATAGCAAAAGTATGCCCTCCTACTTCCACATCTGAATGATTCTAGGTGAAGATTTCACAACTCCCAAGAAATAATGGGCAATAGGCTTTCTTGTGAATAATAATCATGAGAATGTTATTTTTTTATTGTGAAATTCAGGGCCTGATCTTCCGCATGGTGCAAGCTGGCGGTGACGCAGATGGTGATGTCTTGCACCCCACCAACGCTGGGTGTGTGGTGGTCTTAAATGAAGCATATCAGTCAAAAATAAAAACGTTTGTATGGAGCAGATCTCAGTGAGGCACTGGAGGTGCAGACTACTCACACAGGCATAAGATATAGGCTAATTAGATTAGATAAAACAAAATGTTATTGTGTTTTTAATGTGCATGAACCGTGGCCAGAAAAAAGGTAAAAACCTATTTAAAAGTGCTATGAGCAATATAGATTTTTTATATTTCATAAAAATTACCCGTGTCCCAAAATACAATGTAGACATGTTTAAATCAAATATTAGTTGTACTGACAGCAATGGTGCACAAAAGAAAAACATATTTTACATCATGCCCAAGTTGTTTATGTTTATTTTTTTGTTTTGGTTCTACACCCTGCATTGCCGATGAGGAATAGAAAAATGCTTTATAAGGTACATCATTTGCTTTATTTTCTGAATACAAAATGCTGTCCCTGTATGTTTTATTATGTGTGGTTGTGATTATTTGCTAAAGGTTACTGTATCTTTGTTATTAGGCTATACAAAACATTAATAGTACACAAAGAGCATATGGAACATGTAAGATTTCCTGCAGATTTATAATACTAGTGTAAGCTCTATTTGTGCAGTTTACCTTGAATCAAGAGAAGTAATTATATATAGGTTACAACATTTTAAAAAGCCATAAAGCTATTATGAGAAATAATCAAATTCATGGACATGAAAAAAGTTATTTTTATGTTAGTATAACAAGGCTAAAATATACAAGTTTAACATGATTTCAAGTTATTTACATAAAACAATTAATGGATGTTTGTATAAAGAAAATTAAATGTGTATTCATTAATTTATCTACTTCTGCTTATTCCTGTAAGCAGCCGTGGACGGCTGGAGACTATCCCAGCAACTGTGAGCCTGGGTGGGTACAATGGCCATTAAGTCACAGGACTAACACCCGATGACAAACAGTTCACACTCACATTCATTCACTACCACTTCACCAAACACATGCATGTCTTTGGATGGTAGGAGGAAGCTGGAGAGAACCCACAGTAATGCGGAGCATATAAGCAGACATCATTGCAATGTCAATGGGCAAAAGACAGAAGAGCAACTTTTTATCATGATAAGCTAGTCATTGAATTATAAATGAACACTAGTGTCCTTCAGTGGTGTATGTGCTTAGGTTCAGCTAAAGGATACATACAGGGCTTGTACATACGCTCATGTTTTGTGGACCAGAGGATGTTTTGGAGGAAGCCTGTGCAGAACGAGCTGCTGTGTGCTACTCGAAGGTGCTGTCAGATGAAGAGCAGTGCACCCCCAGGTGTAAGCCTTTTGGAGGTGAGAGGTCACAGACACCCAAGTGGTCACACACGTGTCAAAACACTATTTTACAACAGGAGGGGCCCATCTAGGACCACCTACTGTACCTCTGCACATGGCATTGAGGTGGCGGAGGGGGGTGGGGGGGGGGGGTGGGGGGGGTGGGGCACTAGATGGCGCTACAGCACCATAATTTCTACCATGCTGTCAACGTATTTCTTAACACATTAAAACATTTCCACAAATATTACTGGATGTATATTTACATGGCATCTAAATCTGCAGAATTCACAAGAGAAGTAAAAGCCACTGCATAGCGAGGGCTTGGAAGCAAAGAAGGCATAAGTGCAATTTTACAGATTTTACAGGAGAGCCAAAACAAATTTTCACCAAAATTTGAATCAGCTGCTGCTGCCTCAAATCAAACATAATATTTGATATTTTTGTGTTATAAAATTGAGAATCTCTTTGAAATTCATACTACTACAGTTTTAGTTGGAAATTATTTATTAAACTTTTTTTAAATGGCAAAAAAGTGAGATACACCTTTTTGACACTAACATTTTCCCAATAAAAGTGTGGAATAAACATACAACTTGGACATAAATAAGTAACAAATGGAGACAGAATGAAAATTTTTATCTTTGAATACACACAGCAACTTTGACAAGGCTCTTTATATTCTGGGGAAAATGTAAAGTATAAAACAAACTGATGCTACATTAAAAGGTATAAAATATCACTATGACTAATTAACTAATTATATTTTAAGTTCATCATAAGCATCAACTCTTAACACAATTCTGCAGTCTCCTTATCTATCTTACAATAAAGGGAGTATAGGCTTTTATTCTGCTTGAGAGTTTATACTTCACAGCCTGTTTTGTAAATACACAAAAACAGTTTTATTCTAATCTGTAAATTTAGTAAATTTAGATTAGTCCATTTTCTATCTCATTTTACCCTATTTTATTTGACATGTTACATGGTTACACATGTTTCTCATAACACATTACTGTTTTATGTATGCACCAGTGATGTGAAACCTTTTGCTATAAAAACATAGTGAGATGCTTCCATTTCTGATTTCAATAACTGACAAAAAACATTTTTATCCTAAAGACTTGTCTATTTAAATAAAGGTTAAATATAAATAAAAAATGATTATGTCATTATGGTGTTATAAATATTTTTATAGTTTGTCAATTCTTAACTCTGAGTCATTTTGAGTTATGCCTCAGTGCTGTAAGAAGGTTCTACCATTGATTTGCTCGGTGTCAAAGGGCATATGAGGAATTATGCCTTTTTGCCACTGAACAAAACCCCTCTTTTACTGTTACGCCTTTTAGTTTTTCTTAAATTACTTCTTTTGGGTCAACATTTAAGTTCTGTCCTTTTGCCACTGAAAAGAGCTCACTGAGAGCTTTCATTTGATATATAATACTCATCTTCGCCCCTTTGCCTCCAAGCCCTCAATGGGCTGATGTTGGATGCTATGTTGAATAGTGGCACCACGTATATTACTATCGGTCATTTTATTATGTAAACTACATAATAGAAAATACTGAATTACGTCTTTGATTGTAGGAAAGCATTGTCAAACAACCATAAATATACATATCTACCTAAAACCAACTTATTTTTAACCTAACTTGCAGACATGCAATAGACGTGCATTAATGACATTGCTCTGGGGCCAGTGCAAAATGTATAACTGTTAATCTGTGCATTTAAATAGATCATTGGAATTATTATCAGCATGCTATTAACAATAAATTATTGTACACATAAAGGAAATCATAATGAGGATTTGCAGTTAAACAAACCTTAGCTTGTTTCTCATCTTTTGTCTTGACCTGCATCGTGAATCGTGAATACAGGTCACATGCAGGTTTTTTTATATATTAATGTTTTGCTCCATGAACTGTGATTGGCTGAAATGTGCATCCCACGTCAACAAAGGAGTGAAAAGTTAAAATACAAAGAAAGATCCCCATAGATACTACTTAGATGAATGTACCTGTGGATTAAATGTAATTTTTGTAATGCAAGGATTATTTTTTCAAAATATTGTGCAACTTTATACCATAGACTATACATGACTCTTAGTTACTCCATGATAAAGAGATACAATATTGCCCTCTGGTGGTTACATGTATACATCAACAGAGGTCCTATTGGAAAAACATATCCAGGTTACCCATTTTTAACTGAAATTTAATTAATTTGCACTGTACATGTGCAACAAAAAATTACACTCTAAACATACTTACCTTCATTCAGGTTTATCTACAAAGCCCATTGTGCTTTAACTATGTGCAACTAAAATTTAGTCATATATTAAACATCTTCTGCATGTTCCTGATAGGGGTTGCAAGGGTCTGGTGCTTATCCCAGCAGCTAACCTTAGTGGGGGTACACCGTGGACCTTGTCCAGGTAGTCACAGGGCTGCCACAGAGACTTATACTCACAGTCAAACATTCACTCTCATTCATTGTAAGGGCAATTTAGAGTCAACATTTCACGTGACATATGCTTGTCTTTAAATAGTTGGAGGAAGCCAGAATACCTGGAGAAAACCCACAGTAACACAAGGAAGACATGCAGACTCCACTGGGAGAGATTGTAGTCAGCCAGCCTGAGGATCGAAACCACAACCTTGTAGGTTAGAGGCAAGACCACTCCCTGCAACTAAAATTTAAACAAATTCTAACATGTGCATTTCATATTTTAACACAAACTATAACACAACTTATAACCACAACTGTATATTGTCACTAAACACATAAAACGTGTTAAATTGTAACATTCACTAATTTCACTTAAAAACATTGTGCCATTGTCAGAAAGTACATATGTTATATATTGTATATATATTGCTGAGCTTCTTTGAGTGTTGTTGAGTAAGAGCTTTAGTATAAACTGCTTTGTATAAAACAATCCCTGGCATCAGAGAGCAGGAAGAGGAAGTGGACCTGGACATAAAACCAATATGTTAAACAGAGGAAACAGTAAGGTGTGCCGAGACACTCTCAGACTCTGTAGGAATAATGCATGAGCTGCATAAGTGTTGAAAGAGGAAGTTTAATGTTGCCTGTCTCAAGTCATTACCGGGACAAACTGTGATATGGTGTCTTGACCTCACAGCTTCACAACACACGACACACATCCCCTGAGTTCAGCAAATGGAGAGTCTGCAAGTTACTGCAAATGGCAACGTACAGTAAACACAAAGTGTGTATATATTACATGCATATGGTACAGGCACATTTTACTTTTGAAGTACTTTGTATAATGATATATCTTCAGGAACAACCTTATGATCTACTGGGTCTGTCAAGTAACTAAAACAGAGATCCTACTGTCTGTGCGTTTCTGTGGGAATCATACTGATAAATAAACACAGACAAAGACATAATATCTGGTTTGTTTGTAGTTTAACTTAAAAAAAAGGATGATGAAAAAAATACCAACTTCAGTTTTGGAAAATACACTATGTTGTTGCATTTTATTTACTTTTTCTCTATAATGCATTACAAGGGTTGCTCACAAATCACAAACCTCTGAATCACATCCATAAATGTATAATATATTGCTCTATTTTTAAGTTTAAATTATTACAGTATAAGTTTAAATTTAAATATTACAGTATATTATACAAATTAGCTCATATAACATTTTTATTATACCTACCTCTGCCAGCACAGATGTTTTATTATTAAATGTTGTTCATATTTTGAAATATTTTAAAGGTCTTGATTTTGACACTACCAAATTTAACACCTTTTAATTACTTTTAAGGCCTTGGAGATGTCCTGGTCGAGCCATAACTTATGTTTTTACCCAGGACATATTGCTGCTCTTTTCCAGTGACACAGTGAACTGTGCCCTGTGGTCAGCATTAGTGGCCCCTCATTTCTGTCCAGGATATAACTAAATCTGTATAATCCATACAGACGGGTCAGCGCAGGCTCTTAATAAAAGTGAGTACTTTATCCTCTGTGCTATTAGATAATACTCTCCTCATAATGACAAGGTGCAAGGTTGTTTATGTCAAGCCACTTACATAATGCAATAAAATCATGGCTGCGCAGACACTTAAATGAACAACAACATAAATTGAAGGTCAGTGGTTCATAATTTATCACTGCACACCAATTAAGATACCCTACAGGAAAAGAATTCATTTTAAGGCTGAAATGTCACTTGAGGTCTATTGACTCTATATGTACTTCCAAATGCTGGGTAACAATTGTAATGTTAAATGAGCAATGGAAAAACAAACTAATACTAGAAAATAGGATCAATCAATTATCGGCCAGGCCGATTATCAGCACCGATATTTGGTATTTTGATGCATATCAGCATCTGCCGATGTGTGGCCGATAATAGTCACTGCGCTGTCTCCAGCTCCCACCTAGAGGTTGACCAATAATTTTTTTCTTTTTTAATCAACTGGCACTCAATTCTTGTCCTTTAATGCCGATTTTTGGTCAGGCACATGTCCGGGCAACCATGTGAATGAAGGACCCTATCTTCCCCACCCATCTGGTAGCAGTTTAGACATCTTACATGGCAGTTCATAGGAAACATCCAAAATCGCTTTATCTCAGCCTGAAAAGCTCAAAACGACAATAAAAGTTTTTGCCAATTTCTCTGGCACAGAACCTCATAGAACAAAAAATTAAAAAGCATTTTGTAGTTCTCCTCAAGCTCTACTCACACAGCAAGTTTGATTGAGACTTGCCTTATTGGTTTTCTCAAAAAACTCATCTTTAACTGTTCTCACTGTCCAATTTTGACACGAATATTTCCCTTTTACTGCAAATATCAGCTCCAAATATTGGTTATTGGCCTCCTTGACCACTAATAAGTATTGGTCCTGAAAAAAACATTGGTCTATCTCTAATAGAAACCCAATTCCAAAACAATAGAAATGTATATGAAACAGAATGCCATGATAAACAAATCTCATACACTGATTTTTATTCACAATAGACCATAAACATATATTAAATTAAATTAGCTAACTGAATCCAAATATTAAAATACAAACTCAGTTGGTCCAGAGAAGACCGCAGTGTTTCTGTATCATGTTTAAAATAAATTAAAATGGTCACATTTACGCATTTGCATTCTGTTTTTATCGATAATTTACAATGTCTCCTTCCATTTCTGAAATGGATTTGTATTATGAATAACATAAAGTGCTGTTTTTTTCAGCTTACAGTTTCCAAATAGCATATAACAATATTAAAGATTACTTTTAAGTCATTTGCCCTGTAGTGAACTCAGAGATACACTTGTATTATATTCTGCCTCTTTCAATATCCCCCAAAGGCTAAAGTGATTCTCACATGCAGCTTCTTTTTATCTAAACCTATTTTGCAGGACGCTTTTGTCCTTTTCACAGCTCAAACGAGGTGACAGAAGTGACAGACCATTCTGACAGTAATTGGTTGGTTGTTGTAGTTGAGACGGCTGACCTCTGGTAATCTGACTGTAGCGTTTTCCTGACCAGTGCTGTCATGTAAACAGCCCCTAAACCACTTTTTAAAAATGTAGCTTTCTCATTCTGACTAAAACAACTGACATTATTACATGTTGGTGCATTTATAGCACAGGTCTTAGGAAGCTGTCACTGTGAGGCAGCGTGGTACTCCCATTCAATGTGTTACCAACAAATGCCACAGCCCTCACTACAATAGCACTGCTGCATCAAGGTCCATCTAGATGTACTCCAAAAATAAATCTTCATGTTCTAAACTTTTTAGCTATTGTAAAAATATGAATATCCTAAGTTTATTGATTGGGCATAATAGATCTTTCAAACCATTATTTTTTATACATAGCCACATACAGTTATTTTTATTTTATTTTCATTATTTCTAGAAAGACCTAACAAATATTTCATGATAATAAAATGGGAAGATAGTCATTCATTTGGTAAGTTTCTTAGATTTTTCTTTTGCTTCAAAATTTAGTTGAATGATTGTTGGTAATAATTTATTTTTTTTAAACTAAAACTTCAGATGAATACACAGTTGAAAGAAAAAGTATTGGCACCCCTTGGAAATACTAGGATTTTTGCACGATTTGGTCATAAAATGTGATCTGATCTCCAGTCTAAGTTGCCGGGGTAAAATTTGATTAGCTGGGAGAAAATATCTGTTTACCGGTCAAAAAAAGGGGGTCGCGAGAACCCTGCAGTGAATATATACATATATTATATATATATATATATATATATATATATATATGTATATATTCTTACCAGAAATATACTAGTATATTCTAAAACATACTATTTAATATACAGGAAACAATGAAGAAAGACAGATAGATGCAACATGCAACATTCAACAAAATAAATAAATAAAGAAAGAAAAATAACTAAAAACTAATAAAAATAAGATTTTTAGTTTTTGGTTTGGTCGTTCCCATTCATCCACAATTTGGATAAATAAGGCTTATGAATTAGCTTAGCTCCTCATTCACAGTGACCTCTATCTTGGGAAAAACATTTCCATTTCTGATGAAGTAGAGAGAATTTCTCAAAGCTTTCTTTGTTCAACAACACTGAAACACAGAACAGCCTTGAAGTTGTACTCATGATGCAAAAAGCCTCGAGAGAATCAGCTGGTCATCACACTATCCACTCTTTCCCCCAATAGATTTTACTCAAAATTAAAAACAAAAACAAGCATGCGCAAGAGATACCTAAAATGTCCAAGAGCCCTGAGTATTAGAGTATTCATCGACCCACTCCAAAGTTTTACAAAAACACTTATAGGCTACCTTGAAGACCAATAATGGGCAATGTATAGAATGAAAATGTGAGGACTGTGAGAAGGTGGTGTAGCTGCTTGCTCAATTGTGCATGAGTCGCTAAACATTGAGAAGCTTTTATCAGACCCTCTTTACACCAGACTGAGCAGCAAACATGTCTGATACTATGTAAAAGGTTAGGTGCGTCTCAAAACCACGGGACCTACTCTTTCTGCAACTCACACACCTTCCACCAGGGAGCAGTCTCTAATGTGCCGCTTTCTAAGTTAGCCATACTAAAGGACATCGTCATGTTCCCATACAACTGAGCCAAGAACCCCATGCCAAAAATACAGTTACGACTTTCTATAAAAAATACCAAAACACAATGGATTTAGATTGCAGAAACACATTTTAAAGGAGCTGGGAGAAACGCAACAAAAGGTTAAAAAGGAGTTTACACTATTTTTCAAAATTAGTTTGACAACTGAGTACATTACAATACATTTTAGTATTTCTACAGGATGTATGCTAGTTGAGATTGCAATAATACAAGACATTCAATAGTAATAACAGAGAATCTACCTTCCAAAAGGGTTCTTACTGAAATTGACCATTTAATTAGTTGCTCCTCTTGCTATTGATTGTAAATACCACTTATGGTTTTGTTTTCCATTTTTGAGATGTATTGCTGAAAATATGATTTAATGAGATTTTAAACTATTGCATGTAGTCTTTATTTACCAATTTACTTATTTCACACAGTGTTCCTACTTTTTTTTTGGAAATGGGATCAAATACATGGAAATCAATGCCAGAAAATCTGTTCTGCTGAGCCCAATCTGTCTTTGTATAGAGATGTTGCCAGGAATACAAACAGACCAGCTTAGAGTAACACACATGCATCGTCCATACATGCGCACACACTACACATGGCTTGATCAATGCACTGTGCCTTATGAGGGCTGTGTGTGATGGGTAGCCAGCAGGGGGATGGGTCAATGCACTGCTGCCTGCTTTTCTTTCTGTGGATTCTCACAGTCTCTCATAAGCACTGACAGTTGCAGCTTATATTTACGCTGCTCTGTAAGAGATTGGAGCAACGACGAACTTTGGGCGTCAGGGGAGAAGTCAGCAGTATTATCAGTGCTGTGGACTTCCCAACTGTTTTTTTTTTTTTACTTGCTGCACTTCTGATCACTCAAGCTGATAGAAGAGGAAGGACTTTATTCTTCAGGCAAGGTGAAATGATAAGTTAGTCAAATATATTCACATTATAGCTAGTTGTGGGTATTTCTTTCAGTTGTATGACAATGTTATTGTGTATAGATGCAGCTATCTTGTGTGCTAAAGCTGGGGTGAGCAATTTTATGTTTTTTTTATGAAAAAAGAAAAAAAAATGACAATAGGAGACCATTTGAATAATTTATAAATTTTGCTCAAAATGCATCACTAAAAAGCAACATGGCAGCTGCTACAAACTACATATACAGAAAAATAGTTTTGTTGCATGTTTACATCTGCTTACTGTATATATTTAAAATTATATTTTCCATAAAAAAATTGTACATTCAATTTTTTAAGGTAATTAACTAAGCAACCACTTTAAGTTCATATACAAAGTTAATGGCTTTAAATATTTGATTGACAGAGATGAATATTAGACTTCATTCACTCATTTAATGTGTAATAAAAGTGTAATAAAAGTGTAATAAAAGATGCATGGAAGGCAGATGAACACAGTGACAGAGACATGATTCATATGACTTGATAGTAGAGAGGATGAGGAGTGCACACAGATGCTGAGGTAAATGTGGAGATGACTGAAACTTCCTAATGCAGGGGTCCTCAACCTTTTTCGGCTCACAATCTACTTTTAAAGTCATCAAGGCCATCAGAACTACCGTTATTTTTATTTTTTTTACCCACTATTTCTATTAGGCACAGGGTGGTGGGCATTTATCAGGGTTATTATTATTACAGTGGTTAAACATGAAAATAAAAAAAGAAATAACCTCTTTAATTATAAGCATTCATTATCAACTCAGGACAGGAATAACTGAATCTTATAAATGTAGCATATAAAATTTTGTCAGTGATATTTACAACATTCCATCATTTCCTAAAACAGCTAATTATTATGGATTATAACAGGCCTACTATATTTATAATTAGGCAAGAAAATAGTAAATTGCAGTATGAATGCAGCTTAGCACCAAAGCTCAGCATTATTTTAGTAATATTTGAGAGTGACAGGAGCTCCATGGTAACGCTCAGGGGAGGAGCTTGTGAGACTTCGACAAAGTCAGCTTTCCTCATGGCTCACAACAAACTACTCTGTGAAAGACAAAAACAGAGCAAACAGGTAGAACACATCAGGAACTGACTCGGTCAGCTCCTGTCCTCTGTGTGTGTGTGTGTGTGTGTGTGTGTGTGTGTGTGTGTGTGTGTGCGTGTGTGTGTGAGACTGTGTGTCTGTGTCAGCTCCGCGGTGCTGTTCAGAGCGGCCGGTGTTCACGAGCCGCCCGCAGTCTCCACAACAAAACTGAAGTAAAAGCAGCCAAAACTCTGATTGTTATTAAGTTGCTTGTATCCTGTTTAGTTCGTGGCCTGTGCGGTTTACCCGCGGTGTCCCGTGGGTTAGAAGGAATCTCAGACAGGTCAATCTGTGTGTCAAATGCCAAAGGCATATGACTTTACATGGAAAGGCAGGGCTCCCTGATCTACATGCACTGCCTTTACGATCGACTGGTAGATCGCAATCGACGGGTTGAGGACCCCGGTCCTAATGCATAAGCCTTCAATGAGCACAGCTTGGTGTCTAACCCGGCACTATGGGTGTACATGTGTAGTCCACTATGTGTTGTAATGCTACAAAAAGTACACTAGTTCATACTCTGCTGTGCCTAGATAATTCTATTTTTTTATTATGTTTGATTTTATTAGGATGTCATTTATAGTTGTTTTTGATACATGTCTTTTGTTAACTTTTCTTGCCAGCACTAGCGCTTTTCTGAGCAAAAGTCTAAAATGACATGACATAGGAACATTTAGCAGTTTAGTCAAGACATGCATTATGTGCAGTTGAATTTGTGACTCCAAGTTTCCCATAGATAATAGCTGTGTGTCTGTCTGTGTCAGCCCTGCAACTGATAGGTATACCCCGTCTAAGGCCCATAGTTGCTGCGACCCCTAATGGAAATAAGCAGAAGAGAATAAATGAATGAAAAATGAATAATTAACCATACCACTAAGGCGTCATATTACAAGCAGACAGAGTTCATCACAGTGTAGTTCTCAAAGAAATTATAATAAGACACATTGAAGTAGTTTTGTGGTAAAATTAATTTGGGAACACTGTGTCACTGTAGCAGGCCTGAAAGGATGTGAGCCCCATTGATTGAATGGTGTTAATAATACGTGACGCTGTATGAACTCCTAATTCCATCACATAATTCAAACATGGAAATCCTCTTATAAGCCACACCTCAGCAGAGAAAATTCCATTTCCATTATTAAAAATACTGTCTTCATCAACTGAGATCAAATTTTATTGATCACCAAGAGCTACACAATAACTAATTTTAATCACATGACCCTCCGGACCCTGAGCCATATTTGGCAAATTATCACTTTTTATATAAATAGGGCTATACAATTTCACTCTAGCAATCCACAGAGATGCTACTTCATTTTTTTTCAGAACAACCTGAACTTTAATTCTGTGTGTGCTGATTGTATGACAATTGAGAATAAAAACTACCTAATTGTACAAAAGGCAAAAGAAAAAAATATGTGAAAATGCATAACGTGAGCTCTCTTATTATAAATTACAAAAATAAATGTTTACAAGCCTTTTGATGAATAAAATACAATGTATAGACCCTTGTTAGGTGCAATATCAAATAAGAACAGTGTAGGTATAAATATTTGCATTGTACATACATTTATTTCAAAAAAGTGACAGGCGCCCTAAGGGATACCAATTGCTTTAGATTGTGAAATACAAGAGAAAAACAATTATGAATCATATTTTTGTTCAAATGTATAACTATTGATAAAAACATAAACCTTTGAAAGAGGCGAAAACAAAGTAGAACACTGTAGGTGCAAGTTTTACATCATATCGACTAAAAAGATATCTCAACCCTCCACTGTGCTTTTGTCAACATTTTACTATCGACAGCTCGTGGATTTATAAAGGGCCGATGATGTCATCGATGATGTCTCCAAGTTGTAAAGCATTGTGGGTAATCAATATGGCAATTACAGTAAAAGCTAATTACAGCTGAATTAAAATTGATATAAAACAATTGGTTTTGACAGGATTTGTATCAGAAATGTGCAAAATTTGGGTCCATCCTCTAGGTGGTACTCAACGGTAAAATGTCGCCAAAAGACACTAAACTCTCAGACACCATAAAATGAACTCTAGAAAAGTTACAAAGATATCGCAAGCAGCAATCGAACAACAAATTAGCTTCAACTGGAGAAAGTAACTACCGCTCATGGTTACAGAGATATCAGGGTCCAGAGGGTTAAATGCAAAAACGAAGGTTGTGGCAGTAAGAAAACCCTCATCCAAACTTTTTAAACAATTAATAATAATGAGACCTAATGAAAAAAAAAAAAAGCACCTGAGTAATCATAGTAAGTTGACTGTAACAAGCAATCATTTATGTTAAAAGGCACCTATTTTTGTGTGTTATTTGCTAGTGAAATGCTGGGGCAGTAGTCGTAGTAGGAATAGTAAAAATAGTAGCAGAAATGGTGGTAGTGGTAGTAGAAGTACCTTACATTTACTTATTAAGTCAAGTAATACATTGGTGAGTACACATATTTCTACTTGAGTAATAATAAGGAGACAGTACTTTGACTTTAGAGCAGATTTGGAGTACATCTGATTATATATCATTTATTTACTTTTACTTTGACCTAACCTGAAATTTCAAATAGTGTTAAGACCATTTATTCAATGGAAATATGTTTCTAAAGGGCCAAAACAGTTTCTTGGAATGAGCTTGATGACAGATTTCATAACATCCTCATCAAAACATCTTGTCCATGTACTGGTGCTTCATGGCATTTCTCTTTAGATGAAAGGCTCAGGCTTCCTTCCCAAGCTTCCTAAAACATGACAATATTGTGATTGTACTCCTAGTTCTACCTGTATGTAATATCCAATTATGTTGTAACCAAGTAGTCATACAGTCTACAGACACAATGGACTCTCAAGCTCACATTGTTGCTGTGCCCTTCTGTGGCCCTAAGTCCAACATTTCCTGTGTAAAACCACAGTGATCACAGTTGTATTTGGAAATATCAAGTGTGAGCTGGAAGGAAATGTGTGGATTTCCTTAGGTTTTTAAAGTGAAAACAGCCAACGCGTGTTCATTGTGCAAACCCTGGACTCATGAATCTGTGCAGTATAATAAGAATGCAAATACAGAAATCCAACAACAAGGGGTCAAAAGCCAGTGTACTTTTTGCGCCAGTCCCAATCCTGGATAAATAGAGATGGTTGTGTAAGGGCATCTGGGGTTAAATCTATGCCGAGTCAATACGCAAATCACTGCACTCTACAAGGAAGAGGTTTTGCTGTGGTGACCCCAGAAGGTAAAAGTCAAAAGGAAAAATGTATAAGCCAATGCAAATGTTTGTTAGTGACAAACAAAAAGCACATAATATTTGAGTCCCTAGACCTGGATTTTAATGTAATTTTTGTCATAAGACCTCTGCATTTGTCTGCATTCCTGAAAAGAAAAAAAAGTTTGGAGACTAACATTTTTTGTAGGACAAATACAGAAAATGACATGAGTGAAGAAGCAGCAGTCCGGCTGTGAAAAGCTATAACCTGTCAAGTCTGTGCATCTCAGCCCCAAGACATTACACTTGCCTTTCCTGAGAAGTACACTTACATAACACTGCGAGGTTAGTGGGTCAGGGCCATAGAAAATGTTCTGATTGTAGTCAGGAAGTTTTAGCTTCTACCACACTTTGATGTCACAAGTTAAAAGTGTTTGTGTGCTGTGTAGATATGGACATGGAGCGTGGATTTTACCGCCAAGTGGATGTCCAGGACCACGCCCACTACATCGTTGCCTTTTTTGTGCTGGTGATTGGAGCACTGGGTGTTACGGGGAATGCCCTGGTCATGTACGCTTTTTACTGGTAAGATTTCCCTCTTTCCCTGTTCACACACACCCTGTTCTTAAATGTAGAGAATAAAACCTCTGCAAGAATATGTGTTTTAAGAACACATGTTCTTAAAACACACTTGGAGAGAGCAGACCGGAGATATCTACAAAGATATCATTAGGCAGCAAATCCCTTATATCTCACAATGGGAAAGAATCTCCAATAGCTAATTAATTGTTCCTTTATTGACTCCTGTGACTGGAGTTAGTGTCTTCAGTGCTATGTCACCATGGTATAGAAGCCTTCAGGAAATTCCCAGATCCACATGATCTTCCAGATCCATGCCAAAAATGCAATTTCTTTCTGCAAAAATGTCATCAAAATCCAAATTCCAACAGAATAAACCAACAAATCAACCAACCAACAACCTAACTGGCAAAGTTTAACTAATCAAATTATGCCACTTGTTAAGTGTGTTAGAATAACCACACACACTACCAGAACCCATTAGCAGGAAAGATAATATAATGTTGAGTGGTATTATGCAATACTAAAGTATTAAACAGCTTTGTATGGATCAAAAACTATCAACTGATAAATGAAAAACTAAAAAGTACTTTAGATCATCTGATTCTGATTACCCTGTATACTGCAACCATAGTATTCTACTATCTGCCTAGGTGCAAAGGCAAATTTGTGAATAAAATAATTAACACCAAACTGTTAAGCATTAGATGTTGTTAAATGGCATAAATACATTAGGTTCATCTGTTGACAGGAAATCTGCATGCCAATCTACTACACTGCAGGCAGAGCAGCAGATAAAAGTCACACACTCAACTATAAAGATGGAAGCTTAGCTAAAATCCCAGTGATGACAGAAACGCATGATAATGGGGATGGCTCCTCACAAGATTATGCCCACCTCTGGGGTCAAAGGTCCTAAAAACATAACTAAACAATGAATCTATTTCTAAATTGGGGAGATTCTGTCCATTGGGTCCACAATGGGGTAAATATAGACGTGGTATGTATTTTGTGATGGCATATTTGGGGTGTCAGATCACAACTAGAATAGAGCTAAAGACAGTGAAACATGACCAAACTGGCTCAATACAAGGTTTGAAATGGACAGGAACATCTACTGTTACTGTGGAATAATCAGGCCTGATGGCTTATTGACAGGAACTTGTCATTACAGAACTTAACCACTAACTGAAGAAATATGAGTGTACTTTTTACTTATTTTTGAATGTTTATATTTGTGCTGTATTGTACAAAAACAAGTATAATATTTTGAGTAGTCAAAGTACCGTAGGTATGATTGTAATGAAAAAACAAACAAACAAACAAAACAAAAAAAAAAAAAAAAAAAAAAAAAAACAGTTGCAGTAATTTAATCTTTTAGCTACTGTAGCTATTGGACTAGGAAATAAATCTTTCATTTCAGCTTTTCCCTCCCAGGCTCACCACAGGGTGCAGGGATTCATATAATAATTTGAAATGGGTTTTAAGCCAGATACCCTTCCTGACACTTCCTGTGTGGGTTAGAGGTCACCCGATATGGGTTTTTCTATGGCCGATGCTGATTTTTAAAATTCAAAGCAGCTGATGGCCGATAAACCATGCCAATTATTTTGGCCAATATGTAGGGCCAATTTTCTTAATTTTATGAAAGAATTTAATATTATATAGCCATTTGTCTTAGTAACACTTATTAAAATGCAAAAAAATGTGTTAGAATAGGACAGTGAGAACAGTTAAAGATGAGTTTTTTGAGAAAACCAATAGGCAATCTCAATCAACCTTGCTGTACAAGTAGGGTTTGGGGAGAGCTAAAAAATGCATTTTAAATTTTTGTTCTATGAGGTTCTCTGCCAGAGATATGAGCAAAATGTTGTTATTGCTGTTTTGAGCTTTTCAGGCTGAGATAAAGCGTTTTTGGATGTTTAATATGAACTGCTGGGTAAGGGCCCAAACTGAAACAAGATGGGTGTGGAAGCTGGGGTCCTTCAGTCACCCTAATCACATGGTTGTCCGGACATGTGCCTGACCAAAAATCGGCATTATAGGGCAAGAATCGGCTGATTGCCTAAAGAAAGGCAATATCGGCGGACCTCTACTGTGGGTTATCTCTGGGTACTCTGGCTTTCTCCCACCATCCAAAGCAGGGCTTGAAATTACGACCATTTTAGTCGCATATGCAACCAAAATTAAGCCCGTGCAACCTTAAAATATATTTGGTAGCACCCTGTACGAGTGCAAAAAATTGCCATTGTGCGATCTAATAAGGATGAGAGGAGACCGGGGAAAGAAGCTGTTCCTCTGCTCAGAGCACAAACAGGGGAGGGGGCGTGACCATGGCAGCTGCACAGGACAGAGACAGCACCAGGATCACACAGAAACACAAGAGGTTCAGGAATTTTTTTTAGTTAAATAAATATTCTAAAAAACTAAAGAACAATGTGCGATATCCATTTTTTCATACCGTCTTACTGTCTCCAAATTATACCGGGGTATATGGTATAATCACCTTGCAACTTAATTAAGGCTAAACTTGCCTTTAAAATTGAGTTAAAACGGTACTTTAAAAATGTAGGGGCATCTATTGTTTTTGGGCAAAAAAAGAGGTGTAGTAAATACAAAACAATGTGTTTCTGAAGTGTTTATTTTGAAACTGGTCAAAACCCAGCGCATCAGTTTATCCTCCAACACATCCGCGTCTCCTGCACCCCTCGCTCCAGGCCTCACTCTTTCTTTATTTACCCCTTTAAACATCAGGGAGCACACGATGATGTGTTAATTGTCCGAGGAAGTTTATTTATTTTCCATTTTGCGGGGGGCAGCTCTGCTTCTGTGGACGCGCTGATTACAGTAGCGACAGTCACAGCAGAAAACTACTGTGGATGCTGTAAACCACTGTTTGAGGAGTTAATTAACGCACGTTACCACTTTTGAAAATAATTTGTTGCTCCTTGATCAGAATAGCGTGGCTTTTCGCCGTCTGCATTTTCATTTTTTAACTGTAACATAACACTGAGGGACGCGCTTCCTCTGGTGCCTCAGCGTGCATAAAAAAGGTAGCAGAAGTAGGCCTGTCCAGGGGCAAGGTGTGAGTCATGGGGCATAGTTGGGGGATCTTTCCACCTCCTCACAGCGCATAGCGCTTCACGTTAACACACAGCGCTATATTCATCTTTTCTTGAGAGAGCACGGCGATCTTCTTTTTGATAAAGATATCCTCCGTGTGTGTCCCACTTGAGTAGTTTGACAGATCACGGAGAGAGAGTGCACATATATATATATACACACATATATATATTCCCCGTTATACCGTCGGGATTTTAAATACCCAAGTATAAGGTAATATCGTTATATCCCCAACCCTACCATCAGGTCTGAAGGTGGCTTTCTTCTCTAATAAGTCTTTGAGTGCATTACATGAATCATGTGATGCAGATTCACACACAGGTGAGCTTCACCTGAGCACTGAGCTCCCTCTGCCACACACAAAACAGTAAGGATTTATTTTATGGAGGTTGACAGTTAGTAAGCAGCCTTTCCTTAGTGTTTCTTATGTGTTTGAGCTGAGCTCAATGACTCTGACCTACACACTTTCAGAGAGTCACACGTCAAGGTAAATAGGATGTACTGTTTCAAATACTGCTTTGATGTTATTCTGAGTAATAGTATTTTGTTTATTATAAATTGTTTGTCCCGCTCTGGCATACTCCATTATCAGACAGAATTGTACTTGCTTAAATTAGCTGTGTGTGTGTGTTTGTGTGTCAATCTATTCCCCTTAAAGGCTTCACAAAAGCCATTTAAAATATAAAGTTGAAATTTAATTTATTTCAAAAATTTAACAGACAAGACCGTTAGTACATGTGGAGCTAGCCTGCAGTTGCTAGGGAGTTGTAATTACCAGGTAAATGTGGAAATTGAGGGCAATAGCAATTTCCAATCACAAGAACACTGTTAAGTATTTGTTCCGACATAACAACAATACCTGTATTGCATATTTGACAAAAGGCCTGTGAACTGAAGCTAGGAGAGTATTCTGTGAAAAGCTGATGGACACCACGCTCAATGGATAACCAAAAACAGTAGCCGTTTTATGCATGTGTTGGCCTCCCGGCGTCACAGTGACACTAATAGCATGTCTGATAGATTATTGTCCTACATAATGGTCTGTAGTGGAGTATCCATTTGTCACATTGCAAAACCATGTCTTTACTGAGCTGCTTTAGTGGTAAGTTACTGTTGGAAAAGATTAATAAAAATGCAAATCAACATGACAGATGACAAAATGTTTGGTTCAGAGTTTATGAGCAATGACTATGGCTATGTTTTAAGTGCAGTTGTCATAAGCACAGGAAAAAAGGTATTGGAAGCAGCCTGCAGGCAATCAATACTATAAATAATAAACAGCTCAGTGATTCTAACTAATTGCACTGGATAAATCAATGGAATAGTTTAGTAAGCTATTCTTATTTACACAGTCAACCCAGTGTTACCACCTAAACCACATGCAGTTACCCCATTACTCTGTATGTACTGTATATGTGGGAAAGAGTACAGACAATGTATACAGAAAATGTATATAGACTTGTTGGTCCCGATGACAAAATACAATAAATAAATACAAGCATTGTTACTATTAAGTACTTAAGACTAAAGAGATTGGTCTTCACTGTGGTAAAGATATGGTGACAACCCCTTGACTCAAACTAAGGCTCCTCTAGTCCAGGGGTAAATGCTCTATGCATCATGCCACAAAGCCTTTATTCTATACATCACAAGAAAGTATACCAGTTATTATGTTCGTTATAGCATAGCTAGTATTTAGTTAAGAAAGTTAGTATCTTAGACCCTATCTCAAAATGGTACAGAGTGTTTGAAAAAACAACAACAACATATATATATATATATATATATATATATATATATATATATATATATATATATATATATATATATACCCAAAACTGATATTTCTTGAAACTTTCATCAAATCTAACCATTGCTTCCACTACTTTATGAGTTATCATGCAAACAGAAAAAAATAAATTAAACCCATAACCTCAGCTGCTTTACTGCAAAACTGGAAAATTCCCATTTGTGCATGAAATTGGTGTAAACAACTACAATCTACATTATACATCATTATAAAGCTCATGTTGAATATATAACAAATCCATATAGAGGTTGATTGATGAGTTTTTCTATGGCCGATACAGATTTTTAAAATCCAGATCAGCTGATGGCCAATTAGACAGTTTTTAGGGCCAATATGCAGGGTTTATTTTTCCTAAAAATAAACCCTGCATGTCCCTGTGACATTCATAAATTGTTGTTTACCATTAAACATCTCGTTTTGTTTCCCCATATACAGTGTATTCATGGCTTTCCACCACTACAGTGCACCACTTGTGTCAGTAAAGTTTAATAAGGAAAGTATAGCGATAGCAAAGATCCCCTATAGCACTGTTTACATGATGGTTCTATAAGACAACATTTAGCCAGCATGATTGAAGTTACAGGCAATTCCACCTTGTGGATTGAAGCTAATACTGCAGGCTTGCATACCAAAGCATTTGAATGAAGTCTTGTGTATCCTTGTATTTACATTTCTCCAAAATAGACATCTTTAAGTTAATTTTGAAAGAAAGAATCCAGTTGTTTTTCCTTTGAAACTGGAGCCTCCTTTGAGTGGATCATTCTGACTGTGACTGTACCACTGCAAGGTTCATAGGTGCAGATGCAGCTGGGGTCCTTCAATCACATGGTTGGCCAAAAGCAAATATTGTCTTTAAAGCTCAAGCATAGGCCCATGGATGATTTTCATAAAATGCAGTAATAATAACAATATATCAACCCCACCAATATATCGGTCTATAAATAAATCAATTTGACAATTATTTTTGTACACTGCCACCTGGATTTAACTAAGCAAATAGATAAGAGCCTCCCTGCAGTTGGTCAGGTTTGGGTTTAGCAACATTATGTGCCCAAAGAATGAGGTCAGCGGACTACCTGCATATACTGAATGACCAGATTACACCATCAATGTGTATATATATATATATATATATATATATATATATATATATATATATATATATATATATATATATATATATATATATATATATATATATATTATATTTAATACATATAATGTATTTTTTCTTCCCTGATGGCACGGGCTTATTCCATTATGACAATGCCAGGATTCATCAAATTGTGAAAGAGTGGTTCAGGGAGCATGAGACATCATTTTCAGACATGGACTGGCCACTACAGAGTCCAGACCTTGACCCCACTGAGAATCTTTGAGATGTGATGGAGTGACCGCCTGTCCAACTCACACACTACTATTTTGTTGGACCTTTAACTTTGATTATGGTATGCATTTGCTGTGGCATTGTTTCGATAAGCTCCTGCAATTTGCCAAAATCTTGTATTGATGATGGGAGAGTCAAACCACTATGCAAACTCTTCTCCAACACATCCAAGTAATTCCAGGTGGCAACTTTTTTTTTGGCCAGGCAGTGTATTTTACAACGAGTAAAAATTCCCTCATTCATGCACATCTATACTATGTAACATAGGATAATTAGAAAAAGTAGCATTATTACAATAGCATTCTTGTAAAGCAAGATGAAAAAAAACTGACACTTTTACAGTAAGATTGAGTATGAAGTTTAGAAGACCAAGTAAGACAATTCAGAGAAAGGGTGTGTTTCCTTATTATTCTAAACCCTTCTATCACCATGTTAGATTTTAAGGGCATGTGCAATGATCAAACAGCACTTTATGTCCCCTAATAGAGTGTGTTGCTGTACAAACAATATGCGTTCCTCTTGGGTACAGCTACAGTGAAAAACCAAGTGAGAACCGAGAGACAATTTAGGGCCCGACATGTTTTCTGCATTAAGGCCCAACCTCTAGTGACACACAAACATGTGCAGCTTTATCAAATGCTGTATCACTCGATGTCCACTCAACTCACACTTATTTAGCACACAGGATCTTATCTTGGAGTAAACACACTCCATTTAATAGTCTAGTCAAGTGTCTTTGCTACATGTAAATACACAAAACCAATGCATGTAACCGCAGCACTGTGCAAAAGTCTTATGCCAGTTTTTAAGAACAAAAAGGGTCTCAAATGTACAAATGGTACACAATACCTTCAGTCATAAACCTTTCTGCAGTTAGATGTGTATCGTTAGCTTGCTATGCCTAGGACGAAAAATGGCTTTGCAGAATTATTCTTAACAATAACCTAACTGTCCATAAACCAAAGAGGTTATAGTTGTAGATATTATAATTTAATTGAAATTGGCACTTTAATAATATACAGTATTACCATATCACAATCGATGTGTCTTTCAGTAACAAGAAGCTAAGGACTCGCCCAAACTACTTCATCATGAATCTGGCCATCAGTGACTTCCTAATGGCCATCACACAGTCACCCATCTTCTTTGTCAACTCTCTGTACAAAGGATGGATCTTCGGTGAAACAGGTATTTTCTTGTTGCCCTGTACCACAGATTACTTATTCACTCCTTGCATTTTGCTATGATTGAAATGCAAAACAAATAGCCACTTAAAGGCTGAACATTTATCAGTAAACTGAATGCAAATCCTTAGATTAAACTGATGTGAGATAAGAATCGATTTATAACTTGCCTTACACAACTGTATAACAGATTGCCTGTGACCTAATGTTAAAGAAATTCATAGTCAAGGCCAGTCATTATTCACACCTTCTCCTCATTTGTCTCTGCAGGGTGTAAAATGTACGCCTTCTGTGGGGCTCTCTTTGGAATCACTTCTATGATAAACCTTCTCGCTATCTCTGTAGACCGCTACATTGTCATTACCAAACCACTGCAAGCCATACGGTGGTCATCCAAGAAACGAACCTGTTTCATTATTGCCCTGGTTTGGGTCTACTCTTTAGCCTGGAGCCTTGCTCCACTTTTAGGGTGGAGTAAGTTTGACTCTCTTATCACTCCTTTTAAATTAAACCATGCTGCATGTAATACTGAGGACTGATATGTTCTCCTCTGACTTTGTTAAAGGCTCCTATATCCCAGAAGGCCTGATGACCTCATGCACATGGGACTATGTGACGTCAACTCCAGCAAATAAAAGCTACACTTTGATGTTGTGCTGTTTTGTATTCTTCATTCCACTGGGAATTATATCTTATTGTTATCTGTGTATGTTCCTGGCAATCCGCCATGCCAGCAGGTAACAACCTATATTTTATTTGGCTATGACAGTGTTTGAACTTATATACTGTACATATGCATATGTAAAAAGCCTTTAACTTTGTTTAGAGAAGTGACTGTTAAACAAAGCAGTAATGGACAGCTGTAGCTAATTTACATGAAACAAGAAGGTACATTATAATGACACCTGACATCAACCCTAACCTCATTGAGTAGTAGCAATATTTACAGGACAGCTTAAATGCTACTTTTCTAAACTCATATTAATCATCTGTATGTTGTAATTACTTATTACACTGATTATTTTAAAATGTTGATAATGTACTTACAATCTGCTTGAACACTTTTTATTGTCACTTGAATAGGGATGTAGAGAAGCTGGGCTCTCAGGTGAGGAAGTCAACTCTGATCCAGCAGCAGTCCATCAAGACAGAGTGGAAGCTGGCCAAGATTGCCTTTGTTGTCATTATAGTGTTTGTGCTTTCCTGGTCACCTTATGCATGTGTCACTCTCATCGCCTGGGCAGGGTAAATATGTGTGACATCTAATGGCATTTTTCAAATCTCTGACTGGTGATGTGGAAATCAGTGAGAAAATTATAGGATTTCTGGATGAATTAAACATAATTTAGTCAAAATTATGTAGTATAAAAATATATAATATATATAAAATTATGATATAACTCTCTTTCAGATATGGAGGGATCCTCAACCCCTATTCCAAAGCTGTTCCTGCTGTTATAGCCAAAGCTTCAGCCATCTACAACCCTTTCATATATGCCATTATTCACTCTAAATACAGGTTAGTATAATAAAAACAAATATGGATTTATTTGATTAGTGTTGTATTACTGAATAATTATTTTTTCACAGGGATACTTTGGCAGAGAAGGTCCACTGTCTCCACTTCCTGGCCCAAACCCCGAGGAGAGATTGTATGTCTGTGTCACACAGTGACTCCTCTTTTAGGAGCTCAGTGCTGAGCAGACAGTCCTCAGGCTCCAAAACCAAGTTTCAAAGAGTGTCCTCTATGTCGACAACTGACACAGTAAGTTTTCATTTTCAATTTAAATAGAATTAAATAATCAATAAGTAAATCCCAAAAGCTACTGATCCATTATTCAGCCTAGGGCCAGACAGCCTCACTGAGATATATTCAGTAAATATTTCCAAAATAATACATTTAGGATTAGACGCTTCAAACCAATAAGTTAAGTTAAATACTATATGTCATGTGAAGGGCGCAGTCAAATGCAGGCTTAAACTTGCTCTTACTTTGTTTCTAATCTTACTGCAGTACGTTTGGAGTGATGTGGAGCTGGATCCTCTAGACAAGGGTCACTGCATACCTTCAAGCTTCTCTCTCTGCACTCTGGGAGAAAAGGGAAATAAAACATCAGAAAAACAAGAAATAGGGGACAATGGAAGCAAAAGTGAAGAAGAGTTAAGGTAGACAGAGCACCCAGTATATTTTATATGTGCTCATATCATAATGATAAATGAACTGTTTCATGTCTAGGTTACCATCACAAACCAAATTTCTCTGAGCAGGTGCAATAAAAACCTACTAGCTGAGTCTGCCAAAAGGGGACTGAGTGCAGATGGTGTGAGGGAAATGTCAAAAAGAAGCTGGGATAAAGAGAAACACCACCAGGATGGGAGAGGATTGACATGAGCAGAGAAACACAGAAAAACTGCAAGCTGAACTCCTCGGACCGTACTATACATGTGAAATCCAATGCTATAAGTTGCAGATGTCAATTAAAAGGATGCCTACACAAAGCAGAAAGCATTCTCGGCACAATTTAACCTTTTATCGCTTTGGACTATTGCAGAGATTTCTCCTTTTTCACAGGCAAGGTGGGTATTGATTTTTATTTGTCCCCTCTGTATGGATCTGCTTCTGTGGAGTTGCCAGGTAAACAAGCTTATACATTGTGCATATGGTTCAAGAACTCAGCCTGTTCACAACTGTTTACACTTTTTACCATTCAACAATACACAACTTTACACATCAGCATTGACATGTTTCTGAGGTGTTAATAATCCTTTTTTACTGAGATGCCAACTAATTACGAGGCTACCTACTTCTCACTACAAAGCCTCTACTATTAATCTTTTGTTTCACTGGCAGAAAATAATTTTTGTTTTTCTTTCATTTTTTTAATGAGATGCTGAATATCAGCTTGCACACAAAGCTAAAAATTAATGTGCAATGATTTTAAAATTGGTTCATTGGGTTAACTCAGTTCTTGTATTTAGATTATTTTGTTAAATACAAATTAAGTATTTTTTTAATGTGATGCTGCTGACATTGCCATGTATTGCGGTTTGATTTTTTCATCCACTGTAATAGGGATTTGATTATCGCACATATAACTGAAAAAAGATTTGGTAATTATTTTATTATATGTTTGTTTTTTAAACAACAGTACATTCTTTAATTCAAAACAGTACACTGACCAGCTTTTATACTTCAGTTATTTTTTATTTTATGATACATGTCAACAAAGCCATCACTCAGTATCAAATGTCCGAGCACTTTACTGTAACAACAATTTTGCACCTTTCCCTATTTGTAAATGTTGCTTTGGGTGCTATTGATAATTTTTTATGACAATGTGAGTATTTAATGTGATAAATAAAGAGTTTTATATGATTCACTACACTTACACTTTTTTTTACTCCACTTTTGTATAAAATCATGCTTTATCCTGAACATGTGATTAAAAGACGTGTGAGTTTATCCATTAAACCTGGGAGGTTTACCGGGTAACACATTAGAGCAACAGCTCAGCCTCGATGCTTCCACTGCCTTTGAACTTGTGATCCTAATTCCCGGATTTCCAAATGAGTCAACTTATCCAGTTATGTAAAAGTATAAAGGTATGTGAAGGCTGCTCCAATTCACTGGTTCAATAGTTGTGCACAAGAGGATTTTGCTGCTGGGCTTTCTATAACCATATATTGACATGGCACACATGTAGCTGAAAAAGGCCTGTCTGTGCTGTAGAATAGACAGCTTTATCTCACCCTAAAATCCTGATGGCCAGATCAATCATACAAAGAGCAGACTGTACCTGCATTGTGGAGCCATACTGAATAACAACATCTTTTCTCAGTTTTAGGTATCCCAAGGGGTGGAAAATGTAAATCTATTATATAACGTTGATAGAAATATTGATAAATCAGCCTTATATCCAAGAGAATCCACAATCTCAAAATTCTTTAAAGTAAAGAGTTTCACTGAGCATTATGGTTTTAAAGTCTCCAGACTTAATAAACTTCAGGATGTGTGAACTGATATGTGTGCACCAATAAAATTATAGGCCAAAGCTGGAGCTGAAAAGTAGAAGCTTAAAACTGAAAACAGACAATTATCTTTCAATAAAGTTCTACATGGATTTTGTGTTGACTGAAATTTTGCAGTGATGTCCATTATTTCTTTGATGTATGTTCCATAATACACCCTTTATGATATATAACTGTATTTATCAGAGCCTAAGGCCACATGTCTCAGAGGTAAACAGATAAATGTTTGTATGAACCTGCCCAGTGTACAAAAGACACACACCCTCAGGACATTCCTATTGTGATGTGTGTATTTTCCCTGAGCAACTAAAACTATATAGAACATCTTACTACCACTAGAGGGCGGACACACACTGTTGCACTTAAACCTGCCAAATGGTAAAACATGACAAAAGGTACCTATAAAGTATGTAGATATGTACTTTTATGGTGAACTATGAACTTAACCTCCTTAAATGCATTCCTGACTTATTATCCTTTTATTTTAAGTGGTTGTGAGCAGAGGTGGGTAATAATGATTTACATTTCGTCCTTTACATTTACTTGAGTAACTTTTTGAATCGACTTGAGTAAAGTTATTTTGAAGTATCAATACTATTCCTTGAGTACAATTTTTGGCTGCTTTATTCACAGCTATGCTATGTTTTGGATTCAAAAGCTCCATGTTGTGAAAAAGTGAAAAGGTTTGTATTTTTTTGTATAGTTTATTGTTTAGAAATGCCCGACTATGCATAATATTTTATGTTTTGTCTCACTGATTATATCATAAATCAGACCTTGCATTCAAACAGTTACTCAGCTCTTTTTTTTACCACATATTTTTTTTTACTTTTACTTGAGTAATTATTTGGATGACTACTTTTTACTTCTACTTGAGTAAAGTAGCAGTACTCTTGAGTACATTTTTGGCTGTACCCACCTCTGGTAGTGATATACAGATAGCATCAGTCACTGCTGGCTGGGTCAGTGCAGATGGTGTTCTTGCAGATATTTTAGACATTCTGAGTCCGCTGATGCAACCAAACATAAAGGCCGCTCTGTCAAATGTAAAAATACTTGAGGCATAACGTCATACAAATATTTAGTTGTGCATTCCCCTAGGTTAATGGAAATTTGTCAATTTCCTTGAGTGGCTTAGTGCCTACAGTGCACTTTTTAGTGGAAATGTATAATGAAATATAAAATAATGTAATAATAGCCTAATATATAAATGTAAATGTAATCATTGATGAATTATTGTGTGGAAAGATTAGTTTGTTAGCTGCAATCTGCTACTGCAGCTAATTAAAGCAATCACAATTCATAGGCAGAGTTTGCCTCCATCTTCCCCGGAAGCGAATATTTTAATTTGTCACAGTGTTATTATTTTAGCGTTAGCATGGTCTAAAGGTTGAAGCTCTGAAGTTTGCATGGTGAGAGCACCACTAGCTTACTCACCTGCAGAGCTGCTCTCAGTCAGACAAGCCTCTGCCTGCTCTGGGCTGGGGCAGCAGTGAAGCCCGCCTCCTCCCGGGGCAGACACATGGCCCTGGCTTATACACGGAAGTCCCAGTTCCGCTAAGCCCAATTCACTGAGAAACTGAGCACAGACAGACGAAGACACGCTTCTCTGTGAACTCCGGACCGGCTTTAGAAACGCGAGGTAAGCCACAAAAATAAGCATATTTTATTATTATTAACACAAGACACAGAAAAAAAAATGGTTGACCAATTGACCAGTTAACTTTTTTATATCTCGCTACTAGTTATTTGATACACTTTGATGTAGAAATGTTAAAGGGTGCTTACACAACACTGTTGTCATTATCTTCACTTCCTTAACAGTAAGATATACACTTTATCAGTGACATGCATGAATAATGTCAAACATGAAGTTTATGTCACTCCCACTTAGGATTTAGGATGGATCTAGTATCTGTTAGGTGTGTGAGAGAAGCAGTGGAATAGGCTGCAAGATACAGCCTAGCACTATCTCTTTATATCATGTAATTTAATGCACATTGAAAAACTTTTGTTTTCATAGGCAAGACAGGACAGGTAAGCAGTTCCGTATTGAGAAAGTGCTTGTGGTGCAAAAACAAAGGGTTAGGTCTACAGCCAACATAGAAGTTGAGCTGGTGCTTAAATTCTATTATAGTCAATCACATTTTTGCCAAACCTTTCCTTACTCACCTCATTCTCTTACATTTTTGTTTATTAGTTAATATTACTTTATATAACATACAGTATTTTAATGCTTAACAAAACTAGAGTTACCAATGTACAGAGCATCCTGTCATAGTGTTAAAGTTACAGTAAATCAGTGATCGGCAAGTATCATTACACTGGCCATGTCCAAGGATTTAATCTAGTATAGTGTGAAGGTGCTGAAATATTAGAACAATCAGGAACGATAAAGCAAGAATGATCACGCTTCAAGGAGCTCTGAGAAAAGTTGATCTTGGCACTGCTGTTCAGAGAATGCATGTAACTGACTGAAAGGTTTTTCCTCTTTTTTTGGGAACAGTGAAGGTGTGTCTGCTCGTGTCAATGCATGATATCATTATGGATTGCTAAACAAGTAGAGACACGAGATGACGAAATGAATGTTTTTTCCTTATTAGGAAAAGAAATGAGTGTGATGTGTGTGGAATAAAGTTTGGGAGTGTTATCACAGTTTTGTGCTGCTGTAGTGACTCTGGTGGCTTGTCTAAGACGTCCCAGTTTACCACGAAACCTAATCTGAAGGAATCTGTTGTGAATAGTTGACATGGATAGCCCAGAGAATTGAATCCTCTGTATTCCCTAATGGTGTGTTTTCCAAGTACAAATTGCTTTTTAACAATAGGGTCCATGTCCTAAAGCTGCACACTAACATTTGTATACTAGTATATTGGGGCGTTTCATAGTAAATGGTCACATTTATATAGCGCTTTTCTACCTTCATGGGTACTCAAAGGGCTTTACATCAAGGAACCACACTTACATTCATACACCAGTGTGTGCAGACCAGAGGCAAGGTGGGTTAAGTGTCTTGCCCAAGGACACAACGACAGTATGCAACAGTGGGAGTGGGGTTTGAACCGCCAACCTTCTGGTTATTGGACAAGTGGCTCTACCAACTGAGCTACTGCTGCCCCAGTGTGTGTAGTTGTATTTTTTTCTGAGAGACAATATTGTTATGTGGCAGAGATGTTATTTTTATTATAATTTTTTTTTTGACATTTTACCATCTACTTTCTTTTAAAATAACCTTGTGACTAAGGAAGAGCCGGCTGTCTTCAATTATTTCAGTTTAAGATCAACATAGTCTATAGATAGATGCACTGTTTGTTTATTTTTGGGGATACAGATTTGTGAAAGTGTGCCATAAATGGGAAAACAGGTGTTCACATCCTCCTTCTACTTTCACAAATTAGTTTCTTTCTTTATGTCTCTGTTTCACATTGTTTCGAGTTTTTTTGTGGTCCCTTTAAAGAGTGTTGTGCTTCCCTTCAGGCTCAGCAGTAAGACTGTCTTTTGTTGTGTGAGAAGTGACCAGGTGACGCTCTTAAGCAGGTTGATCACATGGCCTGAAGCATCTTCCCCTTTTGTAAGGCAATTTTGACCCTGCCCTGCCCAACAGACAAGTTTCTATTTGCCAAACACTAACTTTATTATGTCGTATTAGTCTGTGCTTTTTTCTAAAAGTGGCACTCCCAGTGACCACTTACTGTATACTGTAATCCCAATGAGCTGTGTCCCTGCTGCTAGTACAGTGTGCTAATTATGCATAATATAGTGTTTGCAAGGCAGCCAGGGTTGACATGTTTTATGTCAACATGCAGCCTTCCTGTTGCAGGGCAAAGGTGTGACATTTTCACACAGTTGAGCTCATGTGCACAACTAAAGTGGACTGCTTTAAGTCTTTTGTAGCAGAGGTCGACCGATATGCCGACCGATATGCTGATTTTCTTAATTTTATGAAAGAAATGAATATTATATAGCCATTTGTCTTAGTCATACTTATTACAATGCAAACAAATGTGTTTGAATTGGACAGTGTGGACAAGAAAAGATTGCTGTGCAAGCAGAGCTTGGGGAGAGCTACAAAATGTTTTTTAAATTTTTGTTCTATGCCAGAGAAATTAGTAAAATCTTTTTATTGCCGTTTTTAGCTCTTCAGGCTGAGATATAAAGCATTTTTGGATGTTTAATATGAACTGCAGTGTAAAAGTTCAAACTGCTACCAGAGTGGGTTGGGAAGCTGGTGTCCTTCAGTCACATGGTTGCCTGGACATGTGCCTGACCAAAAATTGACATTATAGGGCAAGAATCGGCCAATTACCGATTGACTAAAAAAGGATATCAGTCGACCTCTATTTTGTAGTCTTAAGACTGTGCCACAGACATTATATTGGAATTTACCTGGACAGTGCCTAACCTCATTTTCAAATAGCTCCACTGGCAAAAATAACTTACCATTGTGCATGTCTCATCCAAGGCTGTTTATTTAAGTTAAATATAGCAAATAGAATACATGTTACAATAGTTAATACATGTAACATTTAACTAGGCAGTAACAAAAAGGTATAACACCATAACAATGGCAGCTCACCTGGTAGAGTTCTTAACACTTTCCAGTGCAACTCGATTTAAAATGTTATAGTCACAACAGTCTCATATTTTACTGAATTTTTCCTCTCCCCTTTTCTATTTCCGTCTTTTTCATTTAATAATTACTTTGCTCGAGTTTGTTTTTTCTTGGCACAGTAGAGTGTGCGTATACCATTGTTAGAACACACACAAGCAGAGTCAAAAGGACACCGCGCTGGCATGTGCAAAGTTCAGTCCTACAGCTGATGGGATTCCTAACACTAAACAAACGGTTATCTGCGCTTTGTGTTTCAAAATTCTTCGGGTGTCATTCTCCACAGTTTATGAGTGGACACACAGATGACAGCCTAACTTTATCCCCTTTGTAAATGACAATGTCCTGCATGTCAAACCTGCCTTAAAGCTGTCAACATTAGGCCAGCAGCCAAATGCATTCAGATGGCTTTGTGTGATAAAGTGCCACAAGACTGGGTGTGTGTCTGCGCACCAAGTCAGATGTTACAACATGGTCATTCTTCCCATTTATGATTGTAAATAATTGCAGTTCACAAGATCACAGTGACAGAAATTGAGCCTTGAGTCACCTTTAATCTAGACATATCAAAGAATGTTTGGGTTCAACAGAAGTTTACAATGTCTCTGAGATGATGATGATAATCAAGTTTAAATACCATGTTTTGACTGTGCCTAAAAGCCGTAATATTTTGATTGCATGTCTCACTCCTTGTCATTTGTTTGTCGTTTCATGTATACATCTCATATACATGTGTATGACCCGTATAGTCTATGTGATGTGTTTGGATCCTCTATTTTTGACTCTCAATGGTAGTGTTTTAATATCCCATATTGTATTGTTATTGCAACAAATAGTAAAAGTAATTATTGCATATATCAAACATAATATCCAGATCATTGTATGGTTTTAAATTAGGAGGTGATTTGACTAAAAATCTTGGTCACACATACTGTATTTGCAAATGTAAGTGTATGACATGTATATGGTGTCTATGTATAGTAGTCGTGATGTATTTGGATAACTGTCTCTGTCCAGGTGAACCATGAGCAGCAGTTACAGTGTGACTCTGGTTGGACCTGCTCCATGGGGCTTCAGGCTGCAGGGGGGCAAGGACTTCTGTCTCCCCCTCACTATATCTCGGGTGAGTAGAACACACACACACACACAAAAAGCCCATTGACATACCTTTTACTCAGTGACTGTCACCTCAGAGGAATGCCGCTCATGGTCACTATGCTGTACGCCTTATAAGTGATGACAGTGAGCAGCCTATTCATCTCTGTTGCGGGGTTTAGACACCTTTCCGAACAGTTCATGGCCCTTATCATTCACTGTTGTATTTTTGACCCATCTCCTATTAAGGCCACTACTATTATCAAAAGAGTATTACATAACTTAGCCAATGCTTCTTGAATACAACCCTAAATCTCACAAAAACATACATTATTCACAATAGAACATAAACTAAATAAATGTTCAAACTGATATTTTACCATTTAATGTAAAATAATAGCACATTTTCAATTTTATGGCAGCAGCACATCAGTAACATATCTATGAACATTTTGGAAAGGCAAAGAGGCGGTCTGGATTATTAATATTGGATGTTTATGATCTGAATGTATTAGATGCTCATAATCTTCAGGTCCTCAACACTGCATTAAAACAGTCATCTATACTGGAAAATTACAGCATGGAGCAGGAACACTTCCTGAAGTCAACTTTTTTTGAGTCCTGTTGCTGCCATCAAGTTCAAAATCAGCTATTATTTGTCATGACATGGTAAAATATCTGAAGAGGACTGAGCATTAAGGCAAAAGCTGCTTTGAGACGCAGTCATTTTAGTTATCCAGATAAGAGCTGGTGCTAACTTTCCAGGCCTATTTCCATGAAATTAGTCCTAATGCAAGATACAGGTGACTTTGGTAGAACCTGTTCCTCAAAGGCCGGATGGCTGAAACCTGAGAATCTGGTGTGGTTCTGTAATAACTATTTGGGATTTTGGGCCACATAAAGAGAGGATAAAGGGAGTTAGCACCAGGCTTAGAAATGTGGCTGGAAAAGATGTTGTTGTTTTTTTTTTTTGTTACTATAAGTGGGTAGTACATACTTAATTATATTAGTCTTTTATAAATTTATTTTGTCAGAGTAAACAACACTTGTTCAGCAATATTAAGATCTAAACAGTTTAACTCAGGCCAGTTAACATCAGAAGGAGCAGTTTATACTAACTTTTCTCAAGTGGGTTAACTACCATCCCATTCACTCTAGCAGAGAACAAATTACTTTGAATGACCCAAAACTATTGTAGCCTTTCAACAATTCTAAACCATTAGAGTTTAGTTTCAGGTCAAAGACTCAGTTTAATTTCAGTTTTATTATAAGTTTATGAAATTGTTTTATATTAGATGCTTTTTTTTTTTTTTTTTTTTTTTTTTACATTTTAGCTATTAGCCGTTGTTACTTATATATAGTAGTTCTTTCTTTCTTTCTTTTTTTTTTTACAGACTCTGACAACCCAGCTGTCCTTTTGGCATATCACACCAACTTCTATTATCTGTAGTCACATTCTCATGTCATATCCTCAGTCTGTCAAATATGTTTACACTGTGAGGATGGGATTGTTTTTTGTGCAGATGACTGAGTTCCTGCTGCTTCCTGTTATGAAAGTCTAACCTCAATGTCATGACCAAGGGCAGCAGCTCTGTTTATTTGTTGGCAGGATCAGTTACAGAATTTCAAACATTATGTGTGGAAAGGAGGAGTCATGTGGACATACTGTAGTGTACACCTATCAGAGTTAGGACATGAGTCAGTTGTGGTGCATGAAAGCACACAGTTATTTTTAGCTCCTGTCTTAAAGATAAATGGTGTTATTGTTTGTTCAACCTAATACAGAATTCTTAAAAATGTTGGGTATTGTATCTTTGCATTATATAGGTAAAAAGAATGTATGTCCTAGGGTAATGTAGCATCCAAATAAAATATATTTTCTTTTTAGTCCTGGTTTAGACCTGGTTTAGCCATAGATTTTGCCCTTATTTCTGCCCTGTTTTAATGTAGTCTTACGGACAGTTATTTTTATGGTTTACATGATCAAATTGTGTTTCATTTTGATTTAACCCTAGTTTGCTTTGTTGGTAGTTAGTCTTGAGGGGTAGGTTCTCTTTTATTTTCTGTATTAATGAGAAGTTTAATTTTGTTTTTCTAATATTAATGCAGCACCATGTGCCCAGGGAAAAATTCTGTTACTAAAATATAAGAGGTAGTTGGATAAGGGAAATGGTATAAGTCCAGCAGGGCAGACGGATAAAAAAGTGGCTCAAGTGCAATACTTTTACAGGCTGTTCTTTTGGCGTATACTGGTATGTTGCTGCGGGCTGTAAAAGTGTTGATTATGTCAGACCTGAGTTCTGTGTTGAATCATTTGTGGTCTGGTCATGCCTCACTGTTGCTGATCCTGGGCAACTATTTCATTCTATCATAGTTTTTGTGGCATATTTTCAGTCCATTGTTTAGTAGCAGTTATTTACAGTGATTATCTTGTCATTAACCATAAGAAGTCTGGAATAAGAGAATGTGTGATCTTAGCCTTAAAAATAGAAATTCACAAGTGAGGCCGGACTTTGACCATATTTTATTTGTGAATGCAAACTTCCCTTTGCTTAAGCAGCTCAGGGGTGAGATTTAGTAGTCAACTAGGCAAAGATAAAAAAAAATCAAAAAATCAAAAAAATCTCTGTATTCATGTATATGGTCTGAACAACACAAAGTTCAAACACCCAGTAAGTATTCAGAAAAGCCCAGTGATTGCATTATGTTATAGATTATATAAAACATCTGCCAAATACAAATTAACTACTCAAACTACAATTAAAAAAGACTGTTTACATTTGTATGTACTATTGTACATTTATATGTTTGCTGTTACATAGATATGTTTATTTATTTACTTATGTGCATGAACTTGCCATGAAATTACAAGGTAGTTACTTGCATGTTATTTTTTCCATATGTTACTGATCCACAAATATTTATGCAGTATATAAGGTTGCACATCCTGTTTACTCAGGGGGCTCTTGTTGGAACATGTTTATTTGTTCAGACTAAACTACCACTAAAACAATATATTCTCAACAGGACAAAAATAAATATTTTTATTCTTAATTATTATATAATTGGACATCAATGTAGTGATATTTTTCCATAGTTTTTCCTTGAAACCCTAACTTCCCCTCTTGTCTTCTACGTACTTCCATTTGTTATTTCAGTGGCATGTGATACTCTGCATGGACATTATGCAAGTTAATTTTAGCTCTGTGTTTGCAGCCAGCCCTGTGGCTCCAGATGTGTTCTAACTATGTAAAGTACAGGCGTTATGTCTTGAAAAAGACAACCTTTTATTGTTGTGATGTTAAGCGCATCTGGACTACCCATTTTACAAATGGGTATGGGTTACAATGGGTACAGAACAATTTGGAAATTGTAGCAAACCTATAAATAGATACTACTTTATTAACACACGATAAATAAATATAAATAATAAAAATATACCAAATAAGCAGTTAAAAAGCTGATCATGGGGTGGAATAGTTAGTGGATTTGCCTCTCAGCAAGGAGATCTTGGGTTTGATCTTTGAGTCTGTGTGTCCTCCTTGTGTCATTGTGGGTTCTCTCTGGGGATTCGGCTTTCTCCCACCGTCCAAAGACATGCGTGTGTTTGGAGATACGGTGAATCTAATGTCCCTATAGTGGCTGAATGTGAGAGGGAATGGGTGTCTGTCATTGTGTGTCTCTGTGCCAGCGCTGCGACAAAGTGGCCATCGACCAGGTTGTACCCCACCTAAGGCCCATAATTGCTGGGCTAGACTTCAGCTACCCACAACCCCTAATGGGGAAGAAGAATAAAGGAAAATTGAATTATGTGTTTATGGTTGGCTCTAATATTGACTGACATCTTGCCTGCGTTCTTGAGAGTGAAAAATTTCAACTAAATAGTAAAAACCTTCACTGGAATTTAAGGACTATAACCCTTTCAAGAAAAAAAAACCGCACAGCTGTCAAACAGTGTATCTCTTAGTTTTTCCTTTTACAGTGTAACCTTTTGATGCAAACTGAAATTGACTAAACCTCCGTAGTCCACCATCAGCAGATAAATGCCTCACAATGACATTCTTAATATTCTGTGTCTATTTGGATTCAGAAGATGCGTTGAACTTCCATATGTATTGTGTAAAAATGTTATTTCCAGTATGCATTTGATCCCTGTAAGATGCGTTCGCTGTCTGTCTGAGTTGTTTTGACAGCACCTGTTTTCACTCTCACTAATGTTGTATGGCACATCTATAAAGAATAACCAAGCTGCTGTTTTGATTCTGACCACTCCCCACTATTTGCTGTTAGAAAAGTTGGACATTTTATCTTGAAATGTATCCATGTGGTTCAAATTTATACAGAATGTCTTAGTAGCCTGTCAGTGTTCCCCATTCTTGCTAACATGTATACAGCTCATTTTGGATATGGATATGATACAGATTGAATAACTACACTCCTAAATCATCTCAGTGCATTTGAAAAAAAAACTGCATTATACCTATTTACCATGACTGACACAAAGCCCTTTCATCCAATCAGCCATAGCAGTTGTTCCTGACCTGACTGAAGTGCATTCACTCTTCATTGCAGCGTTGGTTCCTCATTGTGTTGTTTTGTGTGTGTTGTCATGGTGATTTGTCAAAGCGCTCCTGTGCAGATCGGCCTGGCATCTCGTGTTTTCCAGCAGACTGATTGATGTAGTAAGAGCCTGGGTCAAACCATGACAACCACAGGTCTACCTCTGTTCAAGTGCACTAATTGGGACGTTTGGCTTTCAGAAAAGGAGAAATTCCCCCTTTGTACACCTATTCTTCTCATTTTATGGCTAATGTTTTCTAATCAGCCTTTGACATTATACATATGTAGTTCACTGTCAGTTGCCAGAACCATATTGATTATTCATAATATGTGATTTGGTGACTATTTCTAATTCCTCCATTGAAAATGTTTTGTGGTCTTTTTTAGTTTATGGGAGCATTCTTTAGAATGCAGCCACATTGTTTACAAACACTAAACTGGTCTATAAATGTTTCATAATAATATTGTTTGGTGATTTTGAAAAATGTCAGACATATTAAAAGTAGTGGGCTAGAACATGGTCTTATAAAACTCACACCCTTCCTTATAACTGGGATCTTTGTGGCCCAGTTAGTCTTGGAGAAGTTTTTAATTACATGCGGCGAGTGAGTCAACCTGCTTTGGCCATTTGTTTTTTTTAACAACACAATGAAAGGCTAAGACTTTCCTTATAAGGTCATCTGTCCAAGACGTGACATGCATCTCAATGACGTTCACCATAAGAGGCTTCCTGTAACATGACTTCTGAGCTGTGAAGTGACCACAGAGTTCTCCTCCTCTCTCCAAAATTTTCTTAAGCAGAAAAGCTAGATATGCCCTGGATTATCTTAAATATATTATATATATATTAATATATATAATATCCAAAGCATCTGGAATGCTCATATGTTGTGTTGAGCATTCAGTGACATCGAGAAAATGTATATTTTTGTTGGAATATGTTTTTAAGGTGTTATGGTTAAACCCCGTAAAAGTCAGACATATTGGTTCTATCTTGCAATGGTTAAGGTATAGTGTCCCGAGGGGATCTTCTAGTTCAGGGGTAAACATATATTGCCCCACAAAGCCCTCTCACACTAGAAACAACTAAAATCTTCCACCAGATCTTATTATAGCATTATGAAGGTGCAAAAGACTGAGAAATTGCTCTTTCTTACATAAACTAGTCACTGTATAAGGTTGGGGTCAAAATGACACGTCCGCCTGCTTTTTAATTTTAAAATAAAAAAAAACAATCTCTGAAATGTTTTGACCATTTGTAAAACACATCTTGCTCTCTAAGAAGCAAAGCCAGAATCCCAGTTGATATTTCTCCTTGCTCTGTCATGACAATTTCATAAGTCCCTTGATTTGCAGTGGTGCATGCCAGGAATTCTTACTGTAACATCTATTTGTCTTGTATCTATGTGTGAGAGACTGACTGACTGCATGGCCGTGGGCTCCATAAAGCACTTCCTGCTCACCACTTACTTGTCAAAAGTGTAGTACTAAGAAATATGACGTCAAAACAATTTATTGAACATTTTACATTACAATAATTTCTTTGTTTTGTACCATCTAAATACCCTGTCCTCTCCTATGCTCTGGAAATATACTTTTGGTTATTTTTTCTAATGACAGATGTTAAAATATTTGAAATGATGAACCAGTTATGACTTCTTTTCCTTTTGGCTGTTTCTTTTTAAGGGCTGAATCACCTGCCTCCATTTCACCCTGTCCTCTGCATCTTTTCTTTAACTAACTAACTTAATGTCCTCTTTCACTGCATCCATAAATCTCTTTGGTCTTTAGCCCTTCAGCTCTAACCTCAACATCCTTCTACTACCATGATTTTCACTATCTCTCCTCTGTACATGACCAGACCATCTCAGTCCGGCCTCTGACTTTATTGCTAAACCAATTATGTCTATTTAATATTATATTCTGTGTCAAATTAGGTGTAGTATCAGGATCCGAACTTTTTCCTCCATTTTTAAAAATAAATGATAAAATTATAAAGATTGTGTTAATATTGAGTAACTGCTTGGTCCTATTAGAACCATAATATACAAAAACATAATAATGTTTTAGGTAGGTCTTGGACATCCTTAGACAACTGAAAAAGTCTGGTCACATAAAAGAAATACTATGCATATGTATATTGACTGAAGCAGTTGTGTACATCATGCTATAAAATATCTTATACAATCTCAATGGAGCCTTTACACTCTATTTATTGGCCTGTGGCCAACAAAGTGGCCGTAAGTTATTTCATTCAAAGTAAATGAATCAGGATGGCCTCAGTAAACGCAGGCAGCAGTGTGAATCAGACCTGAGTGAGTCTGTGAGTCACTGAATGCTTTGAACATACTTGTGCTGCCTGTGCACTCTGTCCTTTATGAGCTGTCCTTGTTACTGCTCTATACGTTTCCTAGACATTGGCATGCATACATCAGCCTGCCCTGAGCTATGCATTCTGGATTTCCCGCTCCTGATTTACTTGATAATGACTCGAGGAATGCCTGACTCCACTCAAATGTGCCGCTGTTTTCACTACTGTCACTTCCTCATTCCTTAGCTGTGGTCTCTCTGGTATTTTTTCCTTTTTTGCCTACACAATGGTGCTTTCTTCATAGTATGTGCTACTGGTTTTGCACTTAAGTGAAGTTTTTTTAAGGGCTGAACAATATATACAATAACTTTGTTGAATATTGCAGTAATGACATGATTGGCAATATTTGGATACCCTTAAAGTTAGAGGTTTATTAAATTTAAACCAGGGCTAAAGCAGGCCTAACCCAAGGCTTATCCAGGACTAAACCAGGACTAAATCAAGTCTAAATAAGGAAAAAAAAATCCAGACTACTCTAGGGCTAAACCAGGGTTAAACAAAGACTAAAGCAAGCGTAAGCAAGGTCTAAACTTAGAACTTAGAAACTGAATCATAATCATCTCTGTCTGATGCAAGATCATAACATTATTAACATTATTCATATGGTAGGAATATGTGATAATATTGTGATAACTATAGGTTTGAGATATATATATATATATATATATATATATATATATATATATATATATATATATATATATATATATATATATATATATATTTTTTTTTTTTTTTACGTTAGTTGAGATTCCTTTGCTACAGTGAAAAATAGTGTGCGATTTAGAAGTAAATAGTATGCGACACATTTTGAACTTGAGTTAAAGTACAAAAGTGTTACTGTTACTACTTCAGCTTCTATTGCCACTTTACCAACTAATTCTACCAGCGCAACTGTTAACAATACTACCGCTACCACCACTAATATACAGTATGTGGTAGACAATGTTCTTTGTACTCAGAAAATACATTTATAAAAAATGCACCTAAGTAAATTGAGCAGAAGTATCTAGTTTAAGAATATTTTAATCTTTGCAATTATAAAATACTTACCTAATACAAAATAACTACACATAGAAAATTGTATGTAGTTACTTACACAGGCACTTAACATAATTGTGTTTATTTGAACTTGAATTTAGTTTTTATTAAAATGATGATGCAATAAAAGGTTGTAATAGTGAATGCAGAATAAGCACTTCTGAGACTGTTGTGGTTGATGAACATTCACATTTTCCTTGATTTTTAATTAAACCTGTGGTGTGGTTTTGATACTGCGCCATGTGGTTTGTATGCCTTTGAGTCATTGCTGTGGAAATGTTCAAGTTTTTCTGTGGTCAGCTTGTTTTAGTGGAAGCATAATCCTGGATGTTTGGTTGTTGTTGTTGTGGGGAGAGTAAGATCTTATCTGTCGAAAGCTATGCAAGGCAGGAAGTGCATAGGAAAGCACAATGTTGTTCTGCCATTGCTGTAAAATACCAAAATATTATGATTACAAGACTTTGCTCAGCTAAACATGACACTACTACATAAAATGCACTGTAAATGTGCACAAATGTATCTAAATCTATGTTATTTCTTTGTGTGTGCAGGTGACTGATGGAGGAAAAGCAGCCAAGGCAAAGATGTCTGTTGGAGACATCATTGCATCAATAAATGGTGTTTCCACAGGGGGCATGAACCACCTGGAGGCCCAGAACAAGATTAAAGCATGCATAGACCAACTCAGCCTCACCTTGCAGAGGTAACACAACACAAGTTGCATTAAACTTTCCCAATAGCATCAACATAAACTTCCTTTCGCACTTGACAAATCATCTTAAAGTTAGCTCATGCTTTAAAGTCCATTAACACAAAAAAGTTATGTCACATACTACTTGAATAGAATTAAAGGGAAGTATATGGAATGACAAATAGAGCATCAGTGGGTGTGCCTTTTAGCCTCAGGATGTGAAACTGCCAAAACCACAGATAAGGGCATGTCCCAAGTTAACCTCTCACCTGTCAGACCATATCACAAACCACACCATCATCTGTTCCTGTTTCTTCTCCTTGCAATGCAGATTTTTTTCTGTCATAGCACACAAACATTTAGTTTCTGTTTTATCTAATCTGCCTATCATAACTCAAAACAGATGCAAGTCAGTTGTGTTAATTGAGAACAGTCGAGGCTCCTTCTCTCAGCGGATTTCTTGGCCTTAAGCTCTGACATAGTTTGGGGAAAGACCAGACTAAACCAATCTGCAACTTATGTACTCTTTAATATGACATTATACTAGGGCAGTGTTTGAAGTAATACTCTTTCTTTATACTTAATAATGTATGCATTCTGTATTTATTGTATATTTAGTCTCCAGTTATCACTAATATTTAAATCAGAGTTGACTTAATTACAGTAAATTAAGTTGATATTTAGATGTAATTGTAGAGGTCAAAGAAACTATATACTTTTATTGAAGCAAGAGTACTATTATGTCATTTTTGAGTACATTTTCTAAAACAAACTTTTACTTTTAAGTATTTTGGGGGAGATAAAATACTTTTATTCAAGTGATTTTTCTAATATATTTTGACCTTGGTGGCAAAGCAGGTAGTACTGAAAGTGAAAAGAGTAGTAGAAGTAGCAGTAGCAGTAGAAGTAGCAGTAGAAGTAGCAGTAGAAGTAGCAGTAGAAGTAGCAGTAGAAGTAGCAGTAGAAGTAGCAGTAGTAGTAGAAGTAGCACTAGCATTTTGACCTTGATGGGTATTGATAATAATAGCAGTAATATTAGCAGCGTTCGTGATTGGTGGCAAAGCAGGTAGTAATGAAAGTGAAAAGAGTAATAGTCCTGTAAGTAAGAGTTCTGTCCTGGGCCAAGGTTAATTTAAAATGGACTGTTTCAAAGTGCGACAGTGTTTTATGGTCGGATGAGTCCAAATTTGACATTATTTTTTGGAAATCTCTGATGCCATGTCCTCCAGGCTAAAGAGGAGGGAGACCTCTCAGCGTGTTATCAATATTCATTTCAAAAGCAGCATCTCTGATGGTATTGGGGTGCATAAGTGCACACGGTATGGGAAGCTTGCGTGTTTTGGAAGGAGCTATGAACCTTGAAAGTTACAGTTAGGTTCATAAGTATTTGGACACTGACATAAGTTTTGTTATTTTAGCCATTTTACCAAAACTATTCAAATACAGTTATATAATTCATATGCCCTTAAAGTGCAGGCTCTCAGCTGTAATTTGAGAGTCTTCACATCCAAATCAGACAAAGGGTTTGGAGTTACAGCATCATAAATTGGGAAATCCAGTGTTTGGTGATGTCCATGGGTTCCTGACATCAGGCAGTCATTGCCTGTAAAGATTTTCCCCAAAGTATTAAAAATGAACATTTTATTCATGGTTATGTTCATCTATCCAATTACTTTTGAGCCCCTGAAAAAGAGGTTACATATTAAAGAGCTGTAATTCCTAAACCATTTCTCCGATATGGATGTGAATACTCTCAAATGATAGTTGAAAGTCCACAATTTGATAAATAAGTGCATATAAATTATATAACTGTATTTTGAATATGTTTTGGTTAACAGCTAAAATAACAAAACTTGTGTCAGTGACCAAATACTTATGGACCTAACTGTATATAAAGATTTTAGCAACATTCGCTCTAAAACCCAGCTGCTCTTCAGCAGCTGCAAAATCTATATCAGGCAAGAATGGGTGGATGGATGGAATTGTAATAGTGGTAGCAGTAGTAGTAGCAGCAGCAGTAGTTGCAGTAGAAGTAGTATTTTCACCTTGATGGGTAGTAATATTAATAGTAGCGTTGTGAGTGATTTTTATAGTGATAGTAATACTGGTAGTAGCAGTAGGAGTAATAGTAGTAGTGGTAGCAGCAGCAGTAGTGGTGGTGGTAGTAGCAGTACTTATAGCAGTAGCAGTACTCTGTACCACTCAAGTAACAGAGTACTACTACCATTATTGTGTAAAAGACTTACAACCTGTAGAAGTCATTATATCTGCATAGATTTGAGCCTTTTACCATCAAGGTGAAGTTCTAGTGCCACTATCAATCTGATCCTGATTAAAACCCTCTCAGGATCTCCTTTTGTTATGAAAATGTATATCCCATAACAAACACAAATGCCAAACAGTAAACCTTGTGTAAGGACCTGTCAGTGCAAACAAATGGAGGTGAAGCACGCACTATTTTCTAAGCTGTAAAACATGTTGTAAAACAGAAAAAGCTCCAAGCTAGCCTGTCATTCCATCACCACATCAAAGGATAAAGCCTTTAACGTGGGAAAATAGTCCTAAAATAGCCCAGTCCCACAGCTGGATGTAATCTGGAGTGTGTAATAAATGCATAATGAAACATCAAACATCTTCGTCTCACACACAAAATGTAAACTACAACAAAACAAAGAACTACTAGCTGCACGTTACATTTAGTTTGAGTTAGTTTATTACTGGCTGTGTTTGTGTTGCTCATTTCCGCTGTCATGCGCCATTCATTTTTCACTGATTTGATTTATGCGTGATAAGAACGTTGAACATACCTCATGTACTTGTAGAGGTAACTGCGAGGACAGGAGTTTGCCATGCTGTCACCTAAATCTCATCTAATTCACATTTAAAAATAATACTTCTGCACTAATAGTAAAGAGGCATTGGTTTGTTTGTTGGTTAGTTTGTAATTCAAAAAGTCTGTGGTTTTTGATAAAACCTTTAAGGTCATTAATTGGCTCAGGAAAAAAGTGCTTGTTAATATTAATTATTGTTAGTTTGATTTGATTTTTTATTATTTGTAGTAACACCATCTGGATCCAGGAAAAGATTCTATATCATAGATAGGGACACAGATACTGACTTAAATGTGTTTGAACCACAAGGGGTCAACAAAGGAACAAAGCCATTATTTTCAGTATATTCTTTACCAGACTGAAAAGGGCTTTATGGCTCAATTGAACTATCCCAGAACTAGAAAATCCAAAGTTTAAGTCCAGGTCTGTGCACTATATATTTACCATTGCTAGATAGGGCCAGTGGTGGTGCATGCTTTCTGGGTGCTTCTAGTTAAGCTTTAAATTTATTTGCACAAGAAAATGCTATTGCTGCTGGCGCCAGCAGAAGTGTACTTTGGGATTTGAGGCTCCATTGTTCTGCCGTTACTCATAACAGATCTAGTAAGCTCTATAGTTCTGATTGAATGGCCATTATGTATTTTGTGACAGACTTTTATTTTCCTGTAGTGCGGTTCTGGATGTCTTTTTCATGCTGTCAGTTTGCTTGCTGAGAGAGCAGCCATGCCAAAGTGTTAAGTGTCTGATTTAGTTTATATGGAGGTTCAAGCCTGGATGATTAAAAGTAATTGCCGATGCTGTTTGTGTGTAAATCCAGTCTTTTATTTTGTGTGACTTAACGCCTTTCTTTTCACCACATCACAGTACAATTACAGATTGGCAAAATGTCCTAATGCAAACTGTTTTGTTTTTACTAGAAATGGTTTGTTTGTTAGCAAGACAACTCAAAAAGGCACAGTAGGAATTTAATGACATTTTCAGGAAAAGTCAGGGGCAGGCCCCGGAAAATATTTTTTCTGTGTACTGCGGGGATAAAATGTTTTTTTGTTGTTGTTTTTTTAAATAGAAATAGGGCCACATACTAAGTCAAACCATAAGCAGAGACTAAAATAACAGATTGTGGATTGTGGATTTTTTCTTAACATTTGGAAATATTTGGCTCAACTGATGGAGGAGCATTTATCCCTGAACTAGAAGATGCCTTATTAGAGGTGTCCTTTAGAGATGCCTCCAGTGCCGTTCAATATGGAGATCTGTGTTTTCCAAGGGCTTCTATTAGTCTACTAAATGTATCATTGCGCTTTACTCTAAGTAGTTGTGACAGTGGTAATTAGAACTTTGAAAGGTACTTCATGTTCTCTGCTCATGGAAATCCACTTTTTCTCCTCTGCCAGCAACCAGTTACACTAGTAGGCAGAGGGGAAGTGGTCTTAGGAAAGTATGATAATTGATGTTTATTTATTGTCATTGAAATATGCAGTTACAGGTGCAATGAAACACCACTCCACTAAGGTTGTGGCTGTCTGCACCTGGCTCCTCAACCCCATAATATACATCAACACAGATTATAACTTGTCCCGATGTTTAGACAAGACCTTCATTTAGATCTTGAAGTATGCCATAGTGCAGCATGTAAATCTGTAGGTAGACTGTGGAACCACTGTTTTTGTCACATGACCTAACTTTGCCCTTTTGGACTTGATTAAGAAGCCCTTCTCTATTCTTTAACTACAGGCTGTGGGACAGATGTTCAGAGCAAGCGGGTCACTTTCTGGAGTCCAGCACAAGTTCAAGGCAGTGTGTGGTCTTTCTTAGTGATAGCCAGGGTGCACCTAACACTGTGGTTAAAAAGGGGTGAAGTAGAGGACAACCCAACATAGCCCAAAACCCCTGCTGGCTGCTAGCTGCCTCAGGCCAGATGTGATGTGGTGGTCAGAGAAGAGAAAGGAAGGAGCTCCAATTTTTTTGTCTGGACATGCATTCAAATGATCCATAAAGTAAAGTAGTGGCTTATCTAGCTGTGGTTGGAATAGACCAGGATCCAACCACAAGGAAAAATTATTTCCAGTCAGGACATATCAACTGACCTGCGTTTGATTAAGCCTAGTGCACTCACTGCTATTAAATGCAATTTTGAGCCTGTTTTTTTTGGTATTTGGTAAAACTATTATGCTACAGTAACGAAAAAAGTCAGAACTCGAAATTATCAACCCAGTTTATAAAAAATAGCTTATTTTTTTATTATAGACTATAAACTAACTAAATCAGTTGCTGAATCTGTCAACTCATATGAAGATGATCCTAAAACAGTGATTTCTTCTCTCTTTCATCTGAACATAGAACCGTTTTCTATTTTACCTTAAGAGGTGTTAGTGCATTCTCCATGCAGTGATTTCCTGTCTAGAATCATGACACCTAATCATAAAGCTCACATGGCTCCAATACTAAGTACTTTTGCTGTAATGTTGCCAATTAACCTAACCTGTTGCATGCTCACTCTAGCACTTTTTAGTAAACCATTTTTTTTCCACTTTACGTTGCCTTGTCCCACCTTTTTTAATTAAAGCTGAGCTATTTTTCACAAATAGTAAAATATCTGTTTCAACACCTGATATGTTGTTTATGTTCTATTGCGAATAAAATATAGTTTCATTATTTTTAAACCATTGCATTTTGTTTTTATTTACATTTTACTCATTGTCCCAACTTTTTTAAAATTGAGTTTATATAAGCACCTGGTCTCATAAGGCAAGTGCCTGCGACCACTGAAAGCCACGTGACTGTGAAATGTACAAGTGCACAGGGCCCTGCACTATCTGTCTCATGTAGACAAACAGAGACATGCACAAACAATGTTAGTATCCAGGCAGATGACAGCAGCAACAGGCCGTCTAGTTAAACATTAATCAGCTTCCTAAAATAGCTGCTAAGATGTCTGCTAAATCCTCATCATCACTGTCCTTCTGAGATTTTCTTCTCTCTCTGCAGCATTTAGACGATCTTTCCTGGACAAATAAGGGAGTTTTTAGAAGGGAGATGTGGAGTGATGACAAAAAGCCTTGGAGACGAACTGTGAGATTTACCACAGACCAACGACTTGGCTGAAAATAAATACTCAAAGAAATATATTTTCCACACTTGCTGGCTTACATCCCAATGTTTTTCTTTCATGTGTTTGTGTTTCCTTGTTTTCCCCATTCTATGCATTTTCTCCCATCTTCATGGAGTGGTAAATCTGAAAAAAAAAAAAAAAAAAAACAGATCAGTGCGTGCCAGATCTCCCACTGTGTTTTAACATTTATCACGCAAACCTAATTCCAGCGGACAGGGAAGGTCTGTAACCTCTGAGTTTAAGTACATCTGAATTTCCTTTTTTATATTTCAAACACAAAGGTTTAAATACTGCTAATTTTGCTACTGCAACCGTGTTACAAAATCTGCAGATGCCACTGTGAAGATGAATGGTTTATGTTGTCCATATTTGAAATCAATGCCAGACTGTTTCTCTTGGCTCTTTAATAGAGGGCCAGTGGAACTGTGTCATGGGGTTGTACCCTCCGGCCTTTTTCCTGGTTAACATTGCAAGTGAATGTGAAAAGAGAAAGTCTGACTGGATACTTTGTGGTTTTTAATGCTAAAAATATTCATTAAGTGCCAAACATATCTAATGATTAAGGTCATACACCTTGTTTATAAATAATCCTTGTAGAAATCAATATATGTCCCATTTTACTGTATTTTAAGATAGTGGTTCCCAAACTGTGGTGGTTCTTCTGGTGGTACTTAGTCAGTCTGCCCCAGGGCAGCTGTGGCTACAGAAGTAGCTCACCACCACCAAGTGTGACTGAGGAGTGAATGAATAATTGATCAATTGTAAAGCGTCTTTGAGTGTCCAAAAAAGCGCTATATAAATTCGATGAATTATTATTATTATTATTATTACTTAGGCATGTTCTGCAGTTATAGCCCTTATTTAGTTTAATTTAGAGTCAGTTTTGTTCTGGCTTTAGTACTGCTCTGGTTTGGGCTTTAATTGGAAGCTTATACCACTGCTGTTTAATCCTACTTCAGACCTGCTATACAGTAGTCCTTTGTAATGCATTTTTCAGTGTTTATCCCTATTTTATCCCTTGTTTTAGACTTTGGTTGTCTAAAGCTCATTTAGTGTATTAGAGATTGTACTTAGAAAGCCCTATATACTCTGAGGTGGTGTGGAAAGTTTAAGAATCACATGCACATGCAAGTTAATTTTATTCAGGTATTGAATTATACAGCGCTCCCTTATAAATTCAGCTGGCTTTGCATCTGCTCCTTTACTAACCAGTAAAATATCGCTATGGTTTTAATTTTCCCCACAGTATTAAATGGGATATTTCATGTTTTGTTGACATCTCCTTGGACAATACAGAGCAATTAAAAGCTGCCACAACTGTCCAGCAAGCCCAGAAGCTGGACAGCCAAATGCAGCGCACAGGGAACAGAGGGCTGAGCAGATGTTCCTGGGACCACACTAGAAAAGATTTTGAGGAGACGGATAAAGTGGAAATTCATTCTGCTGCCCCTCTCTGAGACGCTGATGGCTGCTGCCCATTGTGGAGCGGCTCCAATTTAAAATTGATCTTTAGACCTCTGTCTGCTTTCCTTGGAATTGCATGATGTTTCTCCATAAGCAAATCCAACAATCTTTGGGAAATGAGCATCCTGTATATTGTTAGTGGTTAGTGGAAAGTCTATGGCTGTAGATTCCATTAGGGTCTAGTTTAGTGAAGAGGAGGGTGGGTCTCTGAGCTGAGCTGGTGCCAGCCTCTGTTGTCTAGAAAGGAAATGTGTGAGAGGTTGTTGACTGTTAGTCTAATTTGGCAGAGGGAGGAAGGATGCCAGTGGACATACCGGAGGCCATGGTCCAGAACAGCCCCACTCATTCACTCTGTAACATTTGTGATTTGTTTTAATGAGTAATCTGGGACTTATTGTCTAAAAGCACTGGGCCAAAAAGAATGCATTGTTAACAAAGGCAGCTGCCTCCATTCAACTTTCATTAGAATAATTTTAGACTTTTTAAGCAACAGCAACACTAAAATCACTGACCTTGAAATTCCTTAATGACAGAAAATTGCTGTTTTTCAACAAAACAGTCTCAAAACTTTATTTGCCATTGTTCAATAGAGAAAACAATATTAAGTGGTGAAAATTATTTAGCAATTCATGTCCAGCCGATCTCAATAGAGGAGTCAACAGATTGCCTCTAGTCCCACAGATCATAATCATACATGTGTCATCCACCTCCAACAAAAGTAAATCATGGGTCACAGCATCACTGTAAAATGACACACCCAAGTGAACTTTGTTGTCACACATACCAATGCTTTTACATATTCTTTTTTTCAATAATCACAAATTACATGAAATTACTCTTGACAATTTTCCAAAGAATACAGAGCTATGAGGAGTTTTAGAGCTATGAGGAGTATTATGCAATGACTATGTCAGGCCTGTCCACACCTACACGAGGTTCTAGTTTTTTTTATCACCAAACATGACCAATTTCAGTGCTAGCAGTAGAGTTATGTTTAAAAAACGTACAGTTGTTATTTGCTTAGATGCAATTTTGCTGTTTCTGTACAAGATAAACAAGGAGGACCTATATTTTAATATAGTATGAGGCTATATACTGTATACACTCTACAGATATTGCACAAGCAAAATTGTAAATTGTAATTGTTTTTTCCTTGGTTCCACAGACCTTCCAGTGATCCTAAAGATGGATTGTCTAAGGTAAGGAGATCAAAAAACTATTCATCACTATTGAAGCTTGCTTGTGTAGTCAGAACGCCCTTCTGAGATTAAGTCAGCACACAAATGGTCATGGCATGATAGCTCCACACTAGCTAAGTCCACATGCAGTATGGCATAAGCCTGACTCCACTGTGTGCAGCACAGTTTTGTGTGACCTGTTTTTATGTGCATGATTTGATTGTGAATTTGCTGTGAATGCATGTTGTGTGTGTGTTCACCTTTACCCAGGTTGAATCCCAGGAAATCATTAAACCCGTTCCAATCACCCATCCGGCCCCAAGCACCACCGCTGTCACTAAGGCCTCAACTCAGCCCAGTCCTGCATGCAATAAGACAGCCCGGCCTTTCGGTGGGAGCAGCACAGCGGTCACCACAACTCCCCCCAAAGTAGCGTCCATCCCATCTGAATCATCTGCTTTCACACCAGCTACTGCCTCCCATCCCAATGTACCACAGTCCTCAGTCTATAACTCCCCCATAAACCTCTACTCTAACACCAACGCCTCTGAGGTGGTTATGGGGCAGAGGCGAGGGCTTCCAGAGCACTTAAATGGGTACGTAAATGTCTGTTAAAAATAAATATTAGTCATTATATCAGGCTTATATTACGGTGGCCATATGTTGGTTTAGAAGACCTAAGCCTCAGTCTTTCATTTAATATGTCTATATTTTTAGTTCACTTCTGTGATTTGGTAAAGACTTCACTTCGCTCCCTGAAATGCTTGAATAAGAAAGAGTATATTTAATCAAAAGAAAGAAATGGAAAAGCTTGTTTGACATAAGTTACACAACTTTAATGTACACAGTTCTGTACAAGTGAAACAAAGAGTAACATATTTTAAATCATCTGCACTGACATTGGATAGAGAACAAAGACGAGACAACATGTAATGACACTTCAGCCTCAGCATCTGTAAAAGACTAGCCCACGAGACATTGTGGATTCAACAGTGCTGTTTCATTATGTGCCAGCTGCCATCATGTGCTTTGATACTTTTTTGAAGCCCAGGATTGACAGGAAGTCAGTTTATTGGCATATGTGGGTAGTGTAGTGAGTTATTTGAGTGGGTGCTAACTCACACCTGACCACTAGAGCCCATACAATGATCATGTAATTCACAATTTTTTCTCCAAGCTGCATTACTTTCTAAATGATTCTTCAGCATGAACCGACCTGACTTGCATGCGCCTGTGTTTGTACATTCTCTCAGAAGGGGCTTTCATTTCCAGGGAATGCAATACAAACATCACAATCATTCCCATACTGGTCTGTTCATGTGTTTTTGGCCTCAGTCCTTTTCCATTAACGTTTCTTTGCCCACAGGAGGAGGAAGAGACGCAAACCAAGTTAGTGCTCTGAATGATAATATACTGAATGTGGCGCAGTAGCTTTCTAACCACGTGGAATGTGATTATAGCTTTCCTATGTTTCTGGTTTATGATTACCAAAGGCATGCCTGGACCACTTTGAGCTAACCCCCCTAAAAACCTCACATCCATACTTCACACAGCGCCCTCATTTCAAGCACCAACAAACTCTGAAATGTTGTAAATAATCCATCTCAAAGAAAGCCGAAATGCCTAGTGTGGGCATAAGTCATCATTCATATTCTTAAAACATCTGAGTCTGTGTCAGCTAACTCAGTATTTAACATCAATGTCATGCAATGCAAATATTAGTTTTTGTGTATTTTATCTTTATCAGAGATAGAATCTAACTAGATGCTTTTGCTCTAAAAGAAAATGTACTTATCTAGAGCATCCTTTTTATTTTATTTTTTTTGCTGTAACTCAAGTAAATTTTCAGACTCTAAATTTGTATTTTTTTTTATCTTGGTGTCAAAGTAGGTAGTAGCACTACAAGTTGCACTAGCAGCAACAACAGTAGCATTAGATTTTCCTATGCAATTACTTTATTCAAGGCATAATTGAATTACTTTTATTTCTTCTTGAATCATTATTTTGAACAGTTCTCCCACTTGAAGAGTACTTTTCCACCTGTAATTTACAAAACCGATTCTTAATGTTGGAATCAAGGGCCCCATCTTGTGGTTGAATGTGGTCACTGTTTGTCACTGTTTTCAGTACTTCATCACATAGTTTTACTTCAATGTAATTCCTTATTACTGGCTTACTATACTTAATTGCTATTTTAACACACGCAATACATAGTTTTGTCAGCTATTAAAATGCACCTTCAGCTTACAACATACAAAATAGTCTAAAAGTTGGTTTAACCTGTTTCTGTGTACTTTGTCGTCTGCAGAACTCCTCCTCCAACTAAACCTAGGAGGTAAATGTGGTTGATAGTCTCACAGTGTGAAGTATACATAGAATCTGCACAACTGTACATTGGTTTAATGTACAGCACTAATTGCTTTATTTTTTTGTATCTCTATGGAGTTTGTGTTTTCTGATGCCTTCTACTCAATTAACTAAATAGTAATTACCCTCTGTGTTCAAAATGCTCTGTTTTGGCAGGAAACCAGCAGAGCCTGAGCTGAACCACCCCTCCCCTGTCAGCGATGCCAGTAAGAAGCGTCTGATCGAGGACACTGAGGACTGGCACCCACGGGCCGGCACCTCTCAGTCCCGCTCCTTCAGGATCCTAGCCCAGATGACCGGCACAGAGAAAGGTTTGTACCAGGACTGATGAGATGTGATCCAAGGAGCTCTCATGCCTCATATAACTGCATATATTTTTATTTTACTGTTTTATTGATAGTAATGGTTGTATGAGCAGCCTGTGGTTTTGGATCTCACTCTCTTTCACCAACATCTGTGACATTTATAGTGAGTGACTTATGAGAATGAAGTGTGAGGAGAAATGTGGCTTCCTCGTATTTGGTTTTGGTTAAATGCTTAAACCAGAAGACTGTGGAAAAGTAGAGCTTTCAACATTTAAAGGCTGTGTTTGGTGTTTCTGCAGCTGTTAATCATTAGTTTGTTAGGATCTTATTAATGTTGTATGATATATCATTATATTGTAGATTGCACTTTAAATGGTGTTTTTTTTTCTGTTACAGAGCAAGTGCCAGAGAACGGTGGTAAGAAGTAAGTTGTGCTTTTTACATTTGCTCTGTCTGAAGTGCACTTGCAGCAGATAATGTATGTATTTTATAAGGACATGTACATTTATTGCCCCCATATAGAGACAGTTTCAGATTCAGAGGGCTCACAATGTCCTCCAGTGTCCAGATCCTGCAGCCTGTAATTCAGAGTTAAGCCCTGATTTCCTGATCCTCTGGTCCAGCAGTATTATGCCTCATTTAAGACTTAAATGGGAGGAACCACACAGAGAGCTCAGAGAGGAAGACAGCGGAACCGCAGACCAAGAAGAGCCAGTCATTTCAACTGGTCCTCTGTGTCTCAAAGCGGCATAATCCACAGGAAATGTAGTGTGCCTTCTCTAACAGATGCTCAACCTATCATGTGTCAGTCACCAGGGGCAGTGGCTAATTTAATGGTATTGTGGATAATAGCCACACTGGCAGAAGTAGATTTCTCCTCTAAATGTCTGCTGGTACCAAAGAAGAGTGGTCACATACTGCCTACTTGTCTTGTCTTATAACCTATTTATTTAAAGCTTTCTACGCCTTATCTACTTTAGCCAATGCTTCTTTTGCTCTGTCCTAACTTCATACTCCCTTTCTTTTCTTTGTCTTCTTTTTTCGTCTTGTCCTGTGTCAGAGCGAACAAGCTGGACCCAGAAGTGATAGGACTCAAGTACAACAAGCTGAGGGACTGGCATCATGGCGTTTCAGCCCATGTGCTTAATGTACAGTAGAATAGGCTATTAATTATGGTTTAATTTATTTTATTTAACCACTTTTTAAGTCCATTTTGCAAAATAATTCATTATTATTGTACCACCATTTATGCCAACAAATCTTTTTTTTCTCTCTCGTCTGTTATTAGAATATGGGTGCGCTGGTGATTTATTATACTTCTGAATGTATGTTTTATGCATGCATGTACATATATGAGTATTTTTCTCTTCTCTTTTACTGTATTTGTTAAAGCCGTGTAGTGCTTGCATCTCCAATCTTTTCTTTGCATGTCATCTGTATTGAACATACGCTTATCCTTTCTCATTTACTTGTATTCACACAATTAAACCTTTCTTCCTTGCCTTACCTTCTCTTTGTTTTCCTTTCCATGTTAATACTACATTTCATTGCTTTTATATGGCCTTTAATAGCAAGTAAATGTCATTGGCATCTTTGAAAATGAATTAGATGTGCACCAAGAGCTGAAGGTCAAAATATCTTTTATGCGGCTCATTGATTGGTTGTGGTTACATTAAAGAGGCTGTTAAAGGGAGATAAGGGCCCATCAGAGGATAAAGAGTACCATACAAGATGAAATTACATAAAGTGTTTTTTTTTCCTTGTAAGATAATGAAAAGCATTTGCGGCAGTACTCCAGACTGCTAAGGGTTAATTACAATAGCTGCTTTCAGAATCTTTAATGGCAATGATTCGCATAAGTGGGTCACAGGGAAGTTAGTCCATAAGTATTTGGACTCTGATGCAAGTTTAGTTATTTTAGTTTTTTATGAAAACTATTCAAATCACAGTTATATAATTCATATGTGTTTAAAGGGCAGACTCTCAGCTGTAATTTGAGAGTGTTCACGTCAAAACTGGACAAAGGGTTTAGAAGTTACAGCTCTTTAATGTGTAGCTGCCTCTTTTTCAGGGGCTCAAAAGTATTTGGAGCTTCAAAAGCTCTTTCTTGAGCTGCATAACTTCCAGTGGCACTGGGTCACTAGTGTTTATTGATGATGTGACAGAAGACAGAAGCAGCCGGATGAATTCTGAAGTGTATAGGGATATAATTTCTGCTCAGATTCAGACAAAAGCCATGAAGTTGAGGGGCGGCGCTTCACAGTACAGATGGACACTGACCAGAAACATACTGCAAAAGCAAACCAGGAGAGAAATATTCTGCAATGGCAGGGGTCAGTCAACAGATCTCAATCTAACCCGATCGAGCATGAATTTCACTTGTTCAATACAAAACTTAAGACAGAAAGACCTACAAATGACCAACAACCAAAGACAGCTGCAGTAAAGGCCTGGCAAAGCAACATAAAATAGGAAATCCAGTGTTTGGTGATGTCCATGGGTTCTAGACATCAGGCAGTCATTGCCTGGAAAGAGTTTTCCTTCAAGGTATAAAAAAATTAACATTTTATTCATGGTATTGTTCATCTGTCCAATTACTTTTGAGCCTCTCAAAAAAAGGTACCTACACATTAAAGAGCTGTAATTCCTAAACCCTTTGTCTGATTTGGATGTGAATTACAGCCGAGAGACTGCACTTTAAGCACATATTATATAACTGTATCTTTAATATGGTTTGGTTAACAGCTTAAATAACAAAACTTGTGTCAGTGTCCAAATACTTATGGGCCTAGCTGTAGTTTAAACAATCAGCTTATTTGTAGCTTAAATAATGTTTTAATTATATGAGGCAGATTTTAAAATACGCGTCATATAGGTAATCAAAAATAAATACAAATTTACTAAAAATAATGAAATAAAATTATGGTTTCTAGCAGTAGTAGTAGTTTTAGCAGTGGTTGTAGTAGCAATAGTAGTAACAGTAATAGTATTAGGAGTAATAGTAGTAGCAGTATTAGCAGTGGTGGTTGTGTAATCATTTAGTTAAATAAACAGAAAGAAAACCTCTTTATTGTTTATATTTTTAGAGTGAGAAAAAATACTTCCAGAAGTACATACATTGTATTTATATTATGGCTTTCTTGTTGCTGAATGGTCAAAGGAAGATTGAGTTGCAGCCAGGCTTTAAGTGTACTGTAGATACCAAGCACAACAACATGTAATTGTTCCCCTATGGCAGTAATTGCAAAGCCATATGGCATGTGGACCAGCAGCTCATATCCTTATCTGAAGACACCCTGTAATTTGCAGGATTATTTACATGCATCACTTATGTTACATCTGTCTGATTATAATGGACCTTCAGCATGAGGAGGTGACCTGAGACTGAAGGAGATATTGCTATGAATAGAAATAATAATAAGAATAATGTGTTTTTTTTTCTGAAATGTGTGTCAGAAATGTCAGCTGTGATTTGAAAAGATGGCTGTCTTTTTTTTCCTATAGGGAGTCCATTGAGAAAGCCCCTCCTGCTGTCCACACATCACCTGCTGCAAAAACCTTTTCCAAATCTGTAGCTTCACCCAGGAATGGAAATGTTGCTCCCACTCCTACATTCAAAAGCCCAGGGTCCCAGGGACACACTCCCTCAGGTACACAACACTTAAAAATTATCAAATGCACTTTCTTGTTTTATCCTGCAGAGGGCAACCTTTACTTGTAATAACATACAACTGCTTTAGTACCCAACGCTAAGACATTCAAGATAATGAGTGCTATAAAAACTAGAGGTACTGTATACTATTAATGAGCTTAGATTATTGCGTTTTTCAGGATCTCTTAGTTAAATAGGTTGTGAAATTGAGAATTATGGCCTTTATATAGTGTGAAAGGTGCTCTTTAACTAAGGCCAATCTTGAGCCAAGAGAGCTCAGACCAATCGCTGCAAATATTTACAGAAACCACTGGTTAAGGGTCATTATTAGTAATAGTAAAACACAAGTGTGCAGTTTGTCCTTGAATAGATGCACTGTGTGTTCTCCACAGTTTTGTGTGTTTATAGGGCTGAAGTTCTCCTACAAAACACATTTCCCTAAAGAGCTTTTAATAAATGTCTGGTGCCACAGGGAGTGAGCAGCGTTGTCCACAGTAGACCTGTGTTTCTATTAGATTATCACATACTTGAGTTTGAGTAAACAGTACAATCCCACCTCCACAATTCGGAAAAAAGTTGTGACACTGTAACATTTTAATGAAAACAAAACATAAACATAATAATTTACACAAAATGGTAAAATATCTCACTTTCAACACCTGTTATATTGTTTTTGCTGTATTGGGAATAAATTACAATTTTATAAAAATTTCAGATCTTTTTATTGACATTTTACACAGTGTCAAAGCGTTTTCAGAATTGGGATTGTACACTTTATATCTCCATGTATCAGTAGTCCATGTTCTGTTGACATCAAGTCAGTTTTGGAGAAACAATATTTGGATGAACAGATCGTTTGTCTATATTGCCAAAAGCTATCATAATGACAGTTACAAGGCTCTTTATTCAAAAAGAGATAATATTTGGTCATGGGATGCCTTTTCTTTGCTTTCCCAGCCACTAAATTCAGACAGACAGAACAGACGGAGAAATGTGATGTCCTGCTGTGATTGAGTTTGGATGTCTTCAACAGCGTGACTTTTTGCTCCTTATCTTCCTCACACAGCTCGGCAGCACTGACAGACAAACAAAAGTCCATTTCATTTGCTGTCCTACTTAATGTGGCTCCGCTCACAATCTCGGCTTCTGCCAAAGAAATCGTTTAGAAAAATTTGCCACTCTGACTGTTTGTCATCTTTCACCACACTGTAGCAGCTTTTACAGAGATTAGGTCATGTGACACCCAATCAAAATATTTAAAATGGCATATTTTTGCAAACATTTTCTCATTTTTTATTCAGCTCATTTTTATACTGTCATTGTAATATTGTGTCAAAAATGTGAGGCTGCCAAAAGCATTTTATCAGCATTTCCTCTCCTCTCTTCTGTGATCTGATGAATCAGCTTTAACACTTTGCTCTGTGTGATATAGCACCATTACATTTCCCTCCATTTATCATTGTCACATTTGACATTGAAAAGACATGAGCTGTGCTAAAATGTTTTTATAGCCCAGGAGAATAAAAACACAGATGATGAATCATCGAGAATTTTTTTTTTTACCTTGAGAAAGGGTTGTAACCTTGGAGAAGTGCTGATTCCTTGTTTTCATCTGTATTTGTCCATCTACAAAGAGGCAAACTGTGTTAGATATCTAGGGAAAGGAGCACATTGTGGCAGAGTGATGATTCTCATTGCATGGGTACAAGCGCATATTAGGTGAATTGATTAATGTAAATTGTTCATAATGAATGAACTTGAAAGCTAGTAGTGGTCTGCCATTGTGTCTCTGTGTCTGAAGGAGTGTGCAGGGTGTAACTCGCTTAAGATCCATAGTTGCTGGGAGAGACTTCAGTCCCTAGCTAGAAGCAACCCCTAACGTCAATAAACAGAAATTGACAAGTTAACAGATAGGAACATCGTAATAATAAATAATATTATTTTTTGGCACCTTTGATGTGGTATTGTGTAGTAAGTGCAATGGCTGTTTGAGACTCTTTTTAATATGAGAAGGTCTTTTGGACATTTCCAAACCTTACTTCCCAAACATTACTGTAGATCGCTTAATGAGATGGGCACAACAAACTGAAATTGAAATCACTGATAAGCCATTGTATTCCAAGGGGTCACAAACCAAACAAAGGGTCTTGTGTGACTATGATCCATGTCATTTGAAAACTTTAGATAGAGCTGATGTTTTAGAATAGCTTTCTCTATTAATATTGTGCACTAGACTTGGCCTGCACTTGGCGTTCATTTGTCTTGTACTCTTTGGTGCTCTATTGGTCATCACTTATGTCTTAGTGTGGTCCTGACTACAACACGGGATTGCTACTCTTCTCATGTCCCCTCTAGCGCCCTCTCTGTGTATTCAGTCTGGTTTGCACACTGTTACAAGTAAATTTAAGGAGCACTTATCCTTTGACCCCTCCAGTCTTTGATAATGGGGCTCTCCTTCAATACTGTCTCTGTCCCGATCCCCCCGGCTCACCCTGAGGCATTTCCTCCAGGGCAGCCACCACTGACCTCTATTCATTGTGCATCTCTGCCTTGAGAAAAAGAAATGAAAACTGTTCATCTTCCCCAGTGTTTAGAGATGGGAGGAGGGGGATTATTTTTCCAGGTGTGTCCTCTGACTCTGGGAATGTGTTGTTTCCCTGAATGGGGGGAAAAATTGATCTCTCTTTGGGCAGGGCGCTCCGTCTTGTCCAGCTGTTTTCAATGCTTCAGGCTTGGACCATAGTAACAAAACTCAAACCCATACCTCATGCATGGCTAGGTGTTTTGATAAATAAACATCATAAAGTCATCAAAGTCATTGGCCATAGAGGTTATGTTTTCATCAGTGTTGATTTGTTGGTTGGGAAGATCTGTCAGCAAAAAGTAAAGTTATCATTTTATGGGCCAAGGTGGAAATTTGTAGTTTGTGGTGTATGACCATACCATTGCCCAAGCCACAAGGAGTCAGTCAAGGAATAAATAAATTGTTTTTGTGCATTCATTTCCATTGTGAAGTCCAAGATCTTTGGTTCAAGTCTAGGTCTGGACACTACACATTGGCAAAATAGGGCCAATGCATCGGTCTGGGCTTTGTCAGCTCTTTCACCTTCTAAATTGCCTCTCTTTAATGGGTGTCTGCATGTTTATGTCTCTGTCTCAGCCATGGGACTAACCAGCCACTGTCCAGGGTGTACCCTGCCTAAGACCCATACTTGCTGGAATACGCTCCAGTCACCCTTGCCACGACCCTAATCGGAATAAGTGGAAGATGAATGAATATTATATTACGTCCAAAGCTTTTATAGGTGAAAGGATTAAAACTGCCCTCAGCAAATGATGGTGAAAAGCTGTCAGGGTGTTTGAATGTTAGCCCTGTGATGAACTGGCAATTTCATTTGCACCTTTTGCATGCCCATAGTGGTGTAGCTTTCAGACCCTTGCAAATGGCAGGGGCAGAAGTGGAGGAACTACAAATGAATGTATAGATGACGCCAATGTATTATCTAACATAATCCTATTCTAAAAAAAAAAAAAAGATCTGCACAAGTTTAAAATCACGTCATGGTTTTCTTTTACATTGTTTCCTCTTTTGTTTAGGTTTTCCCAAAGGTAGCCCAGCTCCTTCTTTTGGCAAAGTTACTGGTCCAGCACCCAGAGGCCCAGATCGCCCCACCCCTCAGCCCCATCCACAGGACTTAGACTCTCTTGTCCAACAGGCCGAACACATCCCAGCCGGCACCAGAACTCCTGTGTGCAAAAAGTGCAACAATATCATCAGGTATTACATAGAGGAAACGCTCAAACCATATACTGACCAAGCCTATGTTCCAGATACCAGATATTCAACATGGCTTCCCCCCTTGTCTTTCAACAGAGGGCCATTCCTCGTGGCACTGGGCATGTCATGGCACCCTGAGGAATTCAACTGCGATCACTGCCACTCCTCCCTGACAGAGCGCGGCTTTGTGGAGGAGAAGGGCAAGATTTACTGCGTACGCTGCTACGAGGACATGTTCGCTCCCACCTGTTTCCACTGCCAACAGAAGATTCTTGGGGTTTGTGAAAAAAAAAAGTTTTAAAATCACCCTGACCATTTAGAAGTAACCTTTAATGATGATTATATCCTTACACCCATGTTCTTTGTTACAGAAAATTATGAATGCTCTGAAACAGACCTGGCATGTGCATTGTTTTGTCTGTGCGGCTTGCCAACAGCCAATTGGAGGCAACACTTTTCACATGGAGGATGGACAGCCCTACTGTGAAAAAGGTCAGACTGTCTGTTAAGACTTGATGTCATCATAAGAACCAATAATAGTTTAACCCAATCTATTTCCTTAGACTACTACAGACTGTTTGGGACCAACTGCCATGGCTGTGACTTCCCCATTGAAGCAGGGGACAAGTTTCTTGAGGCTTTGGGATTTACCTGGCATGACACCTGCTTTGTGTGCACAGTATGTCCAAATTTTAGTTCACAAAATGGCTTCCAGCTAAAAGAAGTTGTGTACAAAAAGTGCCTTCTAAAAAAAGTAGTCGAGATAATAGTGAAATATCTCTCTCTTCACTAGGTCTGCTGTACTTCTCTGGAAGGCCAGCCATTCTTCTCCAAAAAAGACAAGCCCTTGTGCAAGAAGCACGCTCACTCCGTCAACATCTGATCTACTGCCAGCCATAATGTAACGCTGTTCTGTATGTCATTCAAAATTAATTAGTTTTAAAATGTAATGATACTGTTTTATGTGCATTAACGCCAAGGCTTGGATGACAAAAAATATTATACATGTTTGTATGCACCATCTCAACTGTATTTGTGCCATTGTAATAAACAAATGTTTTAGTTGGGTTTTATATGGGTTGGTTGGACTTTTGTTTAGTTTCGTTGAAAGGGGCATTTGGGGTCAGAAGTTACATGTAGTTTCAAAATTTGATCTACAGTTTAAAACACATCTGTGGGAAATGCTGTACCATGTCCTTGCCAGCACAGAAATGAAAAATGTTTACTAAATATTATTGAAAAGGAACATAATTTATATGCAATCTGATATCATTTCATTTAATATGTATTTTTTTATTGACAAATAGCCTCACCCTAAGTTGGAGATCTGGACACTTTTTGGACACTATTTTTTTTTACATTACACTTGTTTAGACATTATTCACACCGAAGTAAAAGTACCAGTTGGTGTTTCAGTAGTAACTGTGAGCATAGATGTGCTCTAGTTAATAAAAATTTTTTATGTATATTTTTGGATTACTAAACAAATCCCACTGGGTTCAATATGTATTGATTGGTTTAGGCCAGGGCTATTCAACAAAATTTTCCTGTGGGCCAAATTGTTAGAAGGTAATTGGCTTGTGGGCCGGACAGTTCTCTGTACTGCTGCCTTTAGGGCCGTTAAGTGTTGAAAATTGCTGAACATACATCTTAGTGGCTGTTAAGTCATTGTTTTATTATTTATGGGTCAATGGGCCGGTCCAACTTGACTGATGGGCTGGTTCTGGCCCCCGGGCTGGCTGTTGAATAGCCCTGGTTTAGACTGTTGCAAAATGTTTCTTGCAAGATTAAGCACACACAATCTGAACGATCTACTGTTAATTTTATAATTATATATTCAGAAGCTCAGCTTTGCCTTTATTTCTATCAATCATCTGTGCAATGGTTAATGACAAAAAGAAACATTCTGTACTTTGTGATTTCAATAAACTACAACAAGAAACACAACAAACTGCAATATCTATTTGCAAGTATTGTGTAGGCCTAAGAATTTTGGCTATTATGTTTTTTCCAGACTTAAAATGGGGAAAAACAAAGTCGTCTTAATGGCAAATGTCCTATTTATCAAGTCCTGTAAAGTACTGCAGCTCTGCCCTGAATGTCTGTGAGAGCCATAAATCTCTAGTTGTGTAACTGTAATGCGCACCACTCAGCCAAGCAGCAGCACTTTACCTGTGGAGTAATGTGCGGAGAAAACGGCTCATCTCCGAGGAGACCGACACAGAAACAACACCCACTGGGCACGTCCACGCCTCTTTACATGCTGTTTACACGCAAAGAGTTTAGCATGACAGGTACCAAACATGCGAAGTGTCTTAATTGTGCCTAAATTCAAGTCCCAGTTTCAGGTATGGGCGCGTGAAGTGGGTCCAGCTGTGCGCGTTCGTGTGCACTTCTCCAAGACGTCGGAGGTAGGAGCTGTGCGAGCAAACGACGCACATTTGTCCAGCCTTGAACTACCCGGGCTGCTACACTTTGGGAAACTAGAACAACACAATGCAACACATGCAATTTAAGACACTGGGCTAAAAGTAGAGACTAACTGGGCACTTGTCGAGTTTCTCCAGAGAAGAAGACGGTAAGTTAACTTTGTTTTGAAGGAAAGCTGGCTCGGTTGTGTTGATCGTAGTTTGAGCAGCAGCACTCGTCTTGCGGTTGTGATTAGCCTATCAAGTCGTACATTCACGGACCAAACTCATTAGCTCTCCGTGCTGCTGTTGATTAGAGACCGGCTTGTGTTGTTGCCAGGGTTGAGTTTTATCCCGTAGCAGTAACAGCTGCTGGTTGTTGGCGATCAGCGGGACCCCTGCGGTTTTACTGGTGCAGTGAAATGATGGTGATGCTTATCAGCGAGGGCTGCCTTCACCCACTCACTACATCTTAATGCAGTTTATCAAGAGTCTGCAAAACAGGTCTGCAAACACGTTTATAGTCACTATTTTAGTCTTTACCCTGTACTCCGGTGGATCATGTTATCTTATGATAATTTCTGATATTGATTCCAAAAGAATATTTATAACACCATTGTAGGTAATATTGTGTTTATTTAGACGGAAGAAAATACTTTAATACCTGTGCAGTAGGCTTAATTATTGCAATTATTGTGCAGCAGGCAGCATCAGTGCTGCACAGTGAAGTCACAAAATTAAAAGATAGCTAAGTAATCAAGCTGTTGGATTTTAACACTTTAGTTTCAGAATATCATCACTGATAAAACTCCAACCACAAAAGCTTGACTCAAGTCTATTTTTAAGGATGAGAAGTAAATCCAAAGAAGTGAATAGTTAGTTTGTTTCCACATCTGGCAGTGAGCTACAGAGGCAGTGTATAGTGGCAAGAGGTCAAGAGCAATATATGACTCCTGAAGTCCAGAGACAAAACCTCAGTGTGCTCTGATCGAGCTCTGAGCCCTGAGCTGAGGTCCTCCACATCACTGCTCCTCCTGTTTGTCTCCGCATCTCCCAGTCCGGCTGCACCCCGCGCTGTGCTGTTGTCCAGGGACCCTTCAACAGCTGTGTGGCCCTCCCAACACTGAGGCTCATTGAACCTGAGCAGAGTGTTTTGGCTAATAATAAGCACTCTGAAGCAGCAGACACTCTTTGGCCTGGCTCTGGTCCTGGCAGCAGACTACGCCTGTCAGTACGCTTACGCTATGGGGATGGCATGTCAAGTGAGGCTGCATGGCAAGGTACTGCTTTGTGGTCTACCACAGAGTCAGGTCTCAAGTGTTTTACTGCACTTTTAACTGGTCATTACTGCCAGTTCTGTGTCTTTGTGTGGGTCAAATGTACCCTCTGATGTTGTTGTTATATAATACAGTGACTTTAACTATAGTCAAGCTGTGTTATTTTGATTTTACAACTTGAGTACTGTGTGGCTATTAACATTAATCTTATTAATCCTATTAAATTAATGCACATATTTAAATAATATACAGGCTTAGATATTCACAGATACAGACAAGAAAACAACATAAACACGTAAAAAATCTCAACAACAGCCTTATAGCAATAACTGAGTTAAGTCCCTTTCCACTAATTTAATTACAGGAAGAGACTTTAGCCAGTGAGAGCAAAGTAGCGATATACGCTCAAATAAACCCAATAGCAATGATATGAAGAAACCAGACAGGTATGTCTGAGTAGAGAAAACACTCCTATTCAAAGATGGCAAGGAACATACATTAGTGTTGATCACACCACACTTGCTTTAGGATAACACAGTGAAATATGAGGCCAGTGTGTGTCAGACTGAAGGAAGATGGAGGTCTACAAATGTTAGTGATTGACTGTCAGTGTTGTGCACTTAGGCAGAGTTCCTCAATGACTTTTCCAGACCAACCTTTATTTTTCATGAATTCGAACTTGTAGCGATAAAGCAACATCCCAGATGGGTTTCCAGGGTACTGCTGTTCATCCATCATTCAGTCAGTAAGTCTCTTCCCCCTTTGTCTCTGTATCCAATACATACCAACTGAAAAACACATTGTCTGACTTCTTGCATTTATCCATAAAATAAAAAAGAAAACTATACTGTAGATTGCAAATACTTTACAAAATTACTAATTCCATTCCTTATGCACTACATAGATCACGTTTGGACATTTGGCAATTTGTTTATGATCCCCTCTTGTTCTTCTCAGTTCAGGTTGTCTGCATCTGATCTTGTTTTACTTACAAACAACTGCTACCTAGACAGGACCAATGGCTTCATCAATAAACCGAACAGGAAGAGCCATAAGTGGCGATGCCCAGCTCCTTGTGTAATTTACACACAGTCACTAATCAGAGACAAATGCAGTCCTGAGAAATTACTTAAAGCTGTGAGCTGCTCTGCTGATGTCTGGAAGGTCAGCTGCCTACTTCCTGTTATTAGAGAGAGAGGGGAAACAGAAAATGATGGTCCAATGTCGAATGAGTGAAGATTCAAGTCAAAAGTCCAAGTAGTGACCTGTGGTCTTTTTAGTTTTGTGATGTGAGATCTTTTTTCTTTTTTTTCTTTTTCAGAGTAAGATGCGGATTGCAGTTCCGGTCTCTTACTGACAGGATGCTTTCTGATGCCCTGGCTTTGAATGGTAAGTCCATCGCAAACATTTTGTTTTGTTTTGGCATATATAGCATTCTTTATAACACTGATATGAGAAAGCACAGCATTTCCATTCCATGTATGTCCTGTATATACACCGATCAGGGATAACATTTTGAACACTGTCAGGTGAAGTGAATAACAGCGTAAGGCAAGTTTGATAAGGGTCAAACCATAGAGATATAATAAAACACTAGCGTGGACATTTTAATGGTGAACTGCAGTAACTGACATCCGGCGCGGCCGCCATATTGTGACTGTATGTTCTACCCACGCGCAATGTAAACAAATAAGGAGATGCACTTATCTTTGCAATATTTTTTTTTTTATATCATTTTGTTTATTTGGTGACTTTTTTCTTATTTCTGCTTGATCTCATGCCCGGTCTTGCAGAAAATGATTTTAAGCTATTGGCTATTGCAAATATGCATTTTACCAACATAAAACATTTACTTACATTTAGCCTATATTTACATTGAACTTGGATTTTTGTCCATACAATGTTGAACAGTCGGGCAGCTTTTAGTAGTTTTTTTTTTTCCAGTTGATCAACAGCAAACACTTGTTCATTACATAGTATTGTTATGTTTATCAGCTTAACTGTACACAACCTATTGATTAAATTCCTTAATAAAATGATTATTACAATGTACAGTAGGCTGATTATTATTGTACAATACATTGACAGACACCAGGCTCACTGGATTTGCCCTTATTCATCATAACAAGTTAACATTGACAATGAGGTATTGCTAAAATATTTTACGGCAATATATTTAATAAATACTAAAACAGCAGAACAAGGGGGAAATCCAGTTAGTACAAACATGACTAAATATCAGTCCTTTATGCATCAGAAACTCCGTATTTTGGTGCAAATATGTACTGACCAAGACTTTGTGAGTATACATATATATATATAGTGTATTATTACAAGTTGAAAACTATCACTTTATTTAAATTGACTTTTCTTCTATGAGACGTATGCCACTGTTTTTAGGTTAATTATCATTAGCATGGTCCAAATTGCTGAAGAATGAATGTTTGTTCTGAAAGAAAGGTGTCAGAATAGACAGTATGCTCACCAATGATGCGTGTGGTCATAATGCTTGATCTGTGTATATTGAAAAAAAAATACAGTATCTTTGAATCTAATATACAATTTCTGTCAAAGAATGACTATGTATGAATTACACAATACAACACACATTGCACTTAGCTCAGCACAGAGATAAAATCTAGTTTCATTAGTCATTAGTTTCATTTCATGGTTCAAGCACTGTGAAGAAATCCCAGACTAAAAGCCGTATTGATTAGTGTAGATCAAGTGTTAATTCCCCTGCAGCAGAATTAGTACAAGCTATGCATTCGGTATTTGTGTGTGTTCGTGTTTAGAGATGCTGTCTCGCCAGCAGTTTGTCTCCAAAGTGCCGAGCTAATTGACTTTCTGCTGAGCATATGGATGTCTATGTAAAATAAGCCTCTACAAGACTATGGCAGGATTCATTTTTTATCAGACTGGATGCTCTCCACTGACAAGAGTGTTGGAAATTAATGAGCTCAGAATCTGATAGACTGGAGTAAACTTTAGAAACTGTCAGAGGATCTGACACCATTCCACTGCAGTATGGCTTTTTTAATGAGGTCATAGGACACAAGTTATAGAATATACTCACAAACAGCTTTCTAAATAAATTGTGCTGTTGTATATGCACGTGTAATTAAGTGACAGCCTCCATATACACACATTACAGTAAGAAAAGTCATAGCATCCTTTACACATAGACTAGGGGACACACTTACCTCCAACCACTGACTCTCACATTCATTCAATGGGGGAAATTTAGATGCACCAGTTTTTCTAACGCATACATGTCTTTAAAACGGTGGGACTGGAGAGAACCCATCGTAACACAGGCGGGATTCAGACTACGCCGAGAGGATCAAATCTAAATGTTCTTGCTTGCCCTAAACGCTTGCCTCAGCACTTCTCCGATATCTTCATCTGTCTCTTACTTTCCATAGTTTAATTAGCATTCCATCTACATTAAAGAGTGAACGTGCCACTGCAGGATCCATCATAAACAGCAAAACAAACTGACAGAAAGCCAACAAGGTTAACTCTGCCTCCCCAGGACCAACCTCCACACAATGGGGGACAGGGCTTTCACCTCACCTGCCCCATGACTCTGGAACGCCCTGCCTGAGAGCCTGAGGGCCCCCCAGACTGTGGATAATTTCAAAAAACACGTGAAGACTTTATTGTTCAGAAAGGCCTACAAGAGACTTCTACCTTCCTTTAATGTAGATTTTATTGTTGTTTTATTGTTGTTTTTTAATCACTCAAACTTGTAGCACTTTGATAATTCTCTGCAATTGTAAAGTGCATTAATATGAATTATTATTATTATTAATGGCTGGGAGTCAACCTATAGGCTTGTGTTGAAAAAAAAAATACTGTGTGTTATCTACAACAGACAACAGTAACCTGTGTTTTTGGAAGACACTATGACAGTGACCTGCTGCCGCCACAGTAGAAAGGCTCCAAGACAAGCACTGGTTAGAATCGAAGAGTAACTCACACCCGTAAAGAATGTGAAGAATCTGCGTGTTAAAGTTCACACTGTATCGCCATCTGCGGCTGGATCCGGCCAAATAAAAGACAGCTGTGTGACTGGAGTGTGCGTGGTGCTCTGGGTAAAATGTGTGAAAAATGAAGGGACAGATGTACAAAGAGGGGATTTAGTCGATACACCAAAATAACGCAAAAAGGCTGTTTCAAATGTCTTAAGAACTGTGCACATGTAGATATTGAGAGTTGAGAATCTGATGGGCATAAGGGACATTTTGGGTGAAATTGAGATGTACAGGACTGTGCAAATGTGATGTGTGAAAAATGCTGTTAACTAAGAATGCTTTAATACAGAACTATACTTCTACTACTATTATTTCTGTTTATTAAAACTTGTAATTTTGGTGTGGATTCCAGGTCACTGTGTAGACCCAGAAGTGTTTTAAGCGCCTGTGTGTTTTAATACGGGCCAAAGATACTCACTACAATAATACATTCATAGTCTTAGTAGACTCTGTACCATTATGGGATATAAGGGGGTGTGGCTCAATGGAAATAGCAGCTACCCTTGAACTAGGAGATCTTCGAGTTTGAGTCCAGGTCTGGGCACTATATCTTTATGATTGCGAGATAGGACCAGTAGCCTAGGAAAAGGTCTACTGTATGCTCTCCGTGTGCTTATTATATTAGATTGATACACCACTGATAATTATTTTTAATGAAAGACATGAAAGGTTGGAGTCAAAAAGGTGTAAATGACTTTTTAAAAATAGTTTTAGGAAAGATCAAATCAACCTTGTGCAGTTAGAGGAATTTCACTTATGCTCTTTAGATTCTAATCCTTCTATATACAAAATATTCTGCACACACACACACACACACACACACATGTGGCAGTGCTGCAGCCAGCTAGATGTCAGCCTATAATTACGTCCTAACTTAGTGGTATATTAAGACATGACAGGTCAGCTGGACCACCCAGAGACACTCACCTGCTTGAGTGGGAAATCCAAGCCCTCTCACTTCAGACCAGGACTTTTTCTGCTTGATAAAATATTGGCTTAAGGCCCCCCCTGCATGTTTTATATATGCCTTGTTTTCTGTTAAACCTGACATTCACAGACATTTAAAAGTTCAGCGGCTCCCACCACTCTGAACACGTCATTCTGATCTCTGCTGACAGTTCGAGCTGTCAGTGAACTAATCTGAAAGCTTTGTTCTGAATGTTCTACTGTGTGCACCATATCTGAACCTTGCGCTTGTCCGCTAAATAACAACTGACAGCGAGTGCCACTCACGCTACAAGAGGAGCTGGAGGAACAGATGATATCAATTTCTGTCTTGTTAATGTTATTCCTTTCGCTCGGCCGTGTGTTTGCGATGACAGATTGTGAAATGGTTCTCATATGTGCCGTCTTTCTTTGTGTAGATTTGGGAGAGGTCAGAGGGCACTGGGAGCCAAATCCTTGAGGCGGTCTCCGTGGAAACACGCTGACCGGGGATCTTTGTACTTTGATCGTCAAGCAGTAGGACAATGACGATGGTGACACTGCAGTGAGACAGGAACTGGCTTTGCCTAGATCCTATCAGGTGAGTCTGCCGCAGCTCTTATCAGTGCAATGCTAATCCTATAATTGAGACTAACATCCTGGAACAACTAAGGACACAGAAGTGTGTCGTGAAAACATTCAACTAAAACTAAGTTGCAACTAAGTTGTTTAATTATAATGTTGATGTGTGCTGATCGAAGCAGCTGTCTTTAGTGTTTTGAGCGGTCAGATGTATGTTCAGCTGGTGGAACGGCAGGTCTTGTTACGTTGAGTGCAACATTTATTTTCCACGTCTCGTCCAGGGGTGTTGCTCATACCACCTTGATTTGAGTGTGACAGGAGTACAGGTGGAACGGTCCCAGAAGTCATGTTTTTATTAAATACTGTGAGTGATTTTGAAGCAAATGTTTCAAATATAACACCAAATGCTATTAGGTCAGTTCTCATTAACAGCCAAGTAGTAACTTTGTACTTTGTGTGACATCAGAAATTTCATAGCAGAGTGAAAAAAAATGTATTCATAGTTCTTGAACATTTTGTGCGGGTATTTAACTCGTACTTGCTTTTCAGTGCTATTTTCCCATAATATGGCCCCTAGGCTTGTCTTTCCTGTGTTATTGACGGCTTCTTCCCATCAACCAGAAAAATTGCTGTATAGGTGAATTCATCTAAATTGCCCATAGACTAGAGCAAATGTTTATGTATCAATGTACAATATGTGTCTAAGTGAGTCCTGGCCGTTGTCCAGAATGTGTTCCACCTAAGGCCTATAGTTGCTGGACAAGCTGGAGCCGCACAGCCTCTAATGGCAATAAGCAAAAATGAATGGACGAATAATAGAACATACTTGCACCCCAGCCTTTTTGATTTAGTATTAACAATGTGAGCCTCTGTCTTATATTTTTGCAAACTGAATTCCCTGTCAGTCATTTCCACTCAGTTCTGAGTAAACAAACAAAACAAAGCCCTGAATAACCTGCAGCTCTCCTCCACACCTTACACATATGAAAGTAGTTCTTAGTAGAGCTCTGTAGTGCATCCAGTCCATCACTCCATCACATAATAGTGCGTGTCCACTGTCCAAGTTTAATCCACAACGGGTGACATTTGACAAACTTGTGCTAACACTTGATGAAAAACATTGGAGACGGGATTAAACAAATTACTTTAGCAAACAGAAGGTGAGTCATGTTTCTGTTACGTTGCATGCAAGTGCGCTGTAGTTGTCAGCTTGTATTTGCTCTGTCCATCCATATTCAAATGTCAGCTGCTGTATTGGTGAAAGTTGTCATGATTTTCCAGGCTCCCTCTTGTACGCTTTTTGTTTATTTTCAACCGTTTCCCATTGCACTTTGGGGAAAAGATCATTTGTCCCCTTTGGAGCTTTTCATTTTGTTTCATGTCATTTTAAAAATACCATAATTCAGATGAGAAAACCCCTTTATGGACTCAAATAGACTTCACTGGCAGTCGGCCTACAGTGACCTCGACGGGGGTGTTTGTAATTGTGATTAAGTTACTTCACTTTGTACTTCTCTCTGCTGTGGAGAGACATGATGACATCAGTGAAAGAGAAGTTACAGATTGGAGTTAGATTTGCATTATGTCTAGCCACACTCGACCAAATGGGAAAACAATCATAACAATCTTTACTACTGTCTGTAATGTGAGGACGCCAACCTCTTAAAACACTTAAATGTTCATATAACATTTGTTGACTTGCTTAAAGTGGAGTATGTTGTTGTTTTTTTTACTTTGAGAAAACTGTCTAATCACCTAATAATGTGATTTCTTTGCTCTCTGCTTTTCTCTTCTGAGGTCACCACAACAAATTCTCTGCCTCCTATAGTCTTCAGTGATTCACACATTGATTTGGCAATGGTTTTACACCAGATGTCTTTTCTGCTGCTTTATTTACTCAGTCTTGGGACAGGCACAAAGGGTACACTGGCTTGTGACCAAGTTGTGACTGGATCATATTGTGAGCTCTCAATGACTAGGTCTACACTTACTAACATTGAACTAATGGCTAACAGAAAAAGTGGCTAATTTAGCACTGGCTATGTTTAGTTACACAGAAAAACAACACTTAAAAGAAAAACAACTAGAGAAAAGGAAAAGAAAATATGTATAAATATTTGCAAGGTATTTACATAATGTTGAACAAGTCTGACCGGCACGTCAAAGCCAAAAAGGCGTATGTAGAGTAGCATAAATATATAAAATGTGGATTATATTAATGGGTAATATGGCATGTGCGTCTTAGGAAAAGTTTGGTTAAATTGTGTTCCTTTTTCGATTCCCCTGTAAAGTTGGTGCAATGTCTCTTAAGCCGTTTAGCTTGTGAGCCCTCAATATTATGATTGCATCAAATAGACTATTATTCTATTGATGTGAGCCTTTACTACTCATCTTAAAGCCTGACTTAATTTACTTTACATTCAAACAGATATTGATAACAAAGCACTGATATTTAAAACTATAATATCTTTTGTATATGGGCTTTTATCGTGGGCTCAAACTAATCTTCGTTCTGCTTCTCACATCAACATCTACTGGGAAAACGATTAGGCCACACCAATCATTCATCTATCCTCCCGCCTTCACTTAAAAGCTTCTTCTTTAGTTACGGTTCTGTCCAGTCCGAGCCGGCCGACCTCCTTGTCTTAGGCCATTCTCAGTGGTTGCAGTGGAGGTAGAGGCAGGATCAGGTTACACCAGAGAGAACCAGGGAGAAGCGGAGCAGCGGCTATCAAACCTGCTACAAGCCCTAGTGTTATTGCAGGTGTCCCAGACCGGTAACAGCTGTTAATCGGCTATATGCAGCGGCACATGCCCCACTGCTGTCACACATGACCGGCCCCATACAAGCCCACACTGGAATGCCAGGACACACAGATTAGCATTTTAAGGATCAGAGTTACTAGGGGTGAAATGTTTTTTTGTTTTTCTACATCGTATTTGATTTGAACTAATTTGAATATAACTGAGGTGAATGTTATTTTCTTATAGTGGACAGTTACTAATATTTAGATTTATGTATTGTATTTGTTTGAGCAAATGTCAGTTGCTAATGATCAGTCAGGCTTAGTGACATGCACTAAGCTACATACAACCATAACAACAACAGTTCAGCTGCCCTGCTTCTTTTCAGCAAATCTGCCTTCATCCATCTGGATTGATCCAGGAGGGTCATATTTATACCTCACATTGTTTTTTGACATAGGTTTATACTCTGGATTATGCTGGAACTCTCTCCATTTATGAGCTTAGGACCCAGTACACTGGTTTGTTATCCCTATGTGGCTGAAAATACTTTTGTGCCAGCCAGGATTTGATTAGAATAATTTTCCAATTGAAAAGATGAGGAAATTGAATTTATACAATCAAATTCTTATAAAAAGTACAATCTCCTAAAATGAGATATTGGTGAGCTACAATTGTGGAGCTCTTATCTCTAGCTTGTCTGATCTCTGTGCCAGCATTGTCATCTTCCTGTCAACACTCATCAAACATATCACCTTATTCTGAAACAGGATCAAGTGGGCTGTGAATATGCAGTCAGTCATTTCAATTAAAGATAAAAACACAACAAGTAACTGTCACTTTGAGTGACAGTCTAGATTTAGTGCTGATATTTAAGGAGAATTTCACATTTCCCTACAAATTTGCCTCCCTCTGGCCATTAGGTGCTCCACATTTTTCCACCAGTGTAGCACTAGAGCCAGTATACAGTAGCTCTCTTGTATTCATCTTAAAGACCACTTTAATTAATAATTTGAGCACAAGACTCTCAGTGAACGCAGATAAGGAACGTTTGTCTGTGTTGCCAACATTTTGTGGCTTCTTTGGTTTCCTGATTAAAACCTTAACTCCCAAATACTTAATTTGAATTCACATACAGGGCAGTTCTCACACGGCTTTTCTACAATTAAGGACTGTTTCAGCTTCTGGACATAAAATGGTCAAGATGGTGGGTGTTCCCCTCCAACAGTTAAAAAGCTGTATTTGTTTAACATTTTTGAAAGCACTTTAAATTGCGCAGTAAGTAACCTTGGGTGGACCATTGATGGTAGCACAAGTGGGTGAGAGGGGGAGAAAAAAGCCCTCAAATGTGAAAATGACTGGAACTCCCAGGGTTTTCAAAACAGAACCCAAGATTTCATTTCACATACCTGGACAGCTGAGGGCATGGAAATAACCCTCCCTCCTCTCACACACATATGGACAGGCACACGGCGAGCAACAGTTGGCCCACTCTGAAATAATAAGAATAATGTTAACGAAATACTCACTGGCCACATTTTTAGGTACACCTGTTTTTATTCTTCTGAATTATTTGATTTTACTAATGCTGTCCCGGGTGCTGTAACAACAAAATCAGTTACCTGTAGTATTTTCCAACCCCACCATTCACCTAAAACAACAGTATAGCTACCTTTGGACTTTAAAAAAAGACATTTAAGGTATGGTAAATAATGTATGGTAAGGTCAACTTTATTGTCCATGTAGCGAAATTTATCCTCTGCATTTGACCCATCCTTCAATGGCGCTGGGGCAACCTGTCAGGAGCAGTAGGCGACCGCAGTGCAGTGCCTGGGGACCATTCTCCAGATTTTGAGCCAGGATCCTGGTCAGCATAACCTAGCTGGAGGCTATTGTGCATGTTTTAGGTTGATGGAGGAAACCTATCCAGACACGAGGACAACATGCAAACTCCACACAGAAAGGCCTCACATGGTCTGGAAATTGAACTCGGGACCTTCTTGCTGTGGGGCGAGAAATGCAAACAAAGAATTATAGTGCTAAAATAAAGACTTTCTGTAAGTTACCTTTTCAGCCATTATTCAACAGAAAATGGGAGCATTTTGGATTAAATGCACACAGATACTGTTGACATTTAGAAGCAAGAACATTACCTAATTATGTGGCCATTGACTGTATAGCAAAGATGACTTCAAGCCACACGTGTTGGCTTTAAAAATACTCTGGCCCCTGCTCATCAATCACTCACACAGGACTTTTGGTTCCCCTGACAGTCTTGGGACATGGTGGAGGTGGTCGGCTTTTTGCCTGCTATCTTTGTGCAGACGCTTCATTTAGGACTGTTTTCTTGGACTTAAAGGTTTTGGGTTATCAGTCTGACCTGTTGGCGCTGCCCAAGTTCTAGTTCTTTTATTAGTTTTTAAGCTGAGCGGATCACTGAAAGCATCTCCTGTTTGTACATACATCTCCTGTGTGTTTTGTGGGAATGAATCTCATAGTGGCTACTAAGAGTTTAAGAGCAGGCAGTAAATTTGGGATAAAGCAAGCAGAACAGGGCACACAGGGAGACAGACTGTCCTGAGGGGCCAGACTAAAGTTGAGTCCCTAAAATTGAACCTTGGTCAGGGTTCAGATGCACTGGGAGGACGGGGAATGGGGGTCTTCTGGCAGAGACAAGACCCATAGGATTTCAACTGGGATCATGCACTGTCTGTATAAACATGCTGAGCCCCCCTGAGTCTACATGTTCTCTTTATGAAAATAGGATACATGCTATGCACCAACTAATGATTTTGAGTTACACTTTCATAATATTAGACATTAAGCAACACATTTTTCTGTAGATTTCCCTTGTCTGTTTTGCTTAATTATTACCACACTTAGAAGAGTAGTTAGCTTGTAACTATAGCCATTATCTCTATGTAAACTCCCATTATGAACACAGAAGAGTCAGCCTTTGATGGTTGCATTCTTAAGGTGTCCTCCATCTTGATCCATTTGCACAGAAACACAATCTGGCTGCATTTGTCTTGTCTCCAGACTCTGTCATCTAGTGGTCCTGGGGCAAGATAAGTTCATCACTGTCCTGATGTTCTCAAAACCCTAGTGAGCTGACTGGACATCCCACTGCGTCCAATCGTTTCTTCACCCACTGTCTGTCTGTATTAGACACAGGCCTGGGCCAGCTGTCTGGGCCTCATCCCGGTCACTACAAATGCATGTGTGGAAGCGATCCAGCATGGCAAATGAATGCTATGTGGCCTGTTTGATGGAGTATTTGCACTAGTGTCTGATCCCAGACATTGGACCCAAAAAGGGGGAATCAGGAGTAGGGAATGTGGAGGGCTTTGATCAAAACACTGTCAAATAAGGGCCCAGGGTTAATGCTGTGTGTGAAGAGAAAAACATGGTCAGGGTATTCACACAAATGAATGGACAGTCAGTGAAACAAATGGGCACAAATTGGCCTAAGACAGACATCTGTAAAGCGGTGACCAGGTCAGATGTCAATCAAATATAACTGTGTAGTTAAAGGAACTATTACAAATGTGTTTTTTTTTTTTTTTTTTCATTGGTTGGCTTGTTGTTTAGTCTGTTAACAAAATAAGTAAAAAGCTAGGTAAATAGACAACATTGAACCATGTCCTTTTAGTGCACTAAAGTGCACAAAAAAATCTCATTGTGACGTGTGTTTTTATATTTGTTGCTTGCTTCTTTGAGTTGGGACCAAGTCAGAATACTCTGTAGTACAGTTAGATCCTTGTCCACTTGGCATTTGCAGAGGCATTTCAACTCTATATCAAATAGTTATACAACAGACTGAGTGGTACGTTTTTGTGGGCACTAGATGGCACTGTCAAAAGAAGCATGTGGATAAAGGCCTGCTCTGATTGGACATTTTGTTATGTACAACAAATGCAAATGCACTAGTGGTTGCCTCCACCTACCACATAAAACCCCCGCCTAACTGTAAAAGACCTGAACTATCACTTTAATAATAAAATCCAAAAACTACAGATGGATATCACAAAACCATAAAACCATAACAAACCTATAATTGCCTGCACTTATTGTTTACATTCCTTCACTCAGAGCCTTCAGATAGAGGCTTCACAGATCACAACAAAGTTTAAACTGATTATGAAAATCCTCAAAATACTGATAAATGTTGTTTAGAAGATCAGTCTGACATGTCAGTGACATTTTACCCCATTCCCGGTAAAACCCTGATCCTGAGGAAGTAGTGAGCGTCTGCATTCTTCAGAAGTATAAACAGAGTTCCTCTCAGACGTGTACATCACAGTGTTCATCCTGAAGCAACCTCGCACAAATAGTTTACATATGGTAAGCCTATGGTCAAGTTAATGAGTTTTGTGTGCAGCGTAGAAATAATGTACATTGTTCTTTTAAATGGTATATGGCCACATAACTTATTTTTACTTAACCTCATGTATCCCATTGGGAATTTGATGGTGGAGTCTAAAGAAGAAAAAAATTAGAAAGAAAAACTGACTGCTAAGTTTGGGTATATGAACTGCAAGAAGTTAGTCAAAATCAGTACTCAAATGTACAAATACTTAAAAAAAAGATTTAGTTCATTGATTGATGAATTCTATATTATTTTTTAAGAGTAAAAGTAAGAAAGTAGTGAGTGTGAAGTTTATTTAAGTAGAAAGTACCTACTGCTTCTATTCACTAGTGCTATTGCTATTACAACTAATACCACCACCACTATTACTATGAATACTACTACTGCTACCACTTTTATGACTACTTCTACTACTTCTACTCCTATCACTATTACTAGGTACTCCTATCACTACTCACTTTGTCACTGAGCTCAAAATACTTTTATTCATGTTGAGATTACTTGAGTATAAGTGTATAATTATGTTTTATCTGTGGTTCTAATTATATAGTTTTCGCTGTCCTGAATTGTCCTAAAAAGGTCTAGAAAATAGATTTGTAAAAAGAAGGATACTTGTGTAGTCTAGGGGAGAGCAGCACTGCATGTTAAGAATCTTGTTAAATCTTGTGTAACATTTCTAGCTCCTCTCAAACATGTCCTATACCTTACAGTATGTGCGAGCCCCATAAGCCAAGACAGCTGCTCCACTGTAAACACAATTAACATCAGTGACTGTGAGTGATGCTGTGGACAATGTGGACGTCCTGAGCCAGTGCCGGTAGCCTATGTTTTCTGACGATGACATCATGGGTTTTAGGTTTCGCACTGTGGCTTTGACTCCCAAGGGCCCACTGGTGTAGACCTGTCCTTGTTGCACACACACAGCAGGCTGACCTCTGTGCCACCTCCGCCTCAGCTCCCAGTCTGTTATTGGCTCACTTATGACGTGCTGACAGATGCGGCAGATGTGTGTTCCTCGTCCAGAGATAGTTTGTCCAAAATGTTTTTCTAAGCCGAGACGTTTAGTTAAGACAAAATTTTAGCCGTGACCTAACAATGCAAGGAGAGTCAGTCAGTGGACAACAGAATGATAAATGTGTTATTTATGAACTAAATTTATTCTATTTAGAAATGTTTAATCTTATGATATGTTGGTATGTCTGTAGATAACAGCATGTCCTGACAGGGCTAACATAGCTGCCCAATGGCTGCTCACCTCTGTGAGTTTTTTTGCCTTTTAACACATAGTTTGTGCCCTCTAAGAAATAAGTTCTATCAAAATGAATACTGTACATCATTCACATCTTGCTCCATTGTTTGTATGTCAATGGCCAGTGATTTAAGTATTCAGTATTGCTCCAAACACTGGTTGTTTTGTTTTTGTATCTGTTTCATTGTTTCCTTGTGTTATGCTGTGCTCTAATCGGTATCTGTGGACAAGTGAACACTAGCTCAGTTTGCCTTTAATACTGTAGCAATAATATGACTATGACTTGCATAATTTAGGACTTTTTTTTTTACAACAAAAAGAGATGAGGTGGCTGAGTGGTTAGCACTCCTGCCACATTCACTGAGAACCCTAACTTCCTTCCATCTTTAGTGCATGTTTTAGGTGAATTGGTGACTCTAAAATTGAAATGTGAGAGTGTGATTAAAAGCAGTTGTCTGTCTGTGTGATTTCCAGGGTCTTCTTCCCCACCTGTGGCCCATAGTTGGTGACACATTTGCCAACCATGACCCCTTATCAGACTAAGATGAAGATGAACGAATAAAAGAGATTAAGGACGTTTCAGTTGGACTTGAAAATTAACCTGCAAGTCTTTAAGGCATTTTAATTTCTCTACCTGCACTGACAGAGAACTCTTCAGTCATGTAATTGTGCTTTATCAGACACTGACAGCATCGCCAAAACTGTAGCAGTCCACAATGTTCTCATCTCATACACCACCCGTTGACCCCTGTCAGCACCAGTCATCCTGTCAGTCATGTATTTGAGTTATTTCAACTCCCCAAAGCCAGCCCCCCTTCCTTGTGGCGTCCAATGAACAGCCTGCGCCAGCTTTCCTCTGCTGGACTGTTTGTATTTTCCATTCCCTTCATGGGCAGACACCTACTGATGCCAGACATAAGATCAGCCCAGGACACTCACTCCCAGAACTAAACAAATACATATGAGAAATGTCTTCCAAATGTGGATTTACTTTTGTGTTTGCGGTTTGTAGTTGTTTAAAGGTGTTGGATTAAAGTGCATGTATTCACCTGTCTGTCTGCTGGGCTCACCCAAAGAAAGAAAGGAGGGGAAACACAGCAGGATTGTGTCTAAATGTAAAATGTGAAGGGAAGGCTCTATATGTGGTCCTTTATTGATCTGCTTTAGACAGGGAGTGTGTAGTTATTCTGTAACATCCCTACCTTGAAGGAGTACTGAAAAGCTGTACTTAAATAACAGTTACTTCAAAATATTAGAGCTCAAGTAGAAGTACTCAACATGTATGTATTGAGCATAAAGTTATCTTGAATAAAAAAGTACTTACTACTACAATCACTACTGCTGCTGCAAGTATTCCTTACAGCTGCTGCTACTACCACTACTACTACTACTGTTTCTACTACCATTACTACAGTAAGGTAAGGTAAGGTAAGGTATACTTTATTGATCCCCGTAGGGGAAATTCATTCTCTGCATTTGACCCATCCCTCAATGCCGCTGGGGCAACCTGTCAGGAGCAGTGGGCTGCTGCTGCGGTGCAGCGCCCGGGAACCCTTCTCCAGATCTTGAGCCAGGATCCTGGTCAGGAGCATCTGGCTGGAGGTTTTTGCCTATTGTGCATGTTTTGAGGTTGATGGGGGAAACCGGAGCACCCGGAGGAAACCCACCCAGACACGGGGAGATGCAAACTCCACACAGAAAGGCCCCACACGGTCCGGGAATCGAACCCAGGACCTTCTTGCTGTGAGGCAGGAGTGCTAGCCACTATGCCACCGTGCCGCTGATACTACTAAATTTATATACTACTACTACTACTACTACTACTACTACTACTACTACTACTACTACTACTACTACTACTACTACTACTACTACTACTACTACTACTACTACTACTACTACTACTACTACTACTACTACTACTACTACTACTACTACTACTACTACAGCAACATTTATTAGTATTACTACTACTCGCTGTTGCTTCCACTACTATTACTACTACTTTCCACTACAAGCATGTGGTCAGCTGCCTACATGTTATAACCACAGCTTACTATAAGTAAACGGTAAGGCAGAATTTATTGTCCCTGTAGGGAAATTTGTTCTCTACATTTGACCCATCCCACAATGCCACTGGGGCAACCTGTCAGGAGCAGTAAGTAACCTTCTCCAGATCTTGAGTATCTGGCTGGAGGATTAGCCTGTTGTTCATGTTTTGAGGTTGATGGGGGAAACCGGAGCACCCGCAGGAAACCCACCCAGGCACGAGGAGAACATGCAAACTCCACACAGAAAGGCCCCACATGGTCCGGGAATCAAACCCGGGAATTTTTTGCTGTGAGGCAAGAGTGCTAACCACTAAGCCACCATGCCACCAAAACCAAGACCTATTTGATTCCCAATAAATGGTTAGCACTACAGCCTTCAATGTACAATCATGTTTACTTATTTAAATGCTAGGAAGGAAGGAACATCTTATGCAAAGTCCCATAACTATACTGCATCTCAAACTGAAGAATAATACTTTCATTTGAATGTAGACAAATATAGTTTATGACTGTCACCACTGTCACGCATGTTGTCAGATGTCAGAAAGTGCTTCCTTTTCATGAACTGCTATTTAAATGCTTGCTGGAGAAAAGCTCCCCTTTACTGCCATGTGACGTGTTCAGGTGCGCTGTCAAAAGCAGCTGTCAGCGTCTTATTGAGAAAGTGTCAGGGAAAGATCTGTGTGTGAGTCAGACACAGGCAGTGATCTTATTCTATGTAAACTATGACTCACTAAAGAATGATTGAGTTAAATATTTTAAGTGAGGAGTCTAAATTGCATCATTTATCTCCAGAACATTTATATACAATATGAATGAGCACATTGTCTTTGTATGTCCCAGGGGAGCAGTTGCTGGTTTCACCTGTGGTTTGAAATAGATTTGCTGTCTGTGTGTTATTCATTATCTTTTAAACTCATCGTAAGTGGACAGAAGAGCCATATGACTGTGATAAAAATACATAAAAACTGGGTAATTAATAAAGTGAAAGTTTTTGAAGGATAAGTGTGGATAAGCCAATGAGCAAACCTGGGAACCAAATACCAAAATTGGTAGGAATGTTTCCTGGGGTCTAGTTGCTGGTAAATAATTCAAGGCACTTTTTTCTTTTGACAGACAAACATTGACAAACATGATTATTATATTATAAGAAGAAGAGTGATCCCTGGGTTCTCTCTGGGCACACCAGTGTTTCCTCACTTTCCAAAGACATCCAAAGTAAATTTGTGTGTCTGAATTTCCTGTAGCTAGTGAATATTTTGGACATTGGTGGAAATTTCTCTCGCAGTATCCTGTCTCAGCTTAGAGGAAATTTTTATGCAGAAGCCATGTCATGCATAAGTTTTATGCATGACATTGCTTCTGCATAAAAATTTGTAAAAGTAATGGCATACGAAAGACACTAAAAAGCACATGGCTAATTTGCATATCCAAAGCCAAAATTTTTACATGCAGTATTCTTGTTGTGTGTGTAAGAACTCTGTTTCATGCACACTTTGATTTTTCTGTAAGGGTGAGCTTTTCAAACTGTGATGCCCTTTAGTATCTACCGTTGTAGGAAAAAGAAACTTGTACCTGGATGCTCTTGGTCCCTTGAGAGTTTTTTTATGTGCATCGCTTCCTGAGATTGCCTCAGCTTGGATCCATCTCCCAACCTCCTTGCAGTTATCTCCCCTTTATGTGTTATAACTTGTAAAAGATTAACAATTTAGGAAATATGTGTCTTTTAATTTTTTTTGTTGCTGAGAAATCTAGTTTTCTAGCAGAAAATGAACAATGACATGCCTTAGATGTTTATTATACACTATCTACTGTGGTGTGCCGGAATTCTCAATGCCAGATTTAGTAAAGATCTGTAGTGGAAGTGTAGTGTTATTCCAAGAACAACACACACACTGTATACTGTATATGGAAGTAGTAAACAGTCACTACCTATAGCAGTTTGACACCTGTTTGCAGGACAACAGTGGCCATAAAATCCCCATCAGTCAGTCTGAAGAACAGGGCCGCGGCCTTGGCCACCAAATGGAGCTCACTATAGTGCTTAATGGGCAGCACACGGGATTACACGTCTCACAACACACCAGCAGCTTGCAACAAGATTAAATAAAAGAGCGACGTGTGATGATGGATTGAGGACGTCAGATAAGCATCTACGCTAGAAGAAGAAACGCTAGAGCCAACATAAAACACACACACAGTTAGAGGAGGGGGGGCCAATGGCTGGAGCGTTGCATTCTCACTTTGTTCCATGAGATGACAGTTGTGGCAGAGGCGGGATGGAGTGGCAGCAGCTGTTTGGCGGCAGGATCTCGGGTTACAAGCGTTGGCAGGAACCCGTGCTCCAGGGATGGGCACAGGGGCACGTCGTGGAGTCCTAATAGTGTTTGTTCTCAGAGGGTGGGCACAAAGGGTCCACTGGTGTTCCTGGCATAGGAAGAGAGGGCCGCGGCCGAAGGTGTCACACAGAGCGGCCCCGGGACAAGACATAACACACAACTGGTCCCACTCTCACAGGGCCCCTGGCGCCATTAATTATAGCCGTCTCCCTTTCACTCAAAAACAAATGCCAATTAATTTAGATCTTTACTGCACTGAGTGACCTAATTTTATCTTCAGAAATCCATTGATATCTTTAGCTCATTATAATAACTGGTGTAATAACCTTTGCTTGTGTTGAAATGATTAGCTTTTAGTGTGTATCCGGAGCAAAGTGTGGGTCCAGGGATTTACTTTATGTACCCTGAGTGCATAGAGTTGTAAACGTGTATTCCCAGTCTGAAACTTTTTATATTCTGAATAGATAGATGGACTTTGTTGGTTGAGTTAAGGCTATAAAGAGTGTTTTGTGCATATTTTATTGACGGCACAGCCATTTTTTCCTTCTATATCTTAGGGCAGGAGCCTTCCCCAGTTGCTTGGGGCATGAGGTTGGATGAATTGATGAAGTTAATAGCTGATCACTTACAGTATTACAATGACAACCATTTAATCTAGTGTTCATTCTTTTTATCAGCTGTTTAGAATTCAGTTTACCTCTTTTTGCATGTACTGATGAAGAACAAAAGAGGAATTTATGATTTTATATTTAGCCATCCCAACTTTTTGTCATGTTCCTATTGCAGGTGACAGTATGATGTAGTCTGAAAATATATATGTTATGTTTAGTTTTGTACATTTTGTTTGGACTAGTTATCAGTCAGGGGTCTACTGCCATGTCTGAGAGTAGGCATCTGGATAGACATTTTACACTGATTGTCCAAAAAGGAGGTTTGTGCAGATAAAACCTGTTTTTTAGACTATGAAGTCTAAAAATATATGACACATATGAAGTGTGTTGAAGTCATCAAAAGTCCAAATCGATAACCACATTCACTGAAGACATTACTTGACTACATTAACCTTAATCTATTGTTCCTCTGTGCTCCACATCCTTTCCAAAGTACTCCCTTTTTAATTTGTGGGACTAAATTTATCTGCGTCTGGAGCTAATGGCCCTGCTTATTTTTCAGCAACCCCGCTCTTATAAATGTCATTGTGAAGACTGAAGGTATCATTTCAGATCATTTAAAGCTAAAACCTTTACTGTATTTCATCTAGGTCTGCTTTTTGTAGTGCATTCTTCATTCCGCGAGCGAAAAGGGCAGCTCATGTTTTACCTAATTCCGACACACGGTCTGTTGAGTGCAATCTTAGTCGTGAGAGGTGGCTGTGCGGTTGCATGTGATGGTGCTTGGTCATATCTCGGCCTTGTCTGGTGTTGTCTTCCTCTCCTGTCAGCAGAGCGCCCGTCATGATGCCCGCACTGATGCACTCTTACAGTAAGTGAAGGAGTGATGTTTCAGAGATGGATAGCGTTTCCAGGATTTATCGACTGCCGCGGATCGTGACGCTGCATTGAGATACATTAGCGGGCCGGAGAATTGACGGCCTGTCGGAGGTAAAGAGCCTGAGCTGAGAGAAGGAGGAGAGGGCGCACGTCAAGACATCACCTAACTCGCAGGGCAGACACACGGGGGGCATCGATCGCGACCGCACCGCTCTCCAGCCTGCTTCCTGTGTTTTCATTGCGCTATCATTGAAAGAGAGCAAACAACCGACGTCAGGGGGAAAGGCTACTGATAGCTCTGGGCCTAATGCACTCAGACTCCAGGGACACAAATTTGCACGAACAAATGAACGGATGGACACCAGTAAGAAAGGCTTTACTAATGCAGTCAGTGTAGTAATTCTCTCATAGTGTCTCATACATCATGGTCATGTTTATTTGCATAGTACATTATCATACATCACTGAAATGGTGAGCACTTTTTGGCACTTTTAGAACTGTATGGAAATCAAAGCCAATCAAAGGTGTTGGGATGTTTTTATTGATTGTATGTCTTGGTTAGATCAGTGATTCTCAAATTTTTCACATCAAGTACCAACTTGGCTTTCATATACAATGTTTGATGGACTAAAATTAACATTACTAAACAAGGACAAAACATTTGTCAAAACCACGGCCAACCCTGGACTTAACCAGGAAAAGCCAGGAGGAAACTGTTCCTAAACCATGAGTAAGCAGTGGTCTACACTTCAAATTTGAACCCAAACCAGAGCAGGACTAAAACAGGAATAAAAGTAGCTCTAAATCAAACAAAATCAGAAATGTATCTAGAATCTAGTACTACTAGAAGAACTATGCCTACCCATACCATAGTCTGAGAACCACTGGTTTAGCCCCTATCAGAATTCTCACCATGAAAACACACTGTTTATTGACAGTACTCATTATATTTGAATCGGACTGATTTAAATAGCAAAGCTTATCTTTATAAGGCAAAACTTCCCACAATATAATGCATGCAATGTAAAAAAAACAAGGAGCAAAAAGTTGATCATCTTTCTTGGTATTGCCATGCCTGACATCCATAGACAGACTCCACTCCACAGTGCACCAGAACTCCATCCAAAGTGCTGCATATTTGCCACACATGTGAACCATTACAAACTATTGTTTGTTGTGTGTTCTCACAGACACTAAACATTAACATCAAATGTGTCTTTGTTGTTGCCAGACTGTGACTATGAATATAAGCATTTCTCTTAAAACATATTTTCTGTTGGTCAGGTCTATGGCTATACTTAAATTTTGTTTACTCTTGAGACCTCAATATTTTTCATCTGTGGTACAGTTGTGTGTACATTTGTAGCACAAATTTTAAAACCTCAATCTAATTTTCTCCAAACATTTGTTTCGAAGCTGCTGAGGCAGAGTCTAAAGCCGAGAAACAGGTGTCAGATTTTCCCACATGTGTGTGTTGTCAGAGCCAGATAAATGAGAGGGTATACACACACAGACTTACAATTGTAAACGAACTGGCTTTTCCCTCTGCGCTTCATGCCCCAGCTCTTTGGACTGTTCCTCCTAATTAAAGGCAAGGGCACCTGATTGACAAATGAGCTTTGGGTCAGCCAGCAAACAAGAGACAGGGTTTCCCTGCCAACACTGCAGGGCCCCTGGGTTTCCCATCAGCCCCAGCAACAGATGGTTTAACACTTTCCTCGAGCTTTCTGCGGGAAAACTGGGAAGTTTCATCTGCTTTAGCATGAGCTATGACAACTGTGGGTGACGTGGGTGAATGTATACAGGGTGATAAAGGCACGAGCCAAATGCTTTATTAATAATATAGCTTCATAGAAACAAGAAACTACACAGAAACTTTTACCATAAATAGTAGCGTACATCTGACATTAATGACAAAAATAGTTTTATCTCGTGTTTTACATTACACACAGTGTGTTTTAATTATATTAGCTCATTATAGCACCCTTGTCCTTATTTCAGCTTTTCAATCATGATCATTTGCATGTAATTGCTTAATTATAGTTTCCCATGTTGACAGCTTTAAATTGTTTAAATATTAAATATATTGTTGGTCTAAAAGAGTTCACTCTTTAAATGGTTAGTTTTACTTGAGGTGAATAAATTAAGGTGAACTATATTTGATACTGATTTGGTTTTAAAGTGTTATTGCTCATTGTTGATCTTGTATTATAGTGCATTTGTAAACTTAATCATTATACACACTTACACACATTTACAGCGTATAGTCTTTTTAAAACAGTATGGCACATTAGGCTGCATAAAGAACATTGAGACATTACAGCCACTGTGTGTCCTGTCACACTGTCCACCTCATTTCATTTACTTGTTTAGAGGTTGACTTAATTCAATCAAACTTTAGTCATGTGCTAAATGGGCAGTTAGGGCAATAGTGTTTGGTGAAACTCTCCTGTCTTTGTGGTTGACGTTGTGCATCTGATAAATTGTTGAGGTATTTTGATGGATGGGAGAGCAAATCTACCACTACATTTTATTTTCTAAAGAAAGTAATGACTGAAGATAAAACCACAATTACTTGTAACGGTTAAAATTCCATATTTTAACATATTTTGGTTACATTTCTGGTAATACAAACAGCCATTGCCTAAGTTCAGTAGTGAACTGTATCACTGGTTTCACAGCTCTTGTAAACACACAAAAGAGCTTTGAGCTGACAGAGGGAGGGGTGTGGGTCCACATGGAAACTATGCACAGCAGCCTCTCGTCCTGCTCTAGATCAGGCTTTGGCCACGGAGCAGGTAGTCTGACCAGATGCACTGGACCAGCCCCGTCTATTAATTTCCACCACATTATAATGCAGTAAAAGTGCATTTATCCAAACACCATTAATCACAAAGGCTATGGGCCCTGTGTTAATGACCAGACTGCTTCTAAAGAACATCTACGGCCAGTTAATTCTCTCATTCAACCCCACCTGCTTTTGCCAACTGGTGCGGAGAGAAGTGCACACATGTAGCACCCAGGCTGTTACAAGCCAGGAACAAGGAGTGAGTTTAAGAGGCAAATGTTCTGCAAAGAGTACAAAAGTATAGGCTTTAAATAGCATGTGAAACTAGTTCATAATAGAAATCATCTTCAAAGCCAGTGCCATACACTCATCACTTAATTTATAGTATACAATATAATTTACAATCCCAATTCCATGTTGGGACACTTTGTAAAATGTAAATAAAAACAGAATGTAATGGTTTGCAAAACTCACTGGGAGCTCAACTCAAATGGGAACATTTTTAGAAAGATGAAGAAATGTTTTTATTAGAACCACTTACTCTTTTTTTTTTCAGCGCCTGTCCCAACTTCTTTAGATGTGTTGTTGCCAATACACTGTGTTAGTATCAGTTTTTACACAGTAAACCAACTTTTTGGAATGTGATTTTTTACTGATCCTTTACCAGATGTTCAGGACAAATCAATCTCAGCTCTTTGTCTCTTCAACCTCCACTCTAAATTCTTTCATCTTTAATATTTTTTACAAGCGAAACAGTTCAAAATACTCCATGAGCTAATAGATATTGTCACATATTATTTATGCTGTTAATTATAAGCTGACTATTTGACCATCATCTTGTCTTCATGTCCCTCCTCCTCACGTCAGTCCATTACTCTTTAGTTTAAACAGTATGACAGTCTGACACAGTCCATGTTGTCTGACCTGCACTCTTCATTAAACATTTCCTGTAGCTTCCACTAAGACATCACATCCTCACACACTCAAGCACACACACAATTAGTGCTGGTGATATGGTAAATAAAGAAGCAGTTCTCCGAATTCCTCACACTTACAGGAAGCAAGTGCAAGAGCATGCACTTTCTATTTATTTTACTTTATCACCATAACACAAGTTCACTAGGTCATTTTTCCATATCCAGAGGTGAATATTAACCTGGATGCATTTGTTCAAACATTGTATATTTTCTGAAGCCTACTTTTCATGGGGGTAATGATTAATTTAGTCTACTGATGTATCATTTTCTTTTTTTCCTAAAATTCAACTATATTGGCACATATTGCCTCATATCTAATTGTATTGGCTCACAAGTTTATATCCATACACTTGGATATACATAAAAATTTATTATATTGTTGATATCAATGAATTTCCATGTTATATGGACTTTTGATGGAAAAAAGTTCATATTTATGATACAAATCCGGTTCTTGCAAAAACATATTGTTACACCCAATACTTTTACTTGAGTATTTTTTAAAGTAAATATTTTTATTTGCAAATCTCCTAATGAGTAAAAGTATTTTTTGACCTCAGTGGCAAAATCAGTAGTAGTGTTAGTGATAGTGGTGATGGTAGTTATAGTAGTAGCAGCAGTCATAGAAGTAGTAGTTGTAATATAAACAGTAGTAGCAGATGTTGTATTAGAAGTAAGCACTTTACACATTATATTAAATACAATTTTTACTTTTACTGAAAAAAAAAAAACTTTTGGAGAAGGTAGGAATAATATTTTGCTAGTCACAGTACTTTTATTTAAGTACAGATTTGAAGAATTTCTTCCCTGACTTAGGTCTATACCGTCTACTGTACTGTGCACTGTCCTGTCCAGATTGTTGTTAATCATTGAGAGGCTAGCTTGACTAATTCGACTTAGAGATGGGTTGAGGCACTCTGCAGTTATCCATCTTGTTAGTGGCAGTGCTAGACCAAGTCATGGTTCAGAAGAAACAAAAAAAAAAAGGTTGGCCGTTTTCATCAACAGATTTTTATAATGTCTTAGAAGTTTGCCCTGGAGCTTTATAGAATCACATGCCTATAGGTCCCTGTTCCTTGTGTGTGGTATAAGACTGAGTCAGGTGTCTGGGGGTGGGGGGTGGGGTGGGGCGGTGGGGGGGTTCACATGTTATGGTGTAATGCGACCAGGCAGGTGTGAGGGTCAGAGCGAGTTTGCGGGCCAGTGTCGTGACCCCCGCCGTCTGCTTTGTCTAACTGTCAGAGGAACCCGTTAATTACAGCGGCGGGTTTGCCGTGTCTGCCCCGGCTCGGCCCAGCAGACGCTTCGCTACAATCCCTTCATTAAATGCTCCTGGTTGACTTGGCAAGAAGAGCACTGCTTTCCCAATCCTACCGGAACAAAGGCCATGTGGACAAGATCTTCTCTCAGTTTGTAGTACTAGTAGAGAGCACTAGACTTTTATTGTTGAAGTTACATTTCAAAGTACTTTTATGGGAGATAAAACTATCATTAATTATCATTACTACCATTAATCAATTATTAATCCACGCAGCATTTTATGTTGTTCATGTCTGGACATACAGCCTTGCAGTTCTGCTGCTGAAGTGGTGATGGGGCAGAGAAGAGAAAGATGGTTCTGCTGCTGAAGTGGTGATGGGGCAGAGGAGAGTAAGATGGTTCTGATGCTGAGGTGGTGATGGGATGTGAGAAGAGTAAGATGGTAGTGATGAAGTGTGAGAAGCTGAAAATGGTTCTTCTGCTGAGGTGGTGATGGGGTAGTGGAGAGTGAGATAGTTCTGATGCCAAGGTGGTGATGTTGTGTGAGAAGAGTATGATGGTTCTCCTGCTGAGGTGGGGATGAGGCGGAGAAGAGTAAGATGGTTCTGATGCCAAGGTGGTGATGGGGCAGACAGTAGTGAGATGGTTCTGATGCTGAGGTGGTGATGGGGCAGAGAAGTGTAAGATAGTTCTGATGCAGAGGTGGTGGTGATGTGTGAGAAGAGTAAGATGGTTCTGATCCTGAAGTGGTGATGGGGCAGACAGTAGTTAGTTGGTTCTCCTGCTCAGGTGGTGATGGGACAGAGAAGAGTAAATGGTTGTGATGCTGAGGTAGTGCTGAGGAGGTGATGAGGCGGAGGAGAGTGAGATTGCCTCCAAATTTAAATTAATGCTATATTTGTCTCTTTCTAGTGGCATTTACCTGTGGTTTTCTTTACTAAATAATAAATACACTTAAATTAGCTTCTTTGGTCAAACATGTCAAATGCTGCCTTTTGTGCTGCCTAAGTGATTTATTACACTTTCACACACTATTGCACTGAATTGTCACTAACTGTTGGCTTTACTAGGTGCACGTTTGTATACATATTATGTAAAAACAAAAAAGAACTGAATTATTAGAACTACAGATAGCCATCAGTCCTGGTCCACTGACCTTAGCTGCTCTTTAAGCACATCAGATATGTCAGTGTGAACACACAAAGATTTATCTATTATTTTCAAACCACTTCAACGGTCAGATTTGCTCTCAACCGTCAGAATTTGACTTACACACATCTACAGTATTTTATCACAATATTAACAAGTATAAAAACAATGAAAAAGAACAACTTGTATAGTATTGTGGCATTCCATGTGACACGCATTTGACATTTTGGAATTCAGTATTAATTTGTTTTAGGAGTTACTTGTTTTGAGTACTATCAGCGTCTGAACAATATCATTCTTTGTATAGATATTGAGAAAATAATAAGCATTACTCAAGAAAGACCTCAGACATTACAGTCATTATTTCCACATATTCCTGTTAGGGATCACAGGTGGCAGGAGCCTGTGCTAGCAGCTGTTGGCCTAAGATGGAATACACCTTGAACAGTAGCCAGTTAATCACCGGGCTGGGCAATTTAGATTCAGCAGTTCTCTTAACACGTGCATGTCTTTGGACAGTAGGAGGAAGGCCCGAGAACCTGGAGAGAACCCAAAGAGTAACATGGAGAGGACATGTAGACTTGACTCAGAGAGACTGTGAGTCAGCCGGCCCAGGTATGGAACAACCTAACGCTAACCACCTTGTACCTCTAGCTTAGACATATTGTGGATAGTAAAATGATTTCTAAAATATATATAACATGGGCCACTTGAATGTGAATCGCGTGAATACCCTTTAAGTATCTTAAAACCAGGTGTGCAGTAGATCAAATTCTTTGCACGTATGAGGCAGCGACATCTGAGCCACAGGTGTGTTGGCCTTGTTCACGGATAGAATTACAGCTTCTGACTTAGCATCAGTTATAGAACAAAATAGCACCATGAACTGTGTGTTTCAAGTAGGCCTGTTGTAAAAAAGCAACACAGCTAAGAGTACAGTAAGTTGAAAAGAAAATTTGATCCAAGCAAGTGAAAAGAAATTCTGCCTCAAAATGATAACATTTCAAACAATTTTGTAAGTGTTAAAAGGTTGCTTGTTGAAATGTAAACACGATTTTTTTGTGTTTGTAAAAATGTTCAACTTAATGTTATTTATCTAGGGGATATTACAACTAGAGCTGCATAATATTAGAAACATATGTGTGAAACTTGCATTGACAATATGCCTTGAATTATTTACATGGTTTAAAATTGAATTATATATTTTATGGTCTTTGTCCCAGGCTTTGTTTTTGCCTTTGGCCAGATTTTGTCATGCAACATGTAAATGCACATGGAGTTCCGTAAAATGTATGACAGTTGAAGCTGTTGAGATATGTTTTCTTTGTATCTTGGTTTTGTTAGACACTATAGTTTCAGTGCATGCAATATAACTCTATAAGTAACATTGACAGATAAGTTTATGGTTATCACTAAAGTTTTGACATTTACTGCCAAAAGAATAATTATACGATATGTTTTAGGATTTACAAATGCATTCTTCTCTCACCGTGTTGAATGATGAGTTCTCCGGTCAGACAGGTCTAGTCACACTTTGTACATGATAAGTGATGTGTAGTTAAAACAAGACTTCTCAAAATGCAAAATCTCTTAGCAGTTTATACACAGGCTAATATTATTTCACAATAGGCGACAATATGATGTTGCTATAGTCCCACCAGCAGACAGTGGGACAGGCGGATTGAGAGGGGACCGGGGGAGTCTTGCTGTGACAGCCTTTTTACCTCTTCTCAATGACGTTTTTCTTTCTTATGACATTCCCCTGGACTTCAAAGCTTTAGTCTAAGCGGTCTTAGATTTTGTCTGGTATTGTGTGAACAGTGCAGTAGTGAATATTCATCAGGCTCTTTCATTGACACTCTGCAGGGATCTGACAGTTGAAAAAGTGATATTGTGATGTGAAACTTGTGGGATGACCATATTTGGTGATAAATATGTCTAACAAGTTTTTATCTCTTGCACTATTAAAAGAATGCTTTGAGTAAGTATTTTAAAAAGTATCATATACCTCAGTGACAAAGCGGCTTATAGTAGTTTTATTTATTTAGCTTTATTGATTCATTTATTATTTTTTGGTCAAGTGTACTTCGTTGATATAGAATTCTTTACATTGCAAGTTTAGACAATATACCATAAGCACAGGTACGTACACACAAATGTGCCAAAGTATGCATGTACACATAAAACGTAAAAAGAGCAGACTTGCATTGCTACCAAAAAACATAGTCAGAGATTGTCAGAGTATAGACTGTATATGTTCCACATGCTCTGAGGTTTAAACTGCATGTAAATGCTCTTACTCCAATTTTCAAGCGTAGTAATTTTAATAACTCTTGGACACCTGGATAATGTGGTTTATTGTTGAACTATTGCAGCATGTATGCGGCTGGATGGGATTGTTTGGAGAGGTGTTTACCAAGCAGAAACAAGCAGAAGAACATGAAGTCTATTGTTTAACTTTAACATTGTTGTGATTAATAGTCATACGTTTAAATAGACTCTTTTTCTTGGTCATTGTGGACTCACCAATTACCATAGCAGTAAGGCCTCAAGAAAATGGCCCTTTGTCCAAATGTTCTTGTATTACACCTTGAAAAGTCTAAAATGAGTCTAAACATTCCATCTAATGAAGAGATAAAGTAAGTCTTGGATCCCAGATGTTTTTTTACTATTATGACCCACTTGGAGCATTTGGCGTGGACAGCTGTGTTGCTACAGTAATAAACTACTCAGTGCTCTGTGACAGCAATTTTAACTGTGAGCTGCTGAAAATCCTCCTAATTTCACAGAGCTGAGGGTCAGATCGGCCCCAGCTGGAAGATCGCTCAAGAGACTCATTCCATGTCCGCTCCCGAGTCATTTCACCATCCATATTCGCTTAGTTTCACAGGTTAGCAGTGATTTTACACAGACGTCCATCCCAGTCTTTTCAGTCTGTGATGAAAGTGTCTTGGCTCCATTTGATGAAATCAAAAACGTGGCTCACTTTCATGGCACATTGTGAAATTACTACTGGTATTAAAGTAAGGTCTCCATTTCATGAAGGGGCATTTTACTTATGTAATAGAGACACATTATTACAAATAAAGCAAGCAGATTTAATTGAACTCTGAGTGGGAGAGGTCACAGAGTGGGCATCCGGGGACCACAAAACAAATCAACAAATCACAGTAATCTCCCAGATAAACAATATTATTGTCAGCTCTCAAAGTTTGTCCCAAATCAATGCTTAAAGCCCTCTCTGCCTGGACTTACAAGTGATGCCATTAAACACAGTGAATACAAGAATAGTATAATATGACATATGCCAAACTTGATGAGCATTACGCAGTGTTTCATGCAAGACTCGAAGCCTCAATGTCTCGAGTCATTGTTTTGAGGCATTGACACATTTCGTCTCACAGGCCAGGACTTGGACTAAACTTGAACCTGTGAAATCATGATCAATCATCATGGACTTAGACTCGTACTTGTGTACAATTACTCAGACTTATTGCCACTTGCAAGTCACACTTGTGTCTAGTTTGCTTCTTATGCTGAAAGCAGAGCTACACAACTAATATCCCACTCATGATGTCAGTGTTGCGCCCTCATGAATAAAGGGTACTAATTTGGGTGACTTTGTTCAAACTTGGACTCACAGTCAGTTCATTTTGATCTAAATTGATTTAGACTCAGACTTTTGTCACGTGGACGTGATCTCTGAGGACTTGAGAGTGACTTGGACTTAAAAATTGGTGACTCAAGTACACGCTCAAACATAAACAGTACAAATTGTAGTTAGTGGAATCAGTTGGTAAGAAAAAAAAATCTGATGAGTTTTAGAGCTTCATCTTTGTTTTTTATTTGTCTTTACTTAGTGTGTGTAATTCAATGTATTTGTGTCATAAATTATTTATTTCTAAATACACAAAGTATTTTCCAATATTAGTACTGCCAATATTTATCCATGTCTAAGTTTGCTTTTTGTTTCTCTGTTGATGCTGTATTGACAAGCCCTGCAGACCAGTGACCCGATGGGGCATTCCTTATTGGAGAGCACATTGTTGTATCACTGCACTGATCTTGTCCATTGCTATGTGTTTTTATTTCTGTGGTGGTACAAGTTTATTTGAAAAGATTTACTGACCTCCTGTAGTCCACACATGCTTACATCATTATGGGATGACCAGACTGATAAATGTAGGAGTAAATAATATATTTTTTGGATTGATGCCTGTCACATGATTACCTCTACTGTATATACCAACCTACTATACAACTTTTGCTTTTAGGTTGCCTTATCTGACTAGCCATGTTCTGTCTTTCACATCACACCATTTATTTTTGTCTGTCTAATTCTAAATGCAGCTTGACATTTGAATGTCATAAAACCATTCAACTTTTCTGGCTCAGCAAACACGCTCACGCTGACAGAACGCTTTCTCTGGCTTCATTAATCATCCGTCATGACTGTGCGCGATGACAGATGCTTCATTCACTTTCTATGTGAAATATTGAAAGGAAACTTGAGAGTGAATTTCATGGAAAGCAGCTCTTTCAAATAGTCTTTCCCCATTTTGGCCTGACCCCTCCCTCCCCTCCTCCTCCCTGTGTTCGGGCTGAGGAACAGCCTGCTGTGCGTTTGATGGAGCGCAGAAGGTGCATTGACCCATTCACACATTGCTCCTCATGCTCCCAAACAGCTCGGACTTATCGCACTTAATCAGATCAGCAGAGACAGTCAGACATGTAAAAGTACTGCTACTGCAAAAGAATATTACTCAAGTAGAAGTAAATTACTCCACAAATGTTTTTACTGCAACTTAAACATTCATCATGTAACTACTCTTAGCAACTGCTACTACTACTGCTATACTAATGCTATTCTACTGTGTATCTACTACTCTCTACTCCCACTACTATTACCACAACTACTAGTACTACTGTCTGCTTTTGCCGTAAAGGTAATACTTATACTGATTTAGTAATATGACATTTTTTTAAAAGAGTAAAAGTAATATTTTTTACCCTTCTACTTCATAGACTATTATCTACTTCTACTACTATTACCACAAATACTATTATTATTACTATATCTACAAATACTACTATAAAACTACTAGTACTACAGCTGCTACCTCTAATCTAAAATTTACTCAGTATGTATTATAAAATCTACTCAGAAAACATATTTTCTTTCAAAAAAGTATGTAGATACTTTACACTTGTGCTTGTTTTGTCCCACACGTCCTCAGTGGACAGGTGCATGGTGTAGAAGAGACCTCATCACACATTTGTCAGTTGTTGTTTTCTTGCCCCAGTCCATTAACCCCCCACCATTTGAGAAACTTTTGTCAAACCAAACATTTACCAATACAGTTTGATTTGTGTAGTTTCTCTATATACTTGATGTAATCTGTCTAATAGCGGACCTAATCCTCTTAAGTTGTTACTCAAATAAACCTCTCACCTCTGGAATGTGTCTCTTTTGTAGCTGTGCTGTTTTGGTGGTATTGCCTGTTTGCGTGTGTGTTGGATTAGGCTAAAGTGTCAGCGTGGTGGTGGTGCCTGGAGGTGTGAGCCCTAATCACCTCTAATCACCTGATGTGTGATGGCCTGATCCCGCTACAGCCCTCACAACTGTTTATGTTTTCGCAGACTTTTCACAGACTTTAGCTCAGGCATTACCCCCAGCCCATTAGCAAAAGCCTTTAGCAAATGTGTGTTTATTGCTGTCATAAACCTTATTGAATTTCTAACACAAAACTTTATGATAATTATGTCTTTATAATTGTAATATGATCAGGTCAGTATAGAGCAACAAGTCAATTTCAGGAAAGTATTCATAATCATGGTTAACAGCACAGAGAGAGAGCTCCACAAAGCCAGGGCTTGAACCTGAGGTCTATTCACTGATCCATAAAACTTTTATAACAGTAAAGAATGCACTAATACTAATAAATTGTTCATTTACTGAGCCCTTGTGGTTCGTTAGTATTTTGGGACCTGTTTTGCAACAGTACACAGGGGTGTTTTTAGCATTAGATTTAGGGTTGCTGAGAGAAAACAAACAAAAGAAACACATAGCACTGGATAAAATATTAAGCATTGTACAGTTGTGATTTATTGTATTATGAAGCCTTTTTTAATGTTCGTTTTGTAGCTCCCAATACTTTGCGTAGGACTATGGGCTACAGTGGCTACAGTGACTTTGTTATTGACTCCTAATCACACATTTAAAAGTAAAGGTAGGGACAGAAAGAACAGAGACTTGATGGAGAAAAATGGTATGTCAAAGTGTATTAAACCTTATGAGTCATTGTCATGTCAATATTGATACTGTGTATTATTGTAGGATGGGGAATCACACAGCCACAAGGTTACATGTAAGGGTGCTACAACTCAACTTAGGGCTGCTCCTCTAAAAATGGTCTAGTCATTTCAAATCAATTTTATTTATATAGCCCAGTATCACATCAACTGCCTCAAAGGTTCACAATCACATAAAACATACAATCAACACAAACAATAACTACACTAAACTAAACAGACCCAGGGCATCCCTATCCTTAGACCCTCCTTCTCGGTAAGGAAAAACTCCTAAAAAAAAAAACAGCTGTGGGAAAAAAAGAAGAAACCATATAGAGACCACATTGAAGGAGAGATCCTCTCCTAGGACGAACAGGCAAAATGTGTCTAGGAATGTTAAATAAAGTCTGTTAGCTCATCTATAGTATCATAGTTTAGGTCTGTAAGGATGCAGCATGTGGGCCTCATCCAGACAGGTGAATGTGGATGAGATAGAGGTCCGGGAACTCCATAGGTGAGGTTGAGGGCTCTCGGATTGGGACAGGAGCACAGATGGTGCTATGGTCCAATCGTCAATGGGGCATCTACCGGCAGCCAGGCATCTGAAACAGTCCCCACTCCCTCAGAGGGGAGAGGGAGAGAGGGACAACTTGTGAATAGCAATGAACTGATTAGATTATACTATATTTACTGATTATAGAATATTAGATTATACTAATGATAGTGATAGAAGAGGAGGAGCAGATGGAACCAGAGGACAGAGGCTCAGTGCACCATAATCCACCCAGCTTCTAGCTCCTAGAGCAGCCTAGCTTCAACTGTGGAGTTACCCTGTTCCTAGCTGGCCTGACCATAAGCTTTCTCAAAGAGGAACGTTTTAACCCTAACCTTAAATATAGAGACTGTGTCTGCCTCTCTAACATGAGCTGGAAGCTGACTCCATAAAACAGGAGCTTGCTAACTAAAGGCTCAACCTCCAACTGTACTTTTAGAAACCCGGGGAACCACTAATAGCCCTGCATTTTGTGAGCTCAGAACTTTGTTTGTTTGGTATGGCACTATAACATTAATGTAGGATGGGGCCATACCATTTACAGCCTTGCAAGTCAGGTGTCTGCACCTATGATAGTACATAATTCTAATAACAGTAATCTTCTATTCCCTATTGCTGAAATTTCCTTGAAATTTAATCAGAGTCCACCCATTTTATTGGCTTTATTGATAGGACTCTAAAGTAGGAAATTAGGGAGAGAGTGGGGAGAGGCATTCGGCAAACTGTCAAGAGTTCGGACTCGAACCCACAAAGTTGAGGCAGGCTTTAGTCACTCTACATATGTGCCAGAGCTCTACCATTGAGCCATACGGCAAAACCACCCATTACTTTTTGAGTTATTTTGTCAACAGACCAACCAACAAACCAATGCTGAAAAAACAAAAACTAATATAAATAATATAAATAGAGGAATTATTACACAGCGCTATCCTCTTAAACAATGAGAAACAAGGGGTGGGCTGTTTAATACTGACCTTGTGCTGTGATAACCCCCGGGGCCAGACCTTGGACATGCCTGCCTTGGAACAAACATTTCGAGAGATATTCACCATTGTTTATATTTATATTTTGATATGATTTCAAAATTTGTTGTTCAGTGACTGTATAAATCTGCAGCTTAGCATACAGAATGTCCATTACTTAAGCCTCATTTTGTCTTGCTGTGGCCCATCACAATAGTCCTCCCCGCGTTTTGCGTCGCTGAGCAGGATTTGATACCGCCTGGCTTTATCACAGTATATGTACCCGCAGCCCAGTGTTTATAGTCCTTAGTTCTGATTGCCGCTTGTGTGTGTTCCTCTTGGCTTGCCTTTGTGTTTGTGCCCCTGTGGCCGTTTTTCATAATGCCTTTCACTGGAGCCTCGTTCACCCCTGTTGCCCTGCTCTATCCTGCTTTCATTTCTGCATATGACTGATGTGAGAATGTGTGTGTGTGCTCTTGAGAGACCCCCGTCCCCTCAGCTGTTCCCTCTGTAGTGGAGTGGTGCAGTGGTCACAGAAAAGGGCTGGACAAATCACAGTGAGGCAGCTACACTCAACACCTCTCCTTCCCCCCCTTGTGTTTCAGTGTCAGTCAGTAGTGAGGAGCACCGCAGTTGGAAGTTCCTATCTCTGCACTCAGCTCTTTGGCTCTTTGGCCTTTTGGAAGTGACGGATATATTAGGAGGAGAGCACTGTCTCTTCTACGTTGAGGATCTAAAGAAGGTGACGGGCGAGTGCTGGAGGTGCTGGGGATAGAGCTGGCATGATGCTGGTCGGGTGGCAGCCGTTGGACCGGGCCTTGCGGGCTGTGCTGCTTCTCATTGGACTGGCATCACTCAGCTGTGGAGTAGAAGGTTAGTAAAAGCCTTTTTCTGCTTCTTTAATGTGTGCATTAAGTCTAGTCCACAAACTGGCAAAACAAACTGCTATATACTGTATAGTATCTGTATAGCTTATATAAATTCCTCTATATATTCTTTGGAGAGTTTGTTTATTCCAAGTGGTAGCATATTTGTTTTCCTCATGAGATTACTTGACTGTTAAATCCATTTCCAAAATCAAATTTAAATTGTGGTCCTGAAGTGGCATCACTGACCTAAAGTTACGCAGTGAACTTTAAAATAAGCTGTGAATCTATATGTTGGATTATTGCCATGCATCTCAGTACATTTTTGTAACTACATGTTGATTTAGAATTTTGAATAATTATTTTGAATTCATAAAATGTATTTATATATTAGGCAGAGATGGTTAGCACATAGATATGATTAAAAGAAATACCAAGGAGCTGAATAAACTGCTGTCTAGTATAGTGAGCATTATATTGCCTTTTGTACGTATTAAATATACCAGTCTTGACTTGTGTGACTTGAAATTGAAAGACTTTTTTCACACAGCCTGCTTACAAATCTCACTCACGGTATTATTAGGTGACAGCTTGATGACTCCCCTGCTTCTATTTTCTTTTTTAAACCTGTGGTATTTATGATGAGCAAAAGCTATTATAATCTCCAAAGTAGACACTGATGAGAAACTGCCCAGTGCCCACCTCTCATGTTTTGAATTGTACAGACTGCCAGTTGTCCTTTTACGATGAATGCCATTAATGTCGTCCCCTGTAATAGTAGCGGCAGGTGGAGGAGACCACTTGTGCTTCGCTAGGTGTCATGGCAGAAAGAAGTCCGTAGCATTATAGATTGGTGGATTTGTGGCATGGGTTGGGGTTATACTTTGTACACCCACTGTCAGGAGCCAACATACATACAACACTGCTATTGGTGATAAATGTTGCCAAGTAAAAAGCTGGTCTGAAACACTTCACTGCATGACATACTGGGGGTGCATGCACTGTGATGATAAATTATGTGTCATTTTAATTATGCACTGGACAAAGTTGCTGTGTTGTTTAGTTTTTGAGGTATTTCATATTATTGTATGACCTTTTAGGGTAATTGTTTCTATTGAGCAGTGGCTGAAAATAACTACGGCCTTTTACTTATTTTATTAAGTACATTTTCTTTACTTTTTGTAAAACATGCTTGTACTTTTACTTGAGTAAATAAATAAGTTTGTGCTTTGTTTTTGTTTGTTTTTTTGCCTTGATAGAAAATTAGATAGTAGTGGTAGTAGTCATTCCCACTGCTGCCAAACTGTTCAAATCTGTATAGTCAGGTCATAGTAATGTGCAATATCTCTATACTGTGAAATACCCCCCATTACTGTCATTACAATCACCTTCCTTCATCAATGTGTACATAAGCTTGTGTTTGCACTGTTAATTTTATATTTTTATTTATAATGATACATATTTCTACTTTTTGATATTTTTTTGATGAATGCACTCTTTATTTTCTTGATTTCTGCACTTTATTCTGTATTAAGAGCTGCCTTAACAATTTAATGTAGTAGTCATAGCATTATTAGTAGCGGACTTTGTACTTGGCACTAGTAGTAGTAATAATAGTTGTAGTCCCTAGTAGTATATTTACAATACTTTTTAAATATTTTGTTGACTGCTTTTATCTTACTTGAGTAAGATTTTGAGTACTTCTTTAACCTAGAGTACAAGTCAACGTAAATGAGGAAGTAAGATGGAAGAACCAGGCATTTTTACAGTCAAATCGTAACAGTAGTCAATTTCATAATGAATCCTTTGTGTTTTGAGTTTGACTCCTGGCACAGAGACACTTCTCATTTCTAGTCTGTAAAAGCCAACATTGATTGAGCTCCTCTGAGTTAGCTGCAACTTTCACAGTTTGTCGCAAAATACCTCAACCCTTGATGAATGTTTTTTCTGAGAATTTCCCTCTTATCCAATATTGCTCCTGCTGCTTCAAGTGTGTTAGTAAAATAACTGATTTTGAATAGACAATTCAGGACCAGACAGACAGAGTGGACCCTCTTAAGATTTCTGCTAAAGATCACATTTTCTTAGCTTTTACCCTAAACTTGCCTTGTGCTTTTCTACTCTGTGATCTGATCTTTTAAGAGTGTCCTAAATGAGTAAAACATGTGGGAGGTGGCCTGTAAATCTTAGTGCCATGGTCATTGTGCCACCTGTTCCAGCCTGAAGGGTTAACAGGGGGGTCAACTGTGCAAACTCCGTATAATACATAGAATGCATCATTAAGTTTTCTTGTGAACGAGTTTGGACAAAAAGCCTAATACAGCAGCAGAGTACCAGTAGTGTTTGTATTCACTGTGATCTTTAAATAGCTTTTCATGTCAGTGTGTCTCTGTTTGAAAAGGGGGTCATTAATTTACATTTATCAACAAGCCTTTGTTACTGCTGGAGGTCCACTTTAAAAAGGACACTTTAAAAGACTAGATTTGATTAAAGGGAGTTTGTTAGTAAGTGACTAGTTACCTCCACGTAGAATTGAAAAAGTAGAGGACACCATTAGAAGGTTGGAAGGTTAAAGTATACTCCAGTCCTCATGTATCGCTTTATTTAATAAAATGGTTCTAAACACTGGGCTGGGACACAAAAGAAGGTCATAGGAGATTTTATTTGGGAAGCCAAAAATATTTTCAGGAAAACTAAATCAAAAGGGCAGAAGTGGAAAATAGCACTAGAAAGGAAGAAAACAGACTAGAGAGTCATGAATTATTTGGTCTTTTTGAAATATGGGTCTCCTATAAAATGTTTAGGAAATACACATTTAATTGACTGTTATAGACTGTCTAGCTATATGAATGTCCCAATCTCTTTGTTTTGATTCACTTGTGACAATGTCAGTACTATTTGAGATCCTGTATGTATATATGCTCTCAATCAAATCAATTCTATAATATTATACGGCAGTAGCCAATAACTTAAATTGTTGTTTTTTTAATAAGAAAACCTTTGTTAGTCCCTCATTGGGAAAATTGCATTGTTGCAACAACATAAGTAAAGCACCAAGCAGTAGCACAAGTGCTATCAAACAAGATCACAAAAGAGTATTAAAAACCAGTCTGGCCAAAGAGAATTAAATAAAAAACTAAACAACAACAATAAAAGTTAAATAAACTAAAATAGACTATGAGTAGATTTAATACACTATAAATATGTAGATGGATATTCATGAATAGCAGAAGTACTGCTCCAAGTCACCAATTTCACCTCAAAGAACTGACAAAACATTAAAATACTTCACTGTGACATCTACTGTATAAAATCACGACTGACGATAAACCTGTTTATTCTTCACTTGTTTTCAAAGTAAGCTCTTGTATCCATGTTTTGATGACATTTATGCTGTAAGATGAGGTCACAGTGTGGTCCAGCACAGCAGCAGTTGGTCCTCAGCGGATCAGGACCGTCCAGCCTTCTGTGAGCTGCTTCCTGTCAGGATGTGGATACTGTTCCCCCCCAAACAGAATTTGATCCCCATGCAGATGTGCGGCTCCAGCAGTCAAGCATGGGACAAGGGCTGCATGTGGAAGTGTATCAGTGTAACTGTGGTTCATCAGCAGCCTTGTCAGATCAGGGAGCTTTAGTTTAGGACTATTTCACTGATAGAGTCCCTACTGTTAATTTTTAAAGATGTTGGGTTAGGATTTTCAGGGTAGTAGGTTGGAATTTTTTTTATTAAATAGCAGCATAAATATTCATATTCATGTACATTGTCTTTATCTTGCAATGGTAAAGATCTTCTTGGCGCAAGTCCTCTATGTATCTCATAATGATAAAGTATTGACTAAAACCACTTATTGTTTGTTCTTTTATGGACCCCTTGTGGCTGGAGTGAGAATTTTTCACCGTGTTTCACAATTTTTTTTTTTTTTAATCAAAATCTGATTAATTTTTTTATTTTCCTGCAAGCAGACAAAAGAACAATGCTAAAAATATTGGCCTGGTCAGACTAGAATAGCTGTGGCTAACAAGAAAAACAAAAATAGTTGCTTCTCCAAGATTATATCAACACTGATAATGGACTATTAAATGATTTGCTTCAACAGTCTTAGAGCTTTAGCTTTATAAAAACCTGGAGGGACCGTGAGTAAAAACAGAAGCCACTTTTTGGCCGAGCAGACTGTTCCAGGGTACAGTGACATGCTGTGGTGATGCTGCAGCTCTACCCTCTCTGTGCATTTGTAATGGAGCCCAGCATTAGCCAGTGGCTTGTGGCTTTTTCCAGTAAATCCAACCACATGAACAAATGAACCAAACGTGGGCTTAGTAAATGGCCATTTGTGGAGCGACAGTGGTTTAGTAGGTTAGTAAGTAAATAAGTGAGGTGGTTTTAATAGTTCTAGATGGATCACATGCCCGCCTATCACTGCCTTTCACTCTCTGTGTGGTTAGTCTGCAAAGAGTATTTATGAAAATGCATTGTCTGCCTTTCACATGCAGTTTTTACATGTAAAGGGCAAACTTGTAGTATCTGATATTTTCACCAGATGATTTAAAACATTATTGTGATACTGTTCCCACAAGCCTTAGATTTGAAGCCATAAGCCTTCTGTACTTTTGTGCTGGTCCCAAGCCCTGATAAATGGAGAGGGTTGCATCATGAAGGGCATAAAACATAAAACCTATGCCAAAATAATATGCAAATAATGCCTGGAAGTAGACAATTTGGACAAAAGAGGTTTCAAATCAGGGTTATGAAAACTGAATGCTATACACTGTGAGCAGTGTATAGCATTTGCAATTGTTCTAAAAGTAGCTACCATGGCTGTTGAAAGGAGGATGAGATGTCCCAAGCATAAGAAAGTTTCATTTGAACGTTTATGCAACTCATTTTATTTTTTACTTCGCTAAACAATCATTGAAGTCTTTTCACACAACTGTCAGTGTGTCTGTGTTTAAGTATTTTGTTGTGGATATAGCAGCTCTGTGTTGCATTGACACCTGTGTGTGAAGGTTAAGTGTGTAAACTGTGAATCCACCCTACTGGTGTCTCATAGGGTCGTGGCTAATTTGTAGCAGAGTCTACGGTGAGCCTCTTCCTCTGCTCTGGTCACGGTTAGTAAACAGGGAACAGGTTGCTGCTGTTGGGGTGCATTGGCAGGGAGTATGGTATGTGTCCTTTGAAGGCTGTAGGGGGTTAAGAACTATGACAGTGCAGCCATAGGTGCAGAGCAGGATGTATGGCTCTGTTTGGGTCAGAGTGCACCATGGAGACACAAGGATGTCTTCTTTGAGGAGGTTATTTATCATGGCCACCTGGACTCACTTATTTACATTTATCTGTGCTTCTCCCTTATGAAATCAGCTTGTGGACAACTACTGTGTCCTTTTTCCTTTCAGCTTTTCCCTTCCTGGGTCACCACAGCAAATCATCTGCCTCTTAGCAGTGCATAGGCAATAGGTTTTATGACAGATGCCCTTTCATTCTCTCCGTATGTCAACGCTTGGGACTGGCACAAAGAGTACACTGAATTGTGAACCTCTTTGGCTGGATTTGTACAACTACTATGGTAATAGGAGAAATTCACTGTGAAATGTTGTCTTCAGATTTTCCAGACATGATTTACCCCTGTCAGACACAGTCTGTGTTAATAGCACTGTTTCTGTCTCACATTGATTTCCAGTTGTCTCATAATGGAGAAAAAACCCTACACGATAATAGTATTATTATTGATTGTCTGTGTCTGTCCACTGAAGCACAACTCTGGTAGCACATAATGGTTAAATAGTTCAGCAAACTGGGTGCATATTCTTTGTTTAGGACTACTTTACATGTTTTTTGTTTTTTTTTTCAAATAAACTTTTATATTGTAATAAATTCTGTCGGTCAGCACAATGCACTTTAGATGAAAGGAAGTACTTATGCAAAGAATCAAGGTCACACTTTACAAGCTCCGTTATGCAAAACTGCTTCCTTCTTTTCATATCTACTCATAAAAATATATAATGCTACCAATGCACATTTGAGCTTGCGTAACAGTTACTTTTGTTGTTGTAGAATTGCCATTACAGTTCTCATGATCACATGTTACTTCACTTTGCCTTTGTTGTGGTATAAATTCATGGTATAAAAAACTTGCTGAGCAAAGTATACACTTTGTTATTACTACGTTATTACTTAATAGGTTGATCACATGCTTTGATCTGCTTTTGTTCAGTTATTTTCAGTAGTTAGTGTCCAGTAGTCTATTTTAATCTTGCATCAAGGGGTCACAAGCCAGTTTAATTTTTGTGCTGTTCCCAAGTCCTTGTAAATAGAAAGATTTGCATCTGGAAAAGCATCTGGCGTAAAACCTATTCCAAATTTACATGCAATGTGACCACCATACAGGATTGTTGGAGATGGATAGAGGTTTATGATATGCTGTGGCGACCCCTGAAGAGTTTATGTCCTAATTTAAGCTTATCACTGCATTAACATCTGTCAGTGATCCTGCACCAGAGTGACACCAGTCCAGTGTGTGTTCAGTCTGAAAGGCAGCAGCGAGTCTACTCTGTCTGAGCTGAACCTGGACCAGCTGGGATACCTCACTCCATGGAGCTTCTCACAGCAAAGCCCATGGAAATTGGTGTGATACCGGTCAATGTGTAGCAGCCTGTGGAATGTGAGGGGGATGCAGATCAGGTTTCGGGGTGACCTTGAGTGTGCCCCGGAGCTGACACAGCAACTTGTGTGTTTCTTTGTGTGTGTAAGAAGAGGGCAGTGCACAACAATTATGTGATTGACTCCATTGACACTTTACATCAGTTTCTATTGTGTTTAATGGAATTTCTGATCATTTTTGTGCAATATATAATTCATCTGTAATAATGTTGTGTGGTCCCCAAACTGATTTTTTTCCCCAGTTGTTTGACTAGACAGATGTAAGAAGACCAGCTAGGGGAGAAAGGGAGGATGAGTGCTCCTCCTCAAACCTCTCCTCTGATGGATAACAGTACCTTAGATTACTTTTGATGTATCCAGACTACTATAACAATAAGCCATATCTTTTATTCATTTTTCTTACGCTTACTCCTGTTAGGGGTTGCAGGTACTGGAACCTATCCCGGTGCTATGGGCCTTAGTTGGGGTACACCCTGGACAGTGGCCAGTTAGTCGCAGGACTGACACAGAGACATACACAGACAGACAACCATTTACTTCCATTTATTCACTATGTGCAATTTATAGTCACTTATTTACATAACGCAGCCATGTTTGGTAGGTGAGGGGGCAGCCACAGTAACACTGGGAGGACATGCAGACTCCACTCAGAGAGTTCTTGTGACGGCTGGCCCAAAGACTGATCCCACGACCTTGTTGCTGTGAGGCAGGTGCGCTAACTTCCCAGCCATCCCTTTATTATGCCAGCTTATCAGCCATAATGGAATTGACAAAAAATGGGATTCACTTGCATTGTGTTTTTTCTTGCTGGCATCTTCGAGAACAAGTGTGGAAAGATTAAGACTGAGTGTTAGAGGAAGACATCCATTTAGACGAGCGTGGAACAACACTGTTCAGCTTTCTGACCACAGAGGTCTTCTGGGACCGGCCGCTGTCAGAGCCACTTTTATTCTGCTCTCATATACACTACACATCTCACTTCTGATAACATCACAATTGGTCCTTAATGGCCAGTTTGTAGTTCATATAATGCATTTATATTGTTAAAAAAATAGTTATCTTGTTTTTTCTATTATATTATGAAGTAGGAGTACTAATAAATAAATATAAGGACAGAAAATAAAACTGCCTTTCTGTAACATCGAGAAACTGAGATATTGTAATTTGTAACATTGTTTCATTTCCTATGTTCTAAACTGGTAGCGTATTTGTGTGATTGCTCATTGCTATAGAAGGTATAATACTGCCTGTCCTAAGTAACTGTAGGCCTAAATTGGTCAGTGTGTGGTCAGTACCTCTGAAAACAGATTTAACTTGCTTGTTATGGATGTTTTTATCCATTCTGTTTAATCTGATGCCCTTAAAATCAGAGCCAACATTAATACACTTAAAATAACTTGGGTATATCTGAAAACTTGTAAAATAATTACTTAACTAAAGCTAGTCTTTGCTGTTAGCACTGCTGTAAAAATCTGTAAAAATTGTATCAATAGGAAACTTAAGGTTTTATTTTAAAAGTATTTATATATTTATTATTTCTGTAAAAACACTTTTGGTACTTAAACGACTGCACACTCACAGGCCCAGCACAATGAGTTCTTTCTGAACAGCTCTGTTATTCTGCATCCAGGCCTCATGCAGGTACATTGAGTCTGGTCCAGAACAGCAGGGTGGCTTTCTGTGGAACACATTGCCATGGAAACAGTCAAAGTTACTGATGCTTTTTTTCTACACAGTCCCCTGAATTAGTGAAAATGTTCCTTGGATTCACCCAGCTTTAACTTGTATCTAGATTAGGTCTGACTCACTGTGTTTCTGTCTCTCTGCAGCTAACATGTTGGACGCCATGCTGCTAAGGAACGGCTGGAAAGGAGGCAAAGAGAAGCGGACAGAGGACAGCAGCGCTGCGTCGACATTGTCGTCTCGAAACATGCTCTGGTGTCACTGCAACCATCACTGTCCTGAGGATTCACTCAACAACACTTGCATGTCAGTAAACACACCAAGAAACACTTAGATTTACATTAAACTTGTATTTTCTTCATCTGTCTCGATTTCAAAATTAATAAATAAATCTGTCAAGAAGAGATTAAATAGATGTTGATTCTCTTGTACTGCAGGACTGACGGTTACTGCTTCACCATGGTGGAGGAGGAGGAGGGTGGCATGGCGGTCATCACATCAGGCTGTTTGGGGCTTGTGGGCTCTGAATTCCAATGCAGAGTAAGTCCTTTGTGTGGATTTGTACAAACCCAATTTTGAAAAAAAGTCAGAAATGGTTGGCACATCTCATTAAACTATATTTTAATCTTAATAGACCTCAAACGATATATTAAGTATTGAGGGATTTGTTTTGTACATCTATGGGTAATGCACTCACACATGAACTGTTCTTCATCAGCTGTTGTTAAGTCTTAATGGGTTTGGCTTGACTCACAGCAGTACTTTATGAGACCTGTTAAAAACCTATAAAACAGGGGAACAAAGTTAGGTGTAAGAGGCTATAATTGGAGAACATTATGGGATTCTTGGGCTAAGACTGAGTTCTGTAGCTCCAATACTTTGCTTTTGTCAGTCACAGTGAGAGTTAAGAAGTGAAGTGGTCAGTATACAAGGTACAGAACATAACAGGGTTTTAGAGCTTTATTTCAATGTTCCTCAACCATCAATACAATGCTGCTTTTTACAAAATGTACACTTCTCACCAGAGGTCACAAAAAGCTGTCTTCAGGTAATATAATGCTGTCAAAATGTATAAAAGCTCTATGTAAGGAAATTTGATTTGATTAGGTAAAACATTTTACAATGCTGTCAATACTGTGTTCTCATTGCAGAATCTTTAAATTAAGCATTATTACATTAGGGACCCACAGTAAAACTTCAAAATGCATGCATCTCTTATGTTTGTACATCTTTGTGTAGGACATGTGGAACGGCCGTCTAAGAAAAGCTCTGGAATGCTGCACTGACCGTGACTTTTGCAACAGAGATTTACATCCCACTCTACCTCCAATCAGTACGTCCGGTAAGTTCTCACACTGTAATCCTACCGTGTTTTAAAGCCAGAGTAGTTTTTGGAAGTGCCTCACTCAGGCTGTTGGGCACGTGATGCCTAGTGACAATTTAAAGTGTTACAAAACCACAGCTTGGCGCATTGTGGAGTGGCCCTCGTTGCTTGAGAAAGGAGCAGGTGAAACGGAGCCTGCAGTCCCGGCTTGTTCTCTCACCCTCTAATGAAAAGGACAGCCTCTCCCTGGGGCCTGCTTGAGTTTCTTGCCCCGAGACGGATGTGAGCTATCTGTCCATCTGTCACTCCGCAACACACATTGACACTGACACTGCATTATCTCATGATGCCAGTGATCGGCCATTGCACATTTGCATTCATTATTAGTATCTCATTTTATACTGAATCTACAAATTAAGATTGCTATTTAACTGTATAAAAGTATTTTTTTTGTTTAAGTATTAATTTAAGGTCCTCCGTTTTTCAGGGGATAAAAATGCCAAATAGATGACAATTATTTTAAATGGTAAGTTTATTGTAAGTGTGTCTACCAAACAGATCTCTAGTGCCACATCTGGAGACTGTTAACATACAAGGACAAGTTGTCTGTAGCAGTGGTTCTCAAACTGTGGTAGAGGTACCACCAGTGGAACACAGGCTCTTTTTAGTGTTAAAGAGGGGCCTTCTTTAAACACATAATTACTTTTTAATTTAGTTCAAGTTTCAATTTGTAGTCCAGCTCTAGTTGGGGTTTGAATTTAACATTTAGACCACTGCTTGGCTCTGGATTCAGCCCTTGTTTTGTCCTTATTTGGTAATGGTTATTTCTGGATTGATTTGATATAGACCTGGGTTAATCCTAACTTTTGGCAATTTTATTAGTACCAGGAGAGCCAAATATTTTCTGAGGTGGTACTTTCAGAACCACTGGTCTGATGCAATCTCATAACCAACACAGTTTTTTCAACATCTTTTTGTATGACCACTAAGACTATGTCAGTTTGACCTTGCATCGTGGTTGGAACTTTCAGCATTGCTGTGTGAACTGCCAATTACCATGGTCAGAACATAATTATTAAAATAGTTCCTTCCAGAATTGTACATTTCTTTAGTTAGTACTCTGGATATTTTTTTCCCCCTTGTGTTTGATTGACAGCGGTGTAGCAGAAAGACTAGAGGCCCAGAGCTGCCTCATGTCTCTAGGGTTTCCATAGCGATGTCAGTGCGACACCTGATCTGTGAGATTCAGGAAGGAGATGTGATCGATCACACGCAGTGGGACGGGGCACGGGGGTTAAAGGGGGTAGTGGGGGATAGAAAGAACTTGTCCCTGCCAATGAGAATTAGACAGATGCTGGAGGTTGAAACTGGGAACACGTCACTGTCACAAGCCATTCATCAGCTCCCTTTTGAGAACAAATCTTTTTCACAGCAGCAAACTAAGGAATAATTTATACAATAAATGTCTGTGGTTTTTTAATAGAGTACATGGACAGCAGTATCCAGTACATGGCCCTATGCATCTCAGTCACAGTCTGCAGCATCATCCTGGGCCTCATCCTTCTCTTCTGCTACTTCAGGTGATTGCCTTTGAAAAGTCTAAGCCAATCCATAATTCCTGATATGCAGCCATTCACCTTGCCTCTGCATTATGTTGTAGATACAAGCGGCAGGAGTCACGGCCACACTACAGCATCGACCTGGAGCAGGAGGAGACCTACATTCCTCCTGGGGAATCACTCAAGGACCTGATAGAGCACTCCCGCAGCGTGGGCTCAGGGTCTGGCTCAGGACTCCCTCTACTGGTGAGAAATAAGCATTTCAACTCAGCTTAAGCTCATTAACAAACTGCAGTCAGCCAGTAGAAGGGTGTTTCCTAAATATTTGTCACTTTTGCACAGAATTGACTTTAAAAGGCAAGAAGCCTTTTAGTGATAGGTCAAATGGATTCAATTAAAAACTGCTTAATGTATTAAATCTGTTTAAATATGACAAAGAAATGCTGCGTCTGGATCAGAGGTGGAAAGTAACAAGGTTTTAATTCATCTAAGCACATTATTTTTACATTTACATTTATTTGCTAAAGCATATATTTTGTGATTTTTTTTTTTTTTTTAATAAAAGTAATAGTCCTAGTTAGTAGTTAATTGTAGTAGTACTGAGTTTATTTTCTAAAACATACTTTTACTTGTGAATTTTTTTCACATGTGGGTATTTATAGCAATAAAAGTAATAGTCATAGTTTGTAGTTAGTAGTAGTAGTAGTAATCAGTAGTAGTAGCAGCAACTTTACATTTAATATATTTACTTTTATTCAAGTAACAACTTTATGGAGTACTTGTACTTCTACTTGAGGAATATTATTTTGAAGTAACAGTACTTTTACTCTACTACAGATATATAATACTTTTTTCTGCCTTTGGTCATGATTGTCCTACAGAAAAGAGGTTTTCAAGCAAAACTGTCGTCTACCAAATCTAAAAACCATTACTCTGAATTCATATAGCTTTTTAAGTAACATTTTTGGTTGTGAAAATATTATACTAATTAAATAACTTATTTCTTTCCATATTATGATCCTAGGTGCAGCGTACCATCGCCAAACAGATTCAGATGGTGAAGCAGATTGGAAAGGGCCGTTACGGGGAGGTGTGGATGGGCAAGTGGAGAGGAGAAAGAGTGGCTGTAAAAGTGTTTTTCACCACAGAAGAAGAAAGCTGGTTCAGAGAGACAGAAATCTACCAGACATTTCTGATGAGGCACGATAATATATTGGGTAAGACCTGAAATATGTGTATCTGTCTGGGTTAGAAATTATACACTGCTCAAAAAAATAAAGGGGACACTAAAATAACACATCTTAGATCGGAATGAATGAAATATTCTTACTAAATACTTTGTTCTTTACATAGTTGAATGTGTTGACAACAAAATCACACAAAAATTATCAATGGAAATCAAATTTATTAACCCATGGAGGTCTGGATTTGGAGTCACATTCAAAATTAAAGTGGAAAAACACACTACAGGCTGATCCAACTTTGATGTAATGTCCTTTAAACAAGTCAAAATGAGGCTTAGTAGTGTGTGTGGCCTCCACGCCTGTATGACCTCCCTACAACGCCTGGGCATGCTCCTGATGAGATGGCGGATGGTCTCCTGAGGGACTCCCAGACATGGTCTAAAGCACCTGCCAACTCCTGGACAGTCTGTGGTGCAACATGGCGTTGGTGGATGGAGCGAGACATGATGTGCCAGATGTGCTCAATTGGATTCAGGTCTGGGGAACGGGCGGGCCAGTCCATAGCACCAATGCCTTTGTCTCACAGGAACTGCTGACACACTCCAGCCACATGAGGTCTAGCCTTATCTTGCATTAGGAGGAACCCAGGGCCAACCGCACCAGCATATGGTCTCAAAACGGGTCTGAGGATCTCATCTCGGTACCTAACGGCTGTCAGGCTACCTCTGGCGAGCCCATGGAGGGCTGTGCGGCCCCCCAAAGAAATGCCACCCCACACCCTTACTGACCCACTGCCAAACCGGTCATGCTGGAGGATGTCGCAGGCAGCAGAACGTTCTCCACGGCGTCTCCAGACTCTGTCACGTCTGTCACATGTGCTCAGTGTGAACCTGCTTTAATCTGTGAAGAGCACAGGGCGCCAGTGGCGAATTTGCCAATCTTGGTGTTCTCTGGCAAATGCCAAACGTCCTGCACGGTGTTGGGCTGTAAGCACAACCCCCACCTGTGGACCCTCATACCACCCTCATGGAGTCTGTTTCTGAGCGTTTGAGCAGACACATGCACATTTGTGGCCTGCTGGCGGTCATTTTGCAGGGCTCTGGCAGTGCTCCTCCTGTTCCTCCTTGCACAAAGGAGGAGGCAGCGGTCCTGCTGCTAGGTTGTTGCCCTCTTACGGCCTCCTCCATGCCTCCTGATGTACTGCCTGTCTCCTGGTAGCGCCTCCATGCTCTGGACACTACGCCGACAGACACAGCAAACCTTCTTGCCACAGCATCCATCCTGGATGAGCTGCACTACCTGAGCCACTTGTGTGGATTGTAGACTCCGTCACATGCTACCACTAGAGTGAAAGCACCGCCAGCATTCAAAAGTGACCAAAACATCAGCCAGAAAGCATAGGAACTGAGAAGTGGTCTGTGGTCACTTCCTGCAGAACCACTCCTTTATTGGGGGTGTCTTGCTAATTGCCGATAATTTCCACCTGTTTTATTCCATTTGCACAACAGCAGTGAAACTGATATCAATCAGTGTTGCTTCCTAAGTGGACAGTTTGATTTCACAGAAGTGTGATTGACTTTGAGTTACATTGTGTTGTTTAAGTGTTCCCTTTATTTTTTTGAGCAGTGTATATAGACTGCATGGATTTTCGATTCCAGCCAGATTGCTTCTTTCTCAATTTGTTTTGTTTCTTTAGACACCAATAAAAATGTACTTTTTTCAAATTCTTATCCCCAACTTCCCTCTGCTTTCAAACGTCCAGGATTTATTGCAGCAGACATTAAAGGAACAGGCTCATGGACTCAGCTGTACCTCATTACGGACTATCACGAGAATGGATCTTTATATGACTACCTCAAGTCCAACACGTTAGACATGAAGGCTCTGCTCAAACTGGCCTACTCCTCTATATCAGGCCTGTGTCACCTCCACACCGAGATCTACGGCACGCAGGGCAAACCCGCCATCGCTCACAGAGACCTCAAGAGCAAGAACATCCTGGTCAAAAAGAATGGCTTTTGCTGTATAGCAGACCTGGGGTTGGCGGTAAAGTTTAACAGGTACTGTGTTTTCCCAGAGCACTGTCCAAAAGTGAGCATAGTTATAGTTTTATGCAGCGTTTCATTTAGATGAGTCTGTGGGAGTTAATGTACTAATACCAGTGCAGAATATGAACTTTTAGATTAGCAAGATTTGGGGATTTCTTCTAAAATATTTCTGCAATTTAATTTTTCATAATATTGGTGTAAAAAATTTAGATTCTAGCCTCATTACACACACACGCGTGCGCACACACATACAGTGTACTATTGAAAGAATGGTTACTCTCCCAGTTTCAAGATGAGAATCATAAAAATGACCAGTTTGATAATTATTTTTATTTCCATATTTTGTGTTATAGTTAAAGTTACATAGTGTTTAAGTTCAGTATTAGACTATGGGGGGATAAAATCATATGATGATGGGTTGCTATAGTCTTCTAAAATAATTTAAAATCGGTGTAATAAGTAAGTTTTGTCCCAGGTATAATTTGTCATTTTGTATTGATTAATCTTATTTGATAAAGTCTCAGTTTCGTCTTCTATAAATGATAGGTTTTGTCTTTAGATTAGGTTTAGCAATGGCTTACAATTAAAAAGTAGGTTAATGGTTTTGATTAAAACCCTGTTCTTTTACAGTGACACAAATGAAGTGGACATCCCTCTAAACTTAAGAGTTGGCACCAAACGCTACATGCCTCCTGAAGTGCTGGATGAGTCTCTAAACAGAAGCTACTTCCAGTCGTTCATGATGGCCGACATGTACAGCTTTGGCCTCATTCTATGGGAGATGGCTCGACGCTGCATTTCTGGAGGTGCATGACTACAGCTTTTATTGTTTCATTAATCAGATTTTTTTGAGAAAATAAAAATAAAAAGTAACTTTAAGATACAAAAGGAGAAATTTTATAATAAATGGACGCTCATTTAAGATTTCCAAAGATTTAGAACTTTATACAACTTGCATTGTTATGAGTTCTGAGGCCTATTCTGTTCTGTATTAAAATGTTGTCCGATGGTTCTACCCACACACTGTTTCTGCAGGCATTGTGGAGGAGTATCAGCTGCCCTATTATGACCTGGTGCCCACTGATCCTTCGTACGAGGACATGAGAGAAGTGGTCTGTATCAAGAAACAAAGGCCTTCTTTCGCTAACCGCTGGACCAGTGATGAGGTATTCCCTTCTCACACCGCACTGAGAAGATTTAAGAGTGGTGCAAGTCAATTAAAAGTATGAAGGAGGGTGCTAGGGTGAAATAATTTAGTGCATATCCTCCTCCACATTGTAACTTTGCAGTAAACTAGCTCAAATAGTTTCAGACCATGCACTCACAGGTTTCAAACTATAGCAGACTGGGGGACTGGGGTGAGTTGACTTTTTGTATACATATGGATGATTGTTTGCTTATTAGTTAAGTTGTCAGTACTGTATTCAGTAAATATAAAAAGCTTATTTGGATTTTAAGTAAAAGTTACTGTTTGTGTTTTCCTCAGTGTCTGCGGCAGATGGGGAAGCTAATGTCAGAGTGCTGGGCTCATAACCCCGCCTCCCGCCTTACAGCACTGCGGGTAAAAAAGACCCTGGCCAAGATGTTGGAATCCCAGGACATCAAACTGTGACAAAGAGTCAAGAGAAGCTCCCTCATCAGCAGAGACCAGTCACTGCCACCGCCCTTGTCACTTCCACTGGTAAATGGAGGAAAGGGAATTATTGTTTGAAACTGACTTTGACAGATGGACAGATGGGATAAAGGAACCTGGCAGAGATTAAGTGATGATGACAACAGTAAACAAAAAATGCATAAAAATTATTGTGACCAGGTTGAACTTTCCTGCCTTTTTGTCAGCAACCTGTGGCCCAAAATGTGCTTTCTGTGAAAGCGAAGGTTGTGGACTGTCCCAGCAGACAGAGTGTCTTTGTAAGCCATACAGCAGTAATATATGAGCAGCCTTTTGTGCTGTCATTGCTGCCTTGTGCTTCATCTTTCTGTTAGTTTGTAAGCTGGAGGTGACTGTGAACTCCAGTCATAGCTCTGACCTCGTTATTATTATTATTATTATTATTATTATTATTATTATTATTATTATTATTATTATTATTGTTGAGAAATACAAATACATTTAAAAATCTTTTTATAGTAAATTTGTACATAACTGAGTTAAACCCTATAAATGAATGAATACTGTCATGTTAAATGCTAAAATTGTTTTGCCTAAAATAACTGTACAGAATATGTTCTGTCCACTGTGCACCATGGCATGTGCCTTATTTAATCTGTACATACAAGTGTATTGGGTGGATCTGGATGACATTCCCTAATAAAATAATTATGTCTTGTTGTTTTGAAATAAAAGTCTTTGATGCCATTGTTGAATGTTGCATATAAATATAATTTATTATTAGTCTTAAAAATTCTTTCTTACACTTTTTACAATACCTTGACAGATGAATGCAAGCATTAACAGGTAAAATGGTCACTGCCAGAAACAGACAGGTTACATTCTCACTGTACACAGGAATAAGCAAAAACATCAAGAGATTGCAGAGGTGAGCCCACTGAGAATGTAAAGATTGTTCCAAAAAGATGCAAAGTTTGCATAGACGGCTTTTCAAAAACTGGGACAACTGCCACACTCACAAAAGGAATGTCGCATTTACAGCTTTCACTAAGAGTCAGTGTCGTAATAATCACTGATGGCTTCTGTTGTTCATGTACAAACAGTGATTGGCTGCCCTCCACCAAAAAAAAAAAAAAAAAAAATATGAACATCCAAAAATTAACAGTGGAATGAGATAATGGCAAGATCCCTTTACATTAAATTTACCATCATACACTGCTGTTTAATTATTTGGTAAAAAGCAGTTGTACTCAGTTGCATTGGTCCTACAAAAATATATTTATGTAACAAACCACAAATATGTTTCCTTTGTACATGATCTATTTCACCTTTCTCCCATCTGTTTTGTAGACATCCTTTTAAAATACACTAAAATAATAACCATTCACAAGCGTGAATTTAAAAACATCTTTATCAGCCCCTTGCCTCCCATGCAGGGAAACAGTAAATACTTAACGCAATTTAACAAATATGTAAAATAATTAAAAATTAATTTGAAATTAAGCACACTTAAGCAAAAGAAAATATATGACACAAATACAAATAATATTAATTAATATCAGTAATAAAGCATTAAATGTAAATCAGTTATTAGTTTCTGTACATGTACTGACTGACAGGATGTCATACTGTAGGGGTCCAGCAGGTGGGGCTATGATACAGTCAAACAAAAGCAATGTGAAGACACTGCAAAGTAAAACAGGCAGCATAAAATACAAAAAGATATGTATAAATAGGCATATTTAATACTATGTTATCACAAAACACATATTCAGCTGTGGGGTTGCTATAGAGACCAATTTGGAGATGGAGCGTCTCTTCCTCTGATGCATCCATTTGATCCTTTGACCTCCAACAGTCACCGCTGAGGGTGTAGTCCATGGCAAGGGCAGCGTCCACATATCCACACAGTCTATCCAAAAACGGACAGCTGTTTCCAAGGAAACTGGAGCCAAGAATATCGGGTTGTTGAGACAGAAAGAGAAAGAGAGAGAGGAACAGCCAGTGAGGAATGACTGGCAGAGATTCTTGTTTACCCTCCAAGTTTTTACACCCTTTGTTGCCAATGTTTAACTGGGTCATGGCTGAGCAGACCTAGCTTTCTGCTTTCTTCCTCTTCAAAGCGAGGAATGTGTTTGTGTTTATGTCACTGTGATGCCAGATGACTTTCCCACATTTGGATATGCCCCTCTCTATATGTCTTTTTCCTCCCTGGGATGTGACACTCCCTGGTGGGCAGACGTCAGTGCTCGGTGGTGGAGAGAACAAGGCTGTCATGGCGTCCCATTTCCTCCAGCACCTGGGCCAAACGACTCAGGTTGCCGTCAGGAAAATGCTGGGCTTCCCACAGGTCCAGGATCACTCCCGTGGGACTAGATTTTGTGGCGAAGTAGTTGAGATACCTGAATAAATTATTGTGAAAAAGAGGAAATTCATCAGTGAAGAGTAAGAAGTGCCAAGATATACAGTAACAAACATTAAATTTGCCATTCAATGATCTTATTTTTCCATGTTTGGGGTCACAAGCGACTGGAGCCTGTCCTAGCAACTACGGGCCTGAGGCGGGGTACACCCTGGACAATGGCCAGTGAATTGCAGGATTTCAGACCCACACAGACAAAAGGCATTCATTTTTTAAACACATTCATCCATTATGGGCACCACCTGTACACTGCATGTAAAAGCTTAAAAAAAAAAAAAAAAAAAAAAAAAAAATTTCTGAGTGGAAAAGAAAAAATGCTTTTCTAATCATTCCAAAACAAAAAATCATTAACACAAAGCCTCTGTGCTGCTAGAGTCTTTCAAATCAAATTTCCAAATGTAAAAAACAACATGGTTTGTGTCCATGTAAACGGAAATTTCTGAATATTTTTAATAAAAGAGATAATGAAAAGCCATCTAAAATGAGCAGAGGGAGCACATGGGGAGTAAAGCCTCTGTTTGGCTCACACCACTCTGTCAGTGGTCTTGTCAATCTGCAGCTGCTGCCTGTGATAAGGCCACCCTGCTGAGCTGGGACCTTCTAAATGGCTCATGCTGTACTTCAATCACACACACGCACGGCAACGAAACCATGACTCACATTAAAAAAAGAGTCTCATTTTATCTCTGTCTTACTCAGTCTCCCAGTTCAATTAATCTCAACTGAACTGATATGTATCAAAGTCACATTCCCCAAGAACAATCAAAACCCAATAAAAACAGATGGTTGCTATTGCACTACATCTATTATAACTTATTTTGATTAATAACTGATTTATGAGCATAATAAAAATTAAATCTCCATGTGCATCTAAAAGTAAAAGTTGTTATGTGAAAGTTAAACTATTTCAGTTGTTCAATTCAAAAAGTGAAATAAATATATTATATAAATTCAGTGCACGGAGTGAAATATTTCAAGCATTTATTTATTTTAATTGTGAAGATTATCATAATTATATTGTAATCTAGATTTATGAGACAGAATTGCTTTACCGACCTGTCAAGGTTGAGTTTGTGGGCCAGCATCCTCCAGTCATTGCCCCTTGTCTGTGGTGCGTCCAGGCTGCCACACAACTTCTGTCGGATGGAGACAGGGATTCGAAATGCATTTGGCCCTACAAGTGTGGTTATGTTGCTTGCAGGATCCAATAGAGATGTGTCAATACTTTGAGACTCCTAAAGATTTAGACACAAAAGGAACAATGAGCATTTACAATAAATGGACACTGTGTGTATATGATCAGCTACATTGGCATATTGATGCTTTAATAAGAGCTTTTAACTATATTGGGATTATGGTTAATTAATTGCCACGGGTTTGGCAACAGAAGAAAGAGCAGTGCATAAAGACAGATGAACCAGTGCAGGGCAGAGTGTACTATAATTTATCTCATTACTGTGTGCTGCTCCGTCTCCTGTCCTCCAGGCCAGATGGCTTTTGTGAAGCGAGCAGAGCATGGCTGGACAGTGATAGTTCCCTGTCTGTTTGCATTGACCTGCTCCATATTGTGCTACAAGAATGCCTTAAGGTCATCACTGTATCTAATGACTGTTAAATTGAGGTGGAATAGATTAAATAGATCTCATCTCTCCCACTTATTTCTGTTAGGGGGCATGCGTGGCCTATTCCAGCAACCATGGGCCTTCGGCGGGGTAGATTCTGGACAATGGCCAGTTACTCGTAGAGCTGACACAGAAAGACATCCTTTTGCCTTACATTTGTTTTCTCAGAGGCACTAACCACTCTGCAACTGTGCACCCCTCTGCAATCATCCAGTAATTATTTGTCTAAAAACAGTGACACACCTCTGACAGTGTGGTGTCCAGCTGGAAGATCTGTCCCTCTCCCTCCACTTGGCGTACACAGATCTTACAGGCCAGCTCCAGAGTGCTGATGGAGAATCGCTCTAGAGTAAAACAACAGTGCAGGTTCCTCTGTGAGCCAGTCCACACTTGTTGAAATGAGAGCTCCTGTGAACAGAACCAAACAGAACAGTGAACATCCAGTACTGTTTTCTAGGTGATTTAAAAGTGAGAGGTATAGTGGCATACCTGGTATTTGGCGACTAATTTGCTCTTCCACAATGTGTGGGGGACATCATGAATGGATAGTCTCAGGTTGTGGGTGCTGTCTTTGAAATTAAGAGTCTTTGGTTCATCCAACAACTTTCCACCCATTTGTTTTTCCATCTGAAGAACTTCCTAAATGAGCAAACACAGTATATGGTATGTAAGTGTAAGTATCATTATTACAGAATATTTTTTGGACACAAGCTTCTTGCAATAACAATGCTAGGGAACAAAAACTGACATAAAAAACATGAACAATTAACACCGATAGACCACAAATCCAAACTTAAACACATAGCTTATCCATTTGTATCTTCATTCCTTTCAGTTTTTATCTTTTTGGAGTCACAATAGCAAATCATCTTAGCATGCATTTCTCTCCACATCTCCGGGCTTGGAGCTAGCACAAAAAGTATACTTGCATATGATCCTTGTGGCTGAATTTGCTCATCTATTAGTATAATAAACCTTATCTTGTATGCCATGTAACTGCAAATATTAAATAGGAGCAAGTAAAAGACTACAGAGTACAAGGATGAGCATATCTTAGTTTGCGTTGGCACATCAGGTCTATTTGTATGCATGTGGCCATCTCTCTATTATAACCTTAGCAGAGAGATTTCTCCTTCCAACTCCCACTGCACATCTGTTGACTATCACTACACAAACATCACATTACATTTGGAAAGAAACGCACTCATACAAAACCTTAATTTGTATAAAACTCAGCATAAAACATAAGCATCCCCATGCAGTACCATCTTTTTACCTTTAGTGCATCCTGGTTGTCATCAAGGCAGTAGACTCGGATGTGGTACTCCATGGCAGGGCAGGTGACCGGGCCGAAAATGGCCAGTTTGAGGCGTTTAGTGGTGGAGGCACTGAGAGACTGGCCCCCGAGGCAGTATGTCCCCAGTGTTTCTGTCAGAATATGGCAGGCCTCATCATCCATTTGGATATAGCACGGCGTGGTGAAGTTTTCCTCTCCAACCACCACCACATCCTGTTGAGACAAAAGTATCAGAAATAAGTGAGAGATGTTAAGACTCAAATGGTCAAACTATTCTTAATAACTAGCTGTTTCAATCGCAATACAAAAAGCAATCGACAATGAGTCAAAGAGGTTGTACCATATTAGTTTTCATGTTGGAAAAGATGATACCTTTTTTTTTTGTAATTATTTCAAAGGAAGACAGGGATTTGAAATGTGAGGAAGCTGGACAGACAGGATATATTGGCAGTGCAGTGGTAAAGTGGTTGGCACTGTCATCTCACAGCAAGAGTGTCCTGGGTTTGATTCCCAGAAGGCCCAGGTGTGGTTTCTGTGTGGAGTCTGGATGTTCTCAGTTGTTTTTTTTCTAGGTGCTCCAGTTTTTCCCATAAACTTAAAACACACAATAGGTTAATCCTACAGCTGAGAACTCCTGACCAGAATCCTGTCTCAAAAGCTGTAGATTGTCTCCGGGTGCTGCTCAGTGACCACCCACTGCTCCTGAAGGGCTGCCCCAGTGGCATTAGAAGGATGGGTCAAATACAGAAAATTAATGAAATCGGTAACCCACCAATACGTGTTGCTTTTATTTATTTTTTTTACTTAACTGCACATAGCTCAACAATGATACAAAAAATATACAAATAAGTCAACATAGTATTAATATTAAAATCAGTATAATTCATTCCCTAATTTCGATTTGAAGCTGCCCATGACATAAAGGATTAATAAGACAGTATAACACAGTGTTAGTTATGTAGCAGCCATACACAAGGGCTATATTTTTCCTAAAACTGTCTGGTGTATTTTTAAATGATCTCTTTGTCTTTATGTCTTCCCCACAGTAATCCAAACACTCCAGTGAGATCCATGGCCTTAATTCAGCCTAATATGAGAGAAAGAAGAAGAATTACAGTGTGCTATTGTGAGGCGGGCCTTTTATCAGTAGTATTATGGCTGATCATTAGCGTCTTTAACAGCTCCTGTGGGAGGCCATTGGAGCTCCTTATTGGGGAATAATTAGAACGCACAGCAGAAAAGTAGGCTTGTGCTTCAAACATTGAGTGTACAAGCCCAAATAAACAAACAAATGTGAACTAACACACTATCCCTATAGGCATAATTTATTCACTGATTTGAGAATGCATTTATCACAGGGAAAAAGCTGGGACGATGGATCTTTGTAGGAGACTTAGTGAAGCAGAAAGCCCCACATGTTCTCATTATTTGACCTGCTGTCTTAATCATCATCACAACAGCACAGCTCCTCCGAGTCTCTGTGTGTGTGCTGTGACCAAAGAGCTGCCCATAGTTGATGCCAATGGAAATTATTATCTTTGCTTGGTGGTATATACTGTATATGTTAATAAGAGTGAATTACTTCTGCTCAGGAGCTTCTCTCTGCTGTTTGGGCTGGCCTGATGAATACATATTTTGACAGAGTGTGTCATCTAAAGCAATATTTCTCCCATCAGCATGGTGGCGGCTGGCCTCAGTGGAAAGAAAAGCTCATATAGAGGAAGCTGCTGTCACCTTGGATATTACCATCTGCATTTGTGACAGGTCAGAGATGTAATCAATAGTTATTTTCCCTTAAAATACTCAGTTTACACAGAGCTTTATTGGCTGCCCTCGAGTCATTTATCAATGTCACACAGGCATGTGGCCCAGTCTGGCACTTTTTCTGCACCATAAGTCACATCAGCAGCACAAACTGTGGGTTAAAATGAAATTTCAAACATTATTTGGCAATAATGAGAAATGCACCTTATCATTTATATGATGCCAAGTACAAATATATTGCTATACTTACTATAGTTATAAAATTACATTTTGCCTTGTATATAGGCACATATGAATCTAAATTATTTCGCTTTAATGATCTGGAAAAAAAAAATTCTTATTCAATAACAGATTATGCTCACATAGTGCTGCAACTGCATGTGCACAGCCAATTTGTTCCAGACTAAAATGAAGATAGTGAAGATTTGGCATATTATATTAGTGATTGCTTTGTGGGATGTGGGAGATGCAATCAAATGATCTTATCCTCTTAATAACTTTCTGTTCTTGTGTGCACAGTGGAAAAGTGAAATAAAATACAAAAACAGAGAAAACAGGTGAAAGCAAGAAAATCTTCACACGGTGCCCTTTGGCAGCAGCACTTATCATCATCAACACAGTTAATGATTGAGCCTACGGGCACAGAGCTTTCAAAAACACTGCCAGCACACAGGAAAACAAAAACACTGATTTATAAAGGAACCACAAAGCGGTTTGGGGAAATGCAGTCACTGCATGCCTCTTAGTATTAGGGGTTTGCTATTTCTAGATGCAACACAGTTCTACCACCACAACCAAGTGCTTTTTTAAAATTCTATAAATATTTGCTCTTTTATTTGCACAATGTTCATGTTGGATTTGTTTGTTTGTATTGTTTAAAGTAGGGTCTTGATACTGATTTTATTCTTGCGCTGTAAAGCTACTAATCTTGTCTTGTCAATTTGGTGCATTATTCGTTCACTGCTCAGTCACACTCGGTATTGCTAAGCTACTTCTGTGACCACAGCTACCCTGGGACAGAAGTGTGGCTGGCGACCACCACCAAAAGAAGTCACACTGACACAATCATACAGGCAAGGTGGGTGAAGTGTGTTGCCCAAGGATTCCACAACATTATGCATTGGCAGTAGCGAGGATTGACCCGTCAACCTTCAGGTTAGTGGTCAAACGTCTCTACCAACTGAGCTACAGTTATTTCTAGGTACTTCCCTACACGCAGTACTTCTACTTCTATATACTGCATAAAGCAAGTAAAAGTCCACCAATAAAATCTCATATACAGTAATGTTAGAAGTGAAACAGATGGTGATCCCACCTCCCACTGGTTCTGTGGTGATTGGCTCTTGAGCTGGATCAGCCAATCCTGCTGGCCGTCACAAACAGCACAGTGGTGCATGGTGATGATGAGGGGTCGGGTCAACAGGGCTCCAGGGGGCCCGCAGCTCACCACCGGGCTCAACACAGTTTGTCCATCTTCCACTGAGGGCCTTGAGGTGCACAGAGAACACACAGACACATGTGGCTATTAGCTGAGTGTGACAGCAGGCTGAGGCAGTGCTGACAGGGGTAACCAGTGCTCTGGGCTGGGGATATGGCAGGCGGCTTGGCATACCTCATGTTGTCCTTCCTCTGAACTGTCACATACATCTCATACACTCGGCCCTGAGGAATGGCCCCCGCTGGAATCAACAAACTCACCCCTAGAGAGCAAAAAGACACACAGACATATATTGAGTTAGGATGTTCAGTCCAAGTAATCCTTGTGCATGCACGCCATAGCCTATACTAGCCTCACCATCACAAACTGGGTAACACTTTAGAATATTTTGCCATAAATAGGCATTAACAAAGCATTAATATGTAATACACAATTATCATTTTAATGAATAAATAGTTCATAGATACTGAATTATCACTCTATAATTTTGCATTGTTTTTTTGAAAGCGTATTACTCAAGAATTAAACATTACAATATTTATATCAGGGAGATTACAAGCCAGTGTAGCCAACTCTTATTCCAAGCCTGAATAAATGGAGAATTGCGTCTGGAAGGGCATCCGAGGTAAAACATATCTAGAATCAATATGCGATTTACTGCCCAATGCTTTCTAATGTGTAGTTAAAGTGTTACCCTACAATGTGTGTAATGTAAACATGTATTGGTAGAAGCAGAGATACTTGTTATTTCCAGAAGCCCTAAAAAGAAAAATTGCATGTTTTTTCTTATGACATCAGGAAATTATGTGACATTTAATTTTCAGAAGGAATGATGAGAGCATCTCTTATATTTCCAGCATCATCTGCATTTTCCATCAGAGATTGATTTGTTAGTTTTAGGGCTCTACCCCTATACTTTCTAATGTACTGTCTCTTATGGGTTTTTCCTAGATAGCTCATTGATTTTCCATGTCCTTGTGCTGAACTTTTCAAAAGGTGACAGACAGCTCTTGCTATAGCGAGTGAGGCAATCACAACTATGCCACGGGGACGTCGAGACGCACGAGCACTCTCCCTCACAGCAAAGCTTCAAAGAGATGGGGAAATGCATTTTAAGAGGCAAAATAGCAAACAGCCACAAAATATTTCATTACTCAGACACACAAACAGATCAAATATCAAATGGTCTTTTCCTTTGCCTTTGACAGTAATATGATGAGGTGGCTAAGCACGACCGGCAGCTGAGAACATTTTTACAAGAATCAAAACAGAAAAATAACGAAATTGGAGAAGTCTGTGTGTCTTTAAGGCTGTCCACATGTATCTGTAGTACGTTACAAACGGCCCACATGTGTTTGAAGTGAGGACAGCAGAGTAAATAGAAGCTGTCTGAAACCGTATACCTCTCCTTCAGTGTTCCTGCCTCACACACCTTGGTTATCCATCAACCAACCCAACAGAACTGTGCGCTGTCATTATAATGATGGCTTACATATGGTACGGCATATTTATTTCAAAGTCGTACGGGTGAAACGGTGAGGTAAAAAAGGTAAGAGCATGGATTTTAAATAGAACAAACAAAAAATGAGGGTACATGTTTACATTTTTTACAGTAAAATGTTACAGCAGAGCAAGACAGGGGTGTATCAAGACCAGGGCTTTGGATATTGAAAACTATAAGGGGGTCAGTGAATAAACAACTACAAAAGAGTAAAGATTTGGGTACTATCAGCTGTAAATTGATAAACAAATTAGAATTAGGGATGTAGTGAAGGAGGCATGGACCTAGTTGATGTGAGAGATAAGGATGCTAACAATAAGGATGAACAACATTAAATTGAGACTTTCAGTATGTACCTGAGTTTGGCACAATGAGATGCCCGCCCTGAGAGCTGAAGGATCCCAGGGCGGTGCAGGAGGGGTCTCTGGTCCGGAGCAGTGTCTGTGTGCGGCGGCCCATGGTGCTGTCATTGTTATCCAGGAGGCAGTGGGGTAACTTGGGTGAAAGTTTGGAGGAAAACTCTCCTCCCAGGTCATCTTGTGGGGTCACTAGCCCCGAGGAGTTGTACACCTTAATCTTCAGGTTGGGCAGAGGGTCCAGCAGAGGCGAATTGGTCATTGGGATTTTGTCTGCCACGTCGTGAAGAGCGTAGACAGGGCCCCGATACATGGCTGCTGCAGAGGTCAGGTCGGGCGGTGCTGTTAGGAGATCGGCTATGAAGAGAAAAAAGGCAAATCAACTTGAGTAAATGTTTTAAAAGTGATCTAGAAAATAGAAAGAAAAATTAAGCTGGAGCAAAAATTCAACCAGGAAGACTCTGTTTTGTGTTCCTGTCATTCAGCGGTTTTTCAGATTTGAGCTGCAGCCCTCCTCCGCCCCATCACCGCCTCAGCTCAAACCATCTTACCCTACTCCTGCCCATCAGCACATAAGCAGCCTGAATACTTTAGTCTGAGTCTGTCCTGGTTGAAATATCCATGCGAAAATGAAGTGTTGGCAGCAATCAGTGCGACTGCTCTCTGGCTTCACTCATTTGTTTTTTGCTCATTAGGGAAGTCCACTTCTCCACCTAAAAGCATTACTCAGTGGGAGAAGTTCAAGGCACAGCTGTGATTCATGAGGAACAGATGGCGTCACTAGCACACGGCTCTACAGCAGGTACAAGGATGGATGTTCACGAGCTGCACTGAGTGGGCGGAAAGGCCAGTGGGCGCTCTCAGGCCTGCAGCTCCCTTCACACTTACACCCCCTCTCCTTAGTTTCCACAATTCATATTTTCCAATGCTAACAATGTCAAGAGAGGTTACACAAGTTGTTTATATGATACAAGTAATATGGTATGTTTTAGTGGTAATTATAAAAAAAAAAAAACTGGATGTGAAAAATTTAACTACTTCTCAAAGTTCTTCTGTGGTCCACTAAACAAATTACTTTTTTATCTGCAGAGCAAAATAAGAGAAGTGACTTAACTTTGCAAAGTGACAATCAGGCACCTGATGGTCAGCACCTAGGCATATCAGAAGCAGTTTGGCAAGATTTGGCAAATCTGTCATGGGCACAATGCATTTACTCATCTCTGCTGCTCAGCCCACACATGCATCTTCCTTAAAAGAGAAATAAACTTTCCAAGGTTGTAAAACTCATTGCCAACTAGCATTAACACAAACAAAGAAATAATCTGCTGAATACTAATTTCCTTACCTTTTGTCCTTAGTTTATAAAGGGTGCACATGGCAGTGTGGGTCTCAGAAAGTGGGTTTGATCTCTGGGCAGGCTGTGTACAATCTCTGCATGTCCCGCCAGTGTTTAGTGTAGATGAACTGATTAATCTAAATTTCTCACACTGCTTAATTGTGAGTGATTGTAAATGGTTGTCTGGCTGTGTATGTCTCTGTCAGCCCTTGGAGTAACTGGCCACTGTCCAGGGTGAACCCTGCCGAAAATCCTTAGTTCCTGGACTAGGTTCTATCCAACTGTGACCACTAACTTAAGAGAAAGAACATGAATGAAGAGGCAAAATATAAAGATAAATACAAAAAGGCTGTGAACTAACATCCACTCATCAATGCTAAAGCTAAATATTTAATGAAAAAAATGAATTGAATAAATTATGACTAGACAAGGGCAAATATTGAAATAATCAAACATTTCTGATACATTATGCAGCCTTGATTCACAATTCTTCACATATATAAACTCTCACTGAACAGACATGTAAAGGCAAACCTTTTCGAGCTGTCTTTATGCTGACGGGCTGAAATCCTCCGTTAAGGGCGGATGAGTCGATGATGTCAGAGTCGAAGTCGCGGTGGTTCTTCCTGTAGACAAAGAGCGCCACAGCCACCGAGATAACCAGACACATGATGACGGCTATGACGATGCCCACATACAGCGCGACGTCATCTGTGCTGGGGGCCACTGGGGTGAGGAGAGAACAGAGAGAGAGAGAGAAAACAGTTTTTAACATCTAATAAGTTCACACCAATGGTACTAAGCTGCTTTAGTAATATGCAGAAGCAGTGATCAGCTAGTATCTGCAGACTAATATCCTGCTTTAAAATGAGCCGGATATGAATGTCCATCTTCAGGGGAAATAAAAACATGCTCTGTATCTCTTGCCTGTTTTTTGGGGTTATTACAAACCCTATGATATGGTTATTGATGACTTTCATAAATGGGGATATCAACGAAGCAAGATGTATAGTACGGAAACTAAGCCTGAACAGGTCATGCCAAATTGTATGCCGTTTTACTTTAATTGTTATTCAAACTATTTAATTCTCAATAGAAAAGGCTTGGTTATGCTGAGTGGTGGGCAGTGGTGGAAAGTAACTAGTAGTTACTTCGGCAGTAGCTCAGTTGGTAGAGACGGTCGAACCCCACTGCCGGCATTGCCTACTGTTGTTGTGTCCTTGGGCAAGACACTTCACCCACCTTGCTGGTATGAATATGTCAGTGTGCCTTGTAATCCGAATGGTATGGTTATTGGTCAGGTTTGGAACAGTAGTAGTAGCAGTAGTATTTTTTCTTAAAAGTTATTACTTTTTTTTTAAATTTATATTATTATTTCAGTACTTGCACTTCTGTTTGAGTAATATTATTTTGAGGTGACAATACATTTATGTTCTGAGTACATATGATGGTAAAGAACACAGAGATGCAAACTGATAATAACCCTGATTAAATGAGTGCAATTATTAAGGAAGGTTGTTCCAGCAGAACCCAATGACACCCCGTCCTAACAAGCAGCCACAGAGACTAGATCAAAAGTACTGAAGACGGAGATATAGACGTTTTCATCTTCAAATTACCATGCTCAGTGTTGGAGTTCAGAGTCTAGCTCCCTCTTTGTTCTGACACAGTTCAGATAAGATCTAGACATAGCTTGCATTTCTCAAATCGTCTTTCATGTGTGTCTCTCCCTCCCAGAGTCTTTGTGTCCAGTTTCCAGCTGGAGGAGCCTCAGTGATTAGAAGAACTGGCATGGACCACAGGCTCAGAGCCACTCATTATACACCAGACCTCTAATACATGCCTACTGACAGTTTGAACTCTGCATGGTGTTTGCTAAAGAACGTCCTTCACTGTCACCACGCTGGCAAATGAGGAGGAACTCCAGTGTAAGAAATGCATTCGGGACATGTGAGGAGATACTGTATAGAGTGTCCGGTAACTCTGGTTTATTGCACATGTCAACAGGTCACACAAAACATCAAACAACATAATACACAACTGCAGCATTATATCTTGATGGTTTGAGTATGCAAATGAAATGGGGGAGCCACCAGTAGATGGCAGCATCACACATGTATCTCTACATATTCTTGTCAGAGCTTACATGATGTCTGGGCATTTGTGTAAATTAGCTTGTGTTTCAGGGTACAGATGGCGCTCAGTCTGTGTCTCTTGTCTACTCGGGCACAAAGCAGCATAAAGAAGTCAATGAGAAAGCATTTGATCAAAAGATACAGTATGTTAAATGTGTGTTGTGAGTAATTTCTGTGTAATGATCATTCAGGTTAAGCTCCAGTAATGGCTAACTTCAGTACTGTGCCTTTGCCCAGAGGTAAAAAGAACCTATGTATTTTGTTCCAAATATATTACTAGAGGTTTTGTGTTTGTTTGTTTGTTTTGATAAAAGTAATTTGATGAAGTGGGTATCAAGCTCATCTCACAATCAGAGGGGCATGGTTTCACTTTCAGGTTAGTATTAGTAGTAGTAATGGTAGTACTACAGGACACAGGATTTACAAATAATGAGGTGCATCATGTTGAGGGCCAGTTTAGTCCTGGTTTAATCCTTGTTTAGACCTCATTGGTCTTGGTTTAGTCTTTGTTTAGACCTGTTTTAGTCCTTGTTTAGTCCTGGTTTGGTCCTTGTTTAGTCCTTGTTTAGACCTGGTTTAGTCCTGTCTTTTTCATAAATAAGTCCTGGTTTAGAATATTTTTTTCTGGTTTAATTCTGATTTAATCCAGGTTTAGTCCTGGTTAAGGACTGATTTATACCCGGATTAGTCCTGTTTTTAGTCTTGTTTTTGCCTGGTTTAGACCTGGTTTTGTCCTGATTTATACATGGGTAAGTCCTGGTTTAGTCCTGTTTTAGTCCTGCTTTTTTTTTTTTTTTTTTTTTGCCTGGTTTAGATCTGGTTTTGCCTAGCAATAGAAAAATACCAAGGTCCAGAACTCTGTGACCTCTATGGTGGCTACAGCCATGACTACACTTATGACTACTATACTTTTATACTTTGTGCTTTAATAGTTGTTAAAGTTGTTAAATAGCTGTGAGAAATCAGTGGGAATGGAGCTGTAAACCATTTTTTTTTTTTTGATAAATGAATGACAGCAGAGGGCTTGCTGATTGTCAGTGCTTTCTGGAGTGGGTGGAGGTTTGTGGATTGGAGCGTTTTGAGGCCTCAGAACAGCCATGCCAGAGAGTAGAGGATTACTCAAACAGGCGCGAATGAAGCAAAACACAACTGCAGGTATGTTTTTGAAGAGGGGGCAAGCATGACTAAAGGAAGTGGGAATGGCAGGGCAGGCTAGAACAACATTATAACATGGTAGAAAACTGAGAAAAGTTATACTGCAAAGATAGCGCCATGATTTAATGTATAAGATCTATAATGTACTGTATTTCAATATTTTTCTATCTCTAGCTTGAATATTATCTGAACACCTAACAGCCTTTGATTAGAAGATGAAATAAGGGCACTGTATCTTTTGAAATTGTGTGGTCTAGCCTTAACAGAGACATCACAGTAAAGTGCAGTGTCAAGCTCCAGCCTCATTCACTGTGTGTTCAGTCTCTAATCTCAAAGACATGAGCAGAAAACAGAACAGGAAGCCAGCGACGAGAGTATGAGAATGTAATTTCACTCAGTTTTCTTCTCTCAAGTTCCCCACACAGTTATTTAACCTACAGTAAATCCCTTCAGCTGCACAATCTTCCATTTGCTCTTTGATGATAAAGACAGCAACCTGCTAACTGCACGCATTAAAATGTATCACTTCGATTAATACATGCCTTTGAATGTGAGCCATTGTTGGAGAGGGTAGGAGTACAAGGAATTGAAATGAAAGGATTAGTGAACACTCCATTCTGGGCGAGGAGGCTCGATATTTAGGACATGCTCAGAGAGACACACAGTGGTGGGTTAAGTTCTGGGGCAGAGAGGAACCTAAGCTGACGGGAGAGTGTCAAGGAGAGGTTCACATGGAGCAACAGGGTGAAGGCCAAAGTCAGGAGTGGAGCAGGAGGACAGTGCTGCAGTAGACAGAGAGCCCGCAGCAAAAGCATGTAATGAAGAACAAGGAGCAGGAGAAGGATGATGTGAATAAGTGCGCGTAGTCTTAAACTGAAGTGTCTGACTCATATGTCCACTAAACATATACGTCCGCTTTTCAGCTTTAAGATTTTTAAAAACTTAGACAGAAAAATGGCTTGTAATATTTGCATTGACTACTGGCCCTTTGTGTGCATATTGGGCATGTTTTTATCTATGGAAATGCAACAGCATCAGGACAAAATCAGGATGCAATTCACCAAATTTTGAGATTTCTGGCAAAGTATTAGGCAATATATTGTGTCTATATAGACTACTTGCTTTGAGCGTTTGTAGGAGTGGGTGAGGAGTACTGGTAAAGTTAAAAACTGTCTATAAAAACAGCAAAAAATGGCAACAAAAGATAATGCCTGCGATACCAGACTGCACCACTAGATAAAGTTTTGAGCTACAGCAGCACTCAACAGCCACCACACTTTTCTATATCAGATAATTTATTAACAATTTTTGTGAAAAGTACATTGTAATTCGGTGTTCTGTGGTGTGATGGGTTGATTGCTGTTTACCATTTCCTCCTTTTGTTAATAAATAGAAAAAAATCAGCAAAAACATCATTGCCTCTAATGCACATAGTTGATAATTAGTTGGCTATAATGGTTCATTTATTTACTGTTTAAGGAAGAAATTGGCTTTGATCTATTAAATTCAGACTGTGCCAGTCCTTTTAAAAATCCCACTGAAAATGACACAAACAAAGTAATGAATAAAGAAATAAAGAAAAGTAAATGATAAAAAAAAAACATTAACTCACATGGAGCTCCCAAATCACTGCTGACTTTTGGCTCTGATGACTTCTGATATAAGGAACCTTGAAGAGAGAGAGGGATGGTGCATTGGAGGGAGAGTGGGAGGGAGGGTGACAGGAGAGAGATGATCAAAATCAAATTTAAGCCAACAGAAAAACAAACTGAACAAATGAGACCGCTACAAAGTCATGAGTTGGAGCAATGACACGGGAAAAGTGATATTTCTTGATTTTGCCCCTCCTGATCCAGATCTGAGTGTGGAGTATGGAGATAGATGAGAGAGGAAGGGGGGCATGGTGGTTCTGTGTGAGAGCGGCATGATCCATCAACTGGGCTTAGTGCCTCTGCTGTGATGGGACGGTGGCTGGTATGGCGAGGCAGGAAAAATGTGGGCTCTGAACAAGTCAGTACAACCTTGCAACTGTCACAGGAAGAGTTCACAAGGAGAACAGTATGCATAAGTAAAAGTTAGTTTTGTCTTTGGTGACAAAGCAGGTATGCCTCTCAACTAGAAGGTTTGTTTTTATTTAAGTAGTAGTTGTGGTAGTCCTAGTGGTAAAGTAAATACCAGAGTTATTTGTGTAAATTCCCATTAGCTGTCCCTTAGATCCAACTACTCATTTTTTAATTCATATTTAACCAGTTATATCAGCAAACTGAAAATCAAGTCCTTCAGTTCAAAACATTAAAGTACATGAAATCTACATAGAGATTAATCAAAAATATGAATGTCTATCTATAAATACATTTACAAAATCCAACCACAAGGAATAACATGCAAGTATTCTCCATGTGCCAGTCCTAAGCCATGATAAATACAGAGAGTTGAGTCAGGAAATGCATCTGGCATAAAACCTATGCTTAATTTAATATGCAAATCACTGCACATAAGGAGGCAGATGTTTTCCTGTGGCAAAAAAAATTCAATTCAAAATTCCATTCTTAAAATTCGTATTTCATTAAAGGCATATTCTAAAAAGGTAAAAAGAATGTATTGAGATATCTATAAAAATATGGCTATCTAAATGGGTTAATACACTGATACACTTATTTTTGCACCATTGCTATTTTTCTTTCTAATATTATTTTCAGTAATTTTCATTTGTTGCTACTGTGTTATTGCCCATTGCAGGGGGCAATGGGCAATAACATTGTATGGGATAAAATTGTATAATGTTATTTTAATGCTAATTATTATATTGCTTTATATTGTAATGCTAATGCATTTGTATAACCAACTGTTTGGCAAACTGCACAAATGAATAAATATTTGACCACGAAAACATTACATTGAAGTAATTGTCATAGTAATAGTGAGGCATATATGCACAAGGATGTTTCAAATATATCTTGTAAGTAAACTTTACATTTACTTTTGCTAAACCATATTGTTACTTTAGTACTTTTACTTCAAAAAGTCAACAGTACTTTTATTTTTAGAATGGCATTCAAGTACTTTTTTCACTGTGAAAGAAAAAAAGGTGAATAAAAAAGAAAAGTACTTTGGTGTTTCTATAAACATGTGCGTATTTGGGGTAGCCAGGTTATATATTCATATGATGTATGTAGCAGTGGCTCAGATCCCCAGTGCTAGTCCACATAATATGGGAGTTCTGTGGGACATCCATAAACAACTATACAAACAATGAAGTTCTTATTGGGAGAGGAGTGAGTCACAGGAAGACAAGCGCACCAACAGGAAATCGATGCCTTGATAGATGGAGCTGCTGTGTGCACGTAATCATCCAGGAGGGAGTCCACTGGAGCAGGGAGATGACTGTCAGGGTCAGGCTAACTGACGGCCTATCTAAACCCAAACTCTGGACTTTGTATTGGCCCAGAAAGGCTATGCAGAACAAGCACTGTAACCTGACACAACCATCTCCCTTTATCCAGGGTCAGGACCTTTAAAAAGAGTGTCTCTGTGGCTGTATTACTCTGTGCCCATTATTATTTTAATTTACTAATGTGCACCTGTAACTTTAAATATACTGTACATATACTTTTGCCATCTACCCTAATTCAATCTTTTTTGTATATACATGCTCACTGCTCTAAAAATATGGTCTCAACTATTGTAATTTACCAGCTTCTTTTATTTTCCCCGGGAAGTGTTTGCCCTTGTTGGAGCATTAGAGCGGTACACTCCCCTTCCTGAGATCAATATGTCAAAAACATGTCATGTCTGGGAGCCGAGCTACCACTGGCCTGGAGAACAAAACATCAAAACAACAGAGACCAACCACGGAGACATCTCAAAACACACATTTACACAGGTCACTATCAGTCAACCTTGAAAACTATATTCTGAGATGGAAGTTCTATCTGGACAAAGTGCAACCTCTTCATTCCAATCTGGAGATGCCTAACTTTGTTACACCCAAACTCCCCGACAAGCCAAATGTGATAAACAGGCTACAAAGTCGATTAAAGCATATTTTTTTCCCCTTTTTGACTTTGGGCAGTCGTGTTTTTAAAATGCTCTACACTTGACACTTGAATATGATGAGTTCTGTATCCAGCTCGGATTACTGCAACTGAAATGATAGAAATAAATTCAAACAACTGAAAATAAGATCAAGGTGCAATGGACTCCTCACTCAGACATATGTACTCTCAGTTTCCAGCCTCGTGCACTGAAAGGAGTAGCCCGGTGGTCCAAGGTGAGTTCAGATTGCACACAACTCTCTCAACCAATCATATTTGCCATAATGTGAGCTTTTAGATAATGGGCCATTCTTTCTAAACGTGAGTGGAAATGGTCATTAGCGTTGACATAAGTGGCTTCACCCTTTTAGCTTCCCCAAAAAAATCAATTCCTGAAGTGATCTTAAATCCATATCATTATGCTTCTCTACAATGTTAACATGAAAATCTAACGCTGCAAATGAACATGCAGAGGATGAAAAGACTGATCTGTAGTGTGCATCTTGCAGAGAATCTAAAAGGTTAAAATTAGAATATGCAAAAAGGAAAAGCATGTGTTTGAAACTCAAGTATTTCTAGTATTTCGAGTATTTTTTGGGCATTTTGTGGGTGGGTTGCATGCTCATCTCTTGTACACATTCAAACTGTATATGTATCCTAATTATAGTGTATTATATGTATTTATCAAGATATTTTTGCTTGTGTTTTTTGTGCTTGCACTTGTGTGCATACGAGCCTAAGCCCTTCTGCATTCATTTTCAGGTTGGAAGTAATAGTAGTAGTAGTAATAGTAGTAGTAGTTCAGTGGTGGAGGAAGTATTCAATTTCTTTACTCAAGTAAAAGTACAGATAGTGTGTTTTCTGTCTTTATTATTTTGACATTTCTAAGGAGTAGTACTTTACATTATCTTTTATATTTAGGTACTGTGTGTCTACAGTGAGGGTACAGCAAAAAGAAATAATTTAAAACCAAAACTAAAAATACTTTGTACTTCAAACCAATTCAAAAATGTAATGGAGTAATTAAACATACAGATACTTGCTATAAAATGTGGTGTAAAAGTACCCCGTCATGTAAAATCTACCTAAATACAAATATGTAAAAATTGTACTTAAGTAAAGTAAATAAGTCTAAGTAGTTTGTTACATTCCAACACTGCAGTAGTAGTAGTAGTAGTAGTAGTAGTAGTGCGTGGTAGTAATGTAGTTTGCTTAAAAAAATACTATATTTAAGAGAACTAAATTTAGTACTTTTACTCAAATAACAATTTTGCTGGGTGCTTCTAGTTGTAGTACATCAGCCTTGGTATACATTGACTTTGCTGACAGCTAAACATCACCTAATAACCCAAAAACATATATCTTTTAATTTGAATATGAAATAAGGATGCACAAGCCAAAAAGATCTTCCGTTTGCATTTTGCAGGCCCTTCAAAGATTAAAATGAGAATATGCAAAAAAGCGAAAGCAAGAAGCCTGAAGACTACACCAACGACACATGGCCTTGGTCATAAAGTACACTGATGCATTCCTGTGGCATTGAATGAAATCAAATGATTATATTTTCAGACCTCAGTAAACACTGAAATGCTGGGTTTGGAGCACAATCACTTTGGATGTAAGAGTTATAGGCCAGCGCTGTCTGAAGTGGCATATTGACCACCAGTGTGATGTCAAGCATAACCTCTAGTACATCATGTCTACAGCCAGCTGAAGGTAGCACTTAAAGGTCCATGGGAGCTGGGATCGGCTGCACACACTGGGACCTGCTGTATTAAATTCAGCCTCTGCGATATGATTAGTGTCACCATCACCATCTGTAGTGAATTATCCACCTCATCTGGGAGCGCTGCCCTGACACCTCCAAAGATATTTAACAGTGAAGATGTTTATTAAAGGAGACAGAGTTGTGCTTATCCTTTCTGATGTTGTTACAGGCAACAGACAGATTTGGAAAACGTCTCTTCGTCTTTCTTGGACCGTGGAAACACACAAAGACACAGGAATAAGTGTGCTGTGAATCCCAGCAGTGAATATAGTAGTAAGAGGTAAGAGGTAATGCCTGTGCTTCTTTGGGTATTTTACACATACCAAAATACCTTGAGAGTAAAAAATGCAAATGGTGACTTTCTAAATTGTGTATTAGTCAGTTTAAAGACACTATAGATAAAACTTTTTTTTGTGATTTTGGGCCAGTTTTCTCCCTTCTCCCTGTCTCTAGATCTCTAGATGTTAAATACAGGGGGCAGTGACATTATGACTCCCTTATGTAACTACATTATAAGCACTCAATATTATTTTAAATATAATTCCTGCATGATAAGTTTATAACAAGGCTTATTACTCTGGATATTTCTTCGGAGCCCAAGTGCCTTTTCATACTGACAAGCTTACAAGACAGGATGTTGAGTGCTTTCTGTTTTGTGTCATGGCTGCTTGTCGTATTGTTGATGAGGATAAATAAGAATAAGCATATCAGGAAAAATGCTAGCCTGTCACCAGTGAGTGTGATGCAGCCCTCTGGGTGAGAGGCGGGCAGATGGTTTTATGAGCTGGAGTGAAACACAGTGCAGAGATGAGAAATCACAGTGAATCTGATGGTCAAAGGATGAAGGGGTTTCTTTGGTTCGATCTGATTTTCCAGTGAGGCTGACATTCCAGGAAGATTTTTTTGGTCTTTGTTCCAGGACCATTCCCGCCAAGAACCAGTCACGTTATTACGAGGACATAGGTTTGAGCCTTGCAGAATAAACTGGCAAATCTCTGGCTGCAATAAATCCTTATATCTTTAACTTTATTAAACCTAAACCTAAATACAGTTAAGTTGAGGCTTCAAATCCAATGGATAGCTTAGGGTTGTGGGTTAGTGAATAAATGTAATATTTGATTATTATGTTTTTGTTTTGGCAATAAAAACAGTGTCTGGTCATAGTTAGGCAACCTCATTTGAATGTTATAGATTAACACCCTTCACAAGCAACAAAAAATTATACATTATCCAAAGTGGTTTTGACTTTAAATCAGCCAGAATCTTTGGCACAAACTCATGACATCATAATTAGGTGACTGGTTCTTTGGGGGGATGGTCCTGGAACGAAAACTATAACGTTCCTGAAATGTCATCAACACAGGGAAACCATATGGTCCATTTCTTTGTGGGCAGGTGAGAGGGAGGAGCAGAGGACTGGTCAGGTACTCACTCTGCATGCACAGCCCATCGGTGCAGTTCTTGGACTGGAGCACCATGCCCTCACAGTCCTTCCCCCCGTTTTTGGGCGCTGGGGCGTTGCATTCCCTCCTTCTCCAGTGGGTGCACTCTGTCCCACAGGTGGACCACTTACTCCACTCTGTCCACAGGCCATCCACTACCACACAACAACAGACAGGACACATGGACACAGTGAACAGGTGAACATGAGAAAGGCCATGGGGGGAGTGAGCGGTGTATGGTTGAGACAGTAAACAGTGAAATATTCACTAAGAGTGAATAACACACTGTTGCATTATACTGTATGTAGTTTTGTGGACAGAAACCACAAATAAAATCTTCTGTAGTGAAAGTATGCTGTACCTGGGCACAGAGGATTACAGGCCAGTTTCTGGATCCCTTGCCCTTCGCAGATTGCTCCTCCGTTGAGTGGCGCTGGGTTGGTACAGCTCCTGGTGCGCTTCTGGTACCCACGTCCACATCGACTGTTACACACTGACCACTCTGTCCACGTCGACCAGCCACCATTCACTGCAAACAAGACATGGTTATTGCTACTATTTTCCCCAGTATTTTTCCGCCATTTAGAGGAGAATGCTGTTGATTAATAACAGCAGCAGAATCAGTGGCTTATTGTGTATCATACATTGAAAATCAAGGACAGCGCTTGCAAAATAGCTCATATTGTAAAGGTAAATTGAATAGAAGACGGGAAAGACAGAAATATGCATTTACTTCTTTTAATTAAATACCAGCACAAATCTATACATTTAAAGAGCATTTGTACAAAGTCTACATCCCTCAGAGGACTAATTGTGGTAAAAGTATGCGATGATCCTGGACTCTTGGGCAGTTACTCTTTCAAGCAGCCACACAATAAATTCTGGTCAGATTACTGCATTTTCCATTCACTGATTCCTCCTAATGCCCCTCTTCCCGCTCTCATCCATCTCTGTCAGTGACTCAAATCCAGTGCCGAGTGACATCCGCGGCTTGTGGCTTAGAACAAGTCTGTGGCATTTAAGATGGTGGATCTGGGTTTCTCCTCCGAGCCTCCAGCTCTCAAATGTGACAAGATTATGAACGAAGCCCCAAATACTGGACACTAGCAAAGGACTGCCAAAGCGCTGCACTTTTTTACTGTTTTATTATTTTGTCATCGTCCTGTCTTTTCTACCTCCCAGCTGTTTCCAGTATTGGGTTGCAAACCATATATTCTCACACTAAGCATCGAGTATATCTGGTGCTTATCTGCAGGGTAGGTCTATGGCTTTTGTGGTGTGGTCTATTTGTTTTTACACACACACACCATATTGTGTAGAAATGTGTGAATGTTATGTTTTCAAAAAGTGAAACGAAGAAACAAGGCCAGCATAAACAGACGCAGGGCTTGGGCTTCATCTCAAGGATGAGCTGACTTCAAAGCACTTAGAGGACACTTAGTGCTAATAGAGCACATTTATGACAGAAGGCCTTGTGGAGCCAATGACCCTTTTGATTTTCTGGTCCCATTTGCATCAACTTACACATCCACAAACCACAATGTTCACATACAATAACTATGTATAAGATATTAAGACCATGGATGTTTCTTATAAATGTATGGTAATGTAGTCTATTTCTATTTAAGAGAAAAAAACTGTCTTTCTTCTTGCCAAGAAGCATTGTGCAAAGAAATCATTTCCAAACACACATAATTTGTTACGCTGTGTTTTTCATGACAGTATGCAACAAAATATATGTTAAAGAAAATAGCAACTCAGTTACTCAGCGGTACATCAGAAATCAAACACAACACAGATAAATCTATCAAAGCTAGTTATTCATCACACAGATGAGGTCTCTTAAAAGATCAAAATTCCGTCTCATTTCTCCTTGTCCTCGTGGCCTCCAGTGGGGATTGTAGTTTAGACTTCACAGCCGCTGTTATGTTAGCTGTTTTTCGGGAGACAGGGTTGGAGCCTGCAGGAAACCTCAGCAGGTGTTTCTTTAAGTACGTCTCTGCTACATCAGCTGCTTACACTAACAAAAAAAACCTCACAAATCTCCTATTCCTAGCACAACAGAATGAGTAAATGCTCCACGCCATGGGAGAGGGGGATTTGCTGTATGCAGATTGACTTTGAAATAGGTTTGAATCAACATCTTTACATCACTGTGCACTCACAGGAGGCACATCAAGGTGATTACAGTTTGCATAATGCTGAGTGTAAAGTAGAGAAGGACTACCATAGACGATAACAGTGGCGGTGGTGCTGCGGCGCTTGGCTACGATGTTCTTAGCCACACAGGTGTAGTTGGCGGTGTCGGAGAGGCGAGCCTGTTTGATGATCAGGTTGTGGTCAATGGTGATGTAGAAGTTTCTGTCATCTGCGGGGTCAATCACCTCCTCATTTTTTAACCATTCCACCTGCAAGCAGAAGAAATATGCAGCTCAGTACATTCATTTAGATCATGTCCACACTAATAATGTGGACCTCTTAATTCTCGCTTGAATTAGTGGTGTTGACTCAATTTCACAGAGGTCACATTGGTACAGGATTCTTTAAAACATCCCTGGATCCACATGGTGTTCCAGCCTCGCACCAAAATCAAATAATTTTCTTCTTATAAACAATTTCTTAGGGATCTAGTTTCATCAAATCTCTTACAATCAACTTGAACAATCAACCAATACAATGATGTCTGAGAAAACCTTCTTGGAAGAGTTAACTAGTGGTCAACAGTGGTCTTGTAGTTAATCATAGGATATGAGTGTTGTAAAAATGTCATCAGCTAGTATGCTCCTTTTCTTCTCTCACTAGAACAAGGCCACACCAGCAGAAACCTCCAAACTCATCAGGCAGACAGGCTCCCTGACCTTTTCTCATGCAACAAAGAAACTGAATTTGGGGCTGTATCAAAGAACAATGGCCCATTTAAAGGGCTTATTTCGCACTCAAGATCCCTTTGCTATCTAGACCGTGTTTGTTGTTAAGAACACAAAAAGATGCCATCATGCTCTCTGCCGCAGTTTTTTTTTTTTTTTGCTCTGGTTTTCTTCAAACAAGCTGTCTAGTGTTAAGGAGACCTGGCAACAGCTAACTTCCTGTGCATTGTGCCACTCCATAAGGACCACAGATAAGGTTTAAAAGATAAGACACATACAGGCTGAGATAACAGAGCTGTTTATGAAGCCACTTTCTCATAAGAGCTCAAGTACAGCCCTAAGAAGTGGGCCAATAACCTGATATGACTTCCGCTGAGACTAAATAATGTGGGACCTCTTTGTTGTAATGAAAAAACAGAACAGAACGTCTATGCAGTGGTGCATTGGTCATTGTTCTTAGACCAGCATTGTATTTTAAAAAACAGATGCACTGATTATGACATTAACTCCACTGAATGCAAAGCAAAACCACACTGATAACTGTTAGTCTCAGATAAATAAAAATACCAGCATGGTCACGCCTCGACAAGTGTTCAGATCTGTAATCCACTGGGAACACTACAGAGGAGCGCAAGACTTTAGTCTAAAACCCGGCTTTGTTCAAGTCAGAGCACGTCCAACATATGAAGACATCTTTCCTGACACACTGAAGACACTGATGTAAACACAGGCTAAGCACAGATTTACCGTAAACCTCTGCTCTGTGAGGCACTTATACTCTCGGATGAATCAGTCAAATTGAGCCAGACAGGATAGGGTTCCCTCCAGCAGCTGCACAAATTAAATCTATCTCACACAAAGGAACAATGTGGGGGAAAAGCATCCATTTTTAATACTTACTTCTCCAAATTAGAAAGTGCAACTGTTGCCAAAAAACAGCTGTCTAAAGATACACACCTTGAACTCCTTGTTTTAAGAGCATGTAAACAGTCAAAAAAACATATAAGACATTTCCTGTTGAGAGCGTTTCCAAAGGAGTGGCACTGTAGAATATTTGGTGGTGATTGGATAAAATAGTGTACCAATCGTCAAACCAATAGTGATCCACACTCCATAATAGATACACTTGGGGCTGACAATATGGATTTTTGTGAGTTTGTTAACCTGAGAATCCAACATTCTGTGCAACAGTAAAAAAGTAAGTCAAGTTACAAATTAAGGTTTTGTTTAGTCATGTGTGCAAATTGTTTTATATTGCCTCAATCATGGAACCACAAAACTGAAGGAAAAAATGAAGAACCAGGCATTTTGCCCCAGGTAGACGTGTTTATAAGTTTATTTGTCAAACAAGTTAAGGTTAGGCATAGGTTAGGATTAAGGTTACGGTTGGAAAAGGGTTATGGTTAGTTTTTTATGTTATTAGTACACAAGTATGTTGCAATAAAAATCACATTTGGCACATTTTTCCTCATATGTTGTTCTAATACCACAACGATAAACTAACTCTAGCCTTATGCCTTAATCTGTTTCCAAGATAATTTGTTTATCCAAGACAATCTGATATTAATGGTCAGCAGCTGAAACAAGACCACACAGTGTCATGTGAGTGTGGGACACAGAAAGCTCCATGCCGGCGAAATGCACGGTTTGTAGTCCAAAAAAAAAAGCTTCAGAAAGGGGCACTGATAACTGATACAAATTTACAACAATCACAAAGGCTTTCTTTCCCAATGTGCAGTGTTCAGAAGTCAAGAGCTCTTTTAAATGAGAAGGTAATTAAAAACTGAACAAAAGAGCGTTTGCAGCACAGATGAAGAGGTGAGAGAGAGACTCTGTGACAAGGGAAGCATATGTGTCTGAAAGTGCAAATGAGAGCAACAGTTCAGCTGTTATTTATTCAATTTACTCAACATAAGTAGGCCTCATAATAAAAACAGGCGTGTGTATAAGTGAGCCAACATCAAACCAAAAACCCAGCGCTGCTCTAGAGACAACACTCTGATTTGTGCTTCACCTCACCTGACCTGTTCTGGAACTTAAAACTGAAATTATTGACATGATGAAGAGGGAGCTGAGCGTGTGCAGCCATAATGGAGTAAATAGGGCCCCACACGCGCAGCTCGTTAGCGCCTGATTGGCAGCGCCACATCCGCGCAGCTAATTGGCGCGCTCCTTGTCATTAACACTGGGAAATTGCCACATGTCAGCTGTCATAAAGACAAGTGTGTTCTGGTCAGAGACAGGCAGGGAGCAGATTCAAAGTGCATGAGGTGACAGACCATTGAAGGACACAGAAGAAACTAGTCAGGTCATTGTAATTAGAAAAGAAAAGGTAGAAAAGGTAGAAAAGAAGTAAAGAATATTTAAATGTGAATTTTACCATGAGACTAAAGCTAAAACATGTTTAGTGTCTTCTGAAGAAGTCTTTAGCATTATATTGGGCAGTGCAAATGATAAAACATAGAGCTGTGTTGTGAGCAGAGAATCAATATTATTGATCAAACTGGGCAGATTTGTGAAAAACATTATGTTGGCACTGAGATGCAGTGACCTAAGTTAATTGCATTTAAGTATATGCCAAAACTTTGTTCTGAGATAACACTTTGTTATAATTATACCAGTTTAGATAAACATACATAAAGAAAGATCTTCTGGTTCAAGACCCCTTGTGGCACACCGCATCTTGCTAATTGGCGAATAAACAACCCAACCAATACACCAATGTTGGCAAATACACTTTATTGGTTGTGGTAGCTATAGATCAACAAAGGTCTACTAGTAGTTTATCATGTGATATGAATATCATACTATTTAAAATACTATTATGTAAGGTAACTGAGGACAGACGCGACGTTGCCATGTCTTTCCTGTAATCACATCTTCCTCTGTAGTTGGTGAAGTGATCTGGCGATGGAGCTTCTCCAGATGGAACATAGGAGTAACCTTTGTGTGGGATGTGTGGTACACAGCCAGGGCGTTTCTGCACACCACTAATTAGCCCAATATACAGAACTCACTGTATACATTCCTCTCACTTATTGGGAACCCATGCAAGGCATAACCATTCATTACTCATCGCTGTTGTGTCAGAAATAGAGCACGCAGCAGTGTGGGGGTGGAAGAGGGTGTGAAAAGGAGGAACAGGATAAAAAATAAAAACATGTAAGACTCCTCTACAAAGAAGTCATTATGTGAATGCTGCTTCTCCACATGAAGCCTAACTATCTATCCAATGTAATTTATTCATTTCCTTTTTTCACAGCATATATCTGCTCCAGGCTGAATGACACACCTGGAGAATGAGCCACCAAAGGTTACAAACTGATTATTCAATCATTCACTGCTAGACAACAAGCCATATGCTCTGCATCTGCCTGCATAGCAAGTATGGAAATACAAAATGTATAAATATTAACAAGCACAAATACAAAAGGTGTGATGTGTTAAGATGTGATGAAAAAGTGCATAAATTTGTGTGTAAGAATGAGGGTGTATGAGAGGGGGCGACCATGAGGAGGCAGCAAGGTGGGCTTAGGAAACAGAGCAGGACTAGAATAGCGACTGGTGTAGGTGTCCGTAGTGGATCGCTGAGACTCATAACAGGAATAAATCCACTTTCTTAGTTCTGCTCTTGTGAAACAAATAAGTCGTTTTTCACTAAAGACAAATTACACTGTATTTGGTAGAATTTGCTGAGGTTGTTAGTCTATTCAAAAGAGTGTGAGACTTGTGTAAATATGTGTTGATGTAAGAACAAATCACAGCTTTTGCGGTTAGTAATTGACAGGTGAGTGCCAAAGGGGCAGGTTTTGGTTTCTTGGTCCGTCCTGACCTCTCCAAAGTGTTTTCGGAAGTAGAGACTTTCGGGGGTACTGGACACTTAGGAATTGCTCCATCCTCGCCCCTCCTTGAACTAAAGGGAGTGCTTTGACGTAAAGAATGGTATTTTCTGACAAGGTGACCTGACAAGTTGTTATTTGCTTTAATGCTTTCACTTTTCTTGTTAAATGGAACTGGGACTAAGATCAACTGATATTTACATGGTTTATTATATGATCAAAGACAGTGGTTAGCACTCTCGCCTCACAGTAAGAAGGTCTCAGGTTTGATTCCCAGACCATGAGGGGCCTTTCTGTGTGGAGTTTGCATATTCTCCCTGTGTGTGGGTGGGTTTCCCCCATCAACTACAAAAAAACATGCACAATAGGCTAAAAACCTCCAGTTAGATACTCCTGACCAGGATCCTGGCTCAAGATCTGGAGAAGGGTCCCTGGGCGCTGACCACAGCTGCCCACTGCTCCTGACAGGTTGTCCCAGCGGCACTGAGGGATGGGTCAAATGCAGAGAATAAATTTCCCTACAGGGATCAATAAAGTATACCTTACCTTATCTTAAGCAGATATTTGTGCTTTTTTATTTTAGATTATTGCCCTCTCTAAAAGTCAAACTAGGTTCAGTGCAGAAGCCAAAAGTAAGAGGCCCCCTGCTGGGTGAGGGAGCCACATGCAGAATCAGATTTTCTCACTGGTCTGGATGGAGGATCATTGTGTTACTGCCTTTCTTCTCATAAAGCCAATGGACTTAATCACAGCAGCAGGGCCTCTTCCCTGCAGAGCACCAATGACTTGTTACCCATGATCACACGGCAGGACCCTGGCTGGCTGAGGAGATGCCTGAGCTAAAAGGCCACTTCCATGGCAACAGGCTCTGCAGCCCACTGCGCCGCTTCACCTCTGAACTCTGTTCTCAGGCTGGGACAAGTGCTCTTCAGTAGAGATGGAGACAGAGGTGAGGCCAGAAAGAGGAGGCGGGCTCAATAAAAGTGCATTCTTTAACCTGATAGACCCTGGACCCTTTTCTTAGACCTGATCAAAAATAACATGCCCAAAATAATAAAAGAGTATATCTCTGCAACTACTGGATCTACATGAATAATTTTGATATCTACAAAAATGGTAACACTAGTGAAATTTCTGCTGAGGTGTACAGCAGTATAGATGTCACTGGGTCAGAGTAAATATAGAACACAGACATAAATAAAAAATATATTTCCGCCTAATAAAGGCTCTTACAATGTGTATAATCATGCAGTATCTACTAGGGACAAAAGTAAAGACAGTAAGTGAAGCAGGGCAAAGTGAGGTGGAATCTCTGTTAGACACAATTAGGCATATTTTACATGTTTATGCTGGGTGTTGTTTAGTTGCTTGGTGTTGAAACTGTGTATAATTTGGGAGAAAATGGTTATCATTGGCCTTTTAGCACAGCAACATATGGTTTGTGAAAATGCTGCATGGTTATGTTACTCAGTATTTACTAGAACCTGGGAGTTCTAGGGTTAACATAGACCTGATAGAGTGATGTACTTTTCAGTTTGAAAAGTAGCATTCTTTTTACAAGAGCAAACTAAAACCATCAAATAGGTTTAGATGGCAAAATGTGCAAATGCTTGTTCATAATATACATAGTGTAAGTCCAAAGTATGAAAAGACACAAACAGCATTTAGGCTAATATAAAAGATTTTCAGGGAGAGAATCAAAGAACAGTTTTTGTGTCTGATGGAAACTTCTCCATCTCAGATTAACATTTTCTATCTAGGAGCAGCATTTAGGCCGAAAGCCCACGTAACACACAACAGGGCATACAGGCTTCTGCCAACTCACTCTCCCTCTCTTCCTCCTCAGAATAGCCTCTGTGGTTACATTTTCCTTCTGCTCCTGATTAAGTACGTATCAAATATTCATGGCTGAGGGAACGTGTAACAATGACTTTTAGGAGCCTGCTGAGTGTCTAATATATTCAGAGCATACAGGACAGTTAGATGACTGCATCCGAGAGCTATTTCTCAAACCTCACTCGCAATGTTTCAGTCTATGAGGGCCAAAGTTCCACTTGTAATGGCTGCAGGGAGAGCAGGATAAATGCCTCCTGCTTGTTTTCTTTGTGTGTGTGTGTGTATGTTTGTAGTGTGTCTGACATCTGAGAGGGCACCAAAGTGCTGGAGCCTACAAAAGTAAATCATTAAAAATTCAGAACACAACTGTACTTGGGACACTGTAAGAGTCATAATAATACAGTAAAGAGCAAAACTAAAACAACAACAAAAGGTAGGTTTGGCTTTTTTTTTATTAGTATTTAGTGCAAGTGTAGTGTGAGAACAGTTACCTCAAATAGATTTTTGCAAATAGATTTTTGGCTATACTGTACTGTACTTATACTATATTTAGACCATAGGTCTAGTGTAATAGTTGCATTATGACTCTGGATCCAGGGATTTTTACAGGAATTTTGCTGGAGCCCACGCACGTAAATCATTTTAACTTCAGAATACAGCGATGTGAAGACATATACGAATGTTATAAGTAAATGATTGAAAAGTAGAAAGAAAAACAAGACAAATCATGAAATACTGACAGTAACAACATCCTAATGAACGCGCCGAGGTAATGCTTCTCTCTGTCTGGGTGAGGTACCCTGCTGACTCATGTCTCAGCTGCAGTCATGTCTCACTCTGTACAGTCAGACAGTCAGTAAACATTTTTTACTACCAGGTCAGCATCATGGGGTGTTTTTTTGCAAACCCGCATTTTTGTAGACAATACATCTTTCTTCTCTCAAGTCTATTTATTCAACTGTTGGTCTCATGGCTGAAAAGCAGCACAGATAATGCCTGGTTAAATTTATGGCAATGTGTTTTCACATGTAATGGTGAATGCAGTCATGTAAAGGTCTCAGCTGAGACTTAGTACCAGGCTGTTAAAAGGCCACATGTGAACCCAGTAAATGCACACTCAGCACATTGTGTTTATGTGGGATTTGTCCTTGTCTGACCTTTTCTTAGAGGACACCTTGGAAACAGGCCACAGTCTGATGTCTGAGTATAGTTTGTGCCTGTGCCATATTGGGCTGCACAATATTAGGTAACATGCAATAATGCAATAACTATGTTGAATTTTGCGATAACAATATGTCAATTCAAGAGATCAAGAGATCAAGAGATACAACTCTCTGGACTCACTGGTCAAAACTGGGTCTCAATCCAAGCTTGCTAAAGACCATGGCTAAAGCAAAACTAAACCAGGATTTAACCAAGGCTGAACCAGGGCAAAACCAAGACTAAACCAGAGATAAACCAGGACTAAATCTAGATTAAACGAGGACTAAACCAGGTCTAAATCTAGATTAAACTTGGTCTAAATTCTGGTGTAAACTTGACTGTTAATCATAATCATTTAATAGATTTTTTTTCAGTTGGTGCTAAAATAATTTTATCATGTAAAGAGTAAAACTGTGTCAGTTTTTTGGATATAGTTATTGCGTATGCCATTATCGCGATAGCAATAACTCTGCAACATCTTGTGCAGCCCTAGTGTAATGGACTGCCAACCCCATCTTGTCTCAGCGAGCCGCACCACAGTGCACAGACGAACCTCAGCTGTCCCCCTCCCTGAGTGCCTGAGATATGACAGGTTTTTCCTTCACATACTGCATTTGTGCAGAAGCATATGTTATCTTTTTTTTTCTGAGGGTTTCTCTTTGACATCTGTGGGAGAAAAAGCTTGACAAACTCATATGAAAACACACTATTGAGCTCTGACTTTTTTTCTTCACTGATGCAGCTGTTTTAGGCACACTTAAAAAAAATGGTGGAATGGAAATGTTGCCCTTATTCAGAGTCATGAGGTAAGTGTAAGCAATTAAACCAGCTCAAACCATAGCTCTGTTCACATACAAAAATACTACCTCACTAAGTACAGTGTAGCTTAATCAAGGGGAACTCTAGAAAAAACAATCCAGGATTCAAATATATATGATAACAAGTTAACCCAATCATCACTCAATGTCTGACAGCTTCTGCAGGTTTAACCAGAGCTGGATCCTTACATTTAGAGGCTCTATAGCCTAGGGTTTTAGAAGCCAAGTTCAATTTAAAACAATACAAAAAAGGTTTAACAGTAACTATGTTTTTCTAGGTAGTTTATGAATGCATTGTGACATTTTTGACTTGTAAACTTTACCCAGCAAGCGGGGCCCCAGGTAATAAGGCAGTCAAAAGCCATAATTTACAAAAGACAATGCCCCAGTTTAAAATGAACCATTTTCAAAATGAGAGGATGAGCAATAGCAAGTAGAACTCGAAAAGCAATAAATAAGTTTGGGGGATCTTTAACACCTGTAGGGTCCTATGCAGCTGCTTAGCTTGCCTTTAGGAAGGCAAGCTAAGCAGCTGCTTGCCTTTCGGCCCCAGGTTTTACTTAAGAGACATTACCCCAAGTGATAAGGCTTTTGAAGGGGTTATTCTGTCATAGACTCTATAGGCTCTAACCTTGTTGAAGTGTAAGATGACCAAATATAACCACCTTTTGAGAAAATTAACTATTTAATTAATTATAATAATTATTTGATAAAAGTAATCCTTCAGTTATTCAAGTCAGGCTAGTGTAATAGCATCCCTAAATCCATCTGTCACTAGTAGTATTTTTTTTCCATTGCAAAGTAGGGCCAACTCTAAATGTGAAAGGTTGACTTTCACCAAACTTTTAGCATAAAACAAATGGGAAATGAAACAAATGGTTTGTTTTTGATGTAGATCTGGATCAAAGGTAGAACAGTAATGCACTGGCTTAGGTTTGCTCTCTGAGTTCTTCTAGTTCTTTATTTACCAATCCTAAACAAGGAAGTAATGCTGGTACTTCTTTGTTTACTGTATCTTGGTTGCCACAGCGACTCCATATCTCAGAAAGCGTGGATGTAAGCCCCAGATGAATGTTTAATCACTGCACTGAGCCTATCCCACATCGACACAGAGCCCCCAGACTGTCACAGAATCGAAAATACTGCTCAGCCGTTAGAGCTACACTATCACACACACAGAGCTGAACGCTATAAGAGTGGCGGTCCCAAACTTTGCCCATTTAGTCTGTCAGCACTTTTAGCAGGGATAAACGCGCTGTAGTTCCACTCACTTAACTCCAGCTTTTCCAGGTCAATCACAAGCCTTTACAGAGTTCATTTCCTTTACCCCCAACTCCAAAAAATAGCCCCTGCCGAGCATCAAACTAGCCTTTTATCTTCTATTTATGTTGCTGCAATCTCTACTGAATCCTTTCAACCGCGGCCATAGCAGTTCTCCTGTGTACAGCGGGAGGAAGTGGAGCAGATATTGGCTGAGGTAAGGTAACACTGGGACACCACTGGCTTATTCTTTTTTTGCCTTTGCAGATAATTACGGTTTTCTCTCTGCTGACCAAATTGTAGAGACTGGCACTCATACAGCTAAAATAGCCCCAGCGCTGGTGGATAAATGTCCTTATCTGTGCACGGGCCTGCGTCAATGTTATTTCATTAAAATGAGCTGTAATCATTGTGGCACATTCTGCATACATAACCACTCTCTATGAACAGTGCAAAACCATTTCTGGCATTGCCAAAATTACAATGTTCAGTGAATGCGACAATACAATTAAGTTGACATTTTCACTACATATTTTGTTGTGTGAGAATTAGAGTGACAGTTGAGTATAAATCTTCTTAGAAAGTATTTTGGAACTTGAAGTAAAGCTGCTGTCGTTTCAGAAGAGCCACTTCATTGGATTTGAGGCAGAGGAGTTCAACTCGGCTTAGTTCAACCGCCACGTTTCTGCTTGTGTCTGAGCCTTTTCTGAAGAATAACCTTTCCATTCACAGGACTAAATTAATTGTTGTCTGTTTGTAATTATTTGAGTCTTACCTCAGCAGCTGGGATGCCTTCGGGTGGCCGACACTGGAGCAGCACTTCCTGTTCGAGGGATACTTCTTTGCCAAGAGGCTCTTGATCAAATGTTTTTCTCAAGTCTGCAATGAGAAAAAAAATTACATGTTTGTTTAGGCTATATATCCATGCCAGAGGAGGGAGAAGTACTCAAAATCTGTACTCAAGTGAAAGTTGCATCATTGTTACTGGCTTTACAATCCTCCAACAACATTGTTTTACCATTGTACTGTTTGTTGTTTCATGTGAGTTGTTGCTAAAATTGGCAAAACTACTCCTGCTACTATAAGGGCTTATAGCTTAAAATTGAGTAAGAATTATTTGGTAAAATCTGCTGCAAAAACTTTAAAATCCAGACATTTTGGTGTGGTTTATGGCTAATATCTCTGCAATTACTGGGTCTATTCACATGAAACAAAAACTGGTACGTTCAAAACGTTCAAAGTTTTCTTTGTCAGTACGAATGACCTAAAGTGAAGTTATTTCTTGACTATAGCATCAAAAAGTGGTAATATTATTCAAACACAGACATGATTGCTTTCAGTAGATTTGACATTAAGCCACAAGACAAATATAGTGTGGTTTTCTGTTTGGATATTTCTTTTAAAAATTGTGCCTCATCTTTGCACCTCCACAAATCAATCTGGCTTTTTGCAGGTTACAACATTTACTCTAATATAAGCAAAAGTACAGTACGTTTAAGGAAAGGTTTGTTTAAAATGTATTTAGGTTAATTACTAGAGGAAAAGTAATTGTTTACTTTCAACCTCTGCCGAATGGAAATTATAATGACAAAGTATCAGCACAATGTATCTCCAGAGAAAGAAAAAAGCCGACACTCAAGTGTGGAGTAAAAAAAAAGCTAACTTCTATTTATGGGCTGCTTCATCTCTATCCTCACATTTGGTGAAGTGATAAATTGCCAGGAGAAGATAGGAGGCAGATAGGACGAAGGGGATCACTCTGCCTCCAATGAAAAACCAATATTTTTGTGGAGTGAGCCTGATGGAGTGGTGCTGGGCAGAAATAGTGCCGCTGACAGGGCAGGATTACTGAGAGTGTCATGCTACACTGCAACCAAAGTCCTTCCAAAATATATCATCACCTGATGCTTAGATGGCCGCGTTACACAACAGCACACAGGGAGAGATAAATAGAAAAGGTCACATAAATGAATGAATCTGTAGAGGGAACAGATGGAACAGGCTTAACAAACATTTCTTGTGCAATACGTAATAACTGTGAGTGAGTCCCAATCATCAGAGGTAGCAGAGCTTAGAAAATGTTGAGGTTCTCTTTGGGAGTGACGAGGATGGCCAAAGATGGTGTTAACATGCACAGAGGGGGGATATATATTGATAAAAGGATGCTAAAGTTAGATCTGCCATACTGTAAGCCTATTTGAAAACCAAAGGGGTGAATTACAGCTATAGTGGAAGAGGACATGAAGTTGAGCTGATGAACTCTAAGGGGACTGAAGAAAATAGAAGAATTTATGCATCATAAACTCGACACTGCGCAAGTTATTAAAACACACACAGAAAAAAATATAGTCAGGTTGTCAAACAAGGTGGTCATGGGTTAGATCGTCGGGCCATTTACAATCTCTCTGAGTGGAGTCTGCATGTCCTCCACTGCATGGGTTCTCTCTGGTTACCTTGCTCCACCGTCCAAAGACAAGCATGTGTTAGGTGAATTGGTAACTCAAAAATTGTGCTTATTAATTGAATGTGACTGATTGTCCTAGCAAAAATTGACCATTGTTCAGGATGTACCCCACCTAAAGACCATAATAGCTAGGATACGCTCCAACCACTAGGGACGCCAAATGGAAATAAGCAGCAGCAGCAGAACATAAATGAATAAAGTACAAAATAAGGCCTACAAAGTGAGAAAGTGAACAAAGAAAAGGCTTTGCTATTAAAGAAATGAAAACCCAGACGCTCAAAGTGCAGTCACAACCTTTTACAGTAAAGGCTTATAGCATACAACTAAAACTATATGAGGTTAGCGCTATTATTTTGATATCAATCATGCTGAAGTGCATCATGGTTCCAATGTTGAGATAAGTGCTGAGGGTCAGGTTCCCTGCCTTTTCATTTTCCAATCACACTATATGGTCTTTTTCCTTTCACCATAGGAACTCAACTCAAAGTGCAGTAATGCAATTTGATGAAATGATAGGCCTTATGCATATGTCTGATATGTCTACATTTCTCTGTACATAATAGTATAGACTAAAATACTGGCACGGACATAGTTTGTGTGCTTAAAATTGTGCTTATTCTGATGTTTTACTGTGCTGAAATGCTATCAGGTGTTTACAATTTGAAACAAAACTCTTTTTTAATGGATTTGGAAAAACAACAACAGTTAAATTATCTAATAGCATACTTAAGGAAGGATCTGTGAAAAAACAACACCTTAAGACATCACACCAGACAAAGTATGTCTTCTAGTGCTAGAAATGTGTGAACATGGATAAATGTTGCTAATGCAAGATGATGTTAATTGCTGATTCTCAACAGTCTAAAGCTAAACTTAGCTCCAGTGGTTAAGATAACCTACAAACTTAAATTTGATATCATATATTAGTATTTTATAAGGACAAATTGGTCAGTGTTCATTTTTTTTTTTTTTTTTTATGGCTTTATTACACAGTAGCGGCATGACAGGAAATTATGTGGGAGAGAGCAGGGGCAGACATTTGGTGCAACACTGAGGAGAGCGATAGTCACTCCATGCTCTATCAACTAAGCAATATGTACAGCAAAACAATAATAAAGGCAAGAAGGGTAGCGCTGCTGTTGTTGCAGGTGTTGGCATTACACCAGGTGGAACAGCAAGAGGATAAACAGGTAGTTTTACTTTAAGGTGACAATGTAGGATAAAAGATGAAAAAAAAAAAAAATCTTTAAAAAGAAACAAAACTAGTGACTCATTTATTTTTTGCTGATGTGACTGTACAACTGTAGTTACTGTACATTACACTGAAGTACAGAAACACCTTTACCTGCTTTAAATCACCCATGGCTGTCACTAGATCATTTTCTTATTACTGAATACATGATGAGGATGCAGCCAGCAGCATTTCTGGATACCTTTAGTCATTGATGGTCCATTCTTTAGCTGGAAAAATGAACCTTAAAATAACAAATGCAATCAGACCTCAACCTGAGGGATGTGTATGTCTTTAGGGGAATATGCCATAACTCTGCAAATTTTTAATGTATAATAAAAGCTGAAAGGGACAGTATTGAATTGAAAGCAATTTCCGTAACAGTCTGGTACAAAATTAAATGAAAGAATAGCTGGAGGGACGCAATGTGGGTCGCTGGATATAATGGATTTTGCAACAAGCACAAACATATTTTCTATAGAAGGAAAAGGAAGACGATACAGTGGTATGTATCAAATAGAAAAATGGCGCCTATTTTTTTAAAGATTCATTGCAGTATTGCTCGGTGAGAGATACAATGTAGAGGTGGGCCCAGCTTCAAATTGCCTGAGAAAGATAAAAGAAGCAGTAGTCAGAGTGTGACAGGTGAGATAGAGGATCAGGCACACCTTCCGCCAAACGCTGACATGCTACACTTTGTGATTTATGCAATCTAGCCATGCCCAATAAATGTAATTTTGTTTCACCATATTGTGCAGCTGGAGAGAATTCACAGCTCGGGGGGGAAACCACTGACCTGGCTTCTCACTGGCCCGTGTTGTCTGTGGTTTTATTTAGAGCGTAATGTCTGGCAACTGCTGCTGAGAAGTCTACGGTAAGTCTGGAGGTTCACAAAGCACTTCAGACTGTTTATGTGAAGGCCAAAGCCAGTTAAAATATGTCACCCTTTAACTCTTACCTATAGTTTGATCTAAATCACACACTCCACTAAAGATGCTTTCATGCCAAAAAAAAAAAAAAAAAAGAAACAAGTCAAATAATCTCAAAGAGGTTTAGCCTTAATAAGTAAAAAAAATTGAAAGAATGATGATCAAGATTAATACATCATATCAAAATAAATTCAAGTCAGTTTAACTAATACAGATATTTATGCTTACTGTGTAAGCCTAACTAAGTTTATCAAATTTTCAGCCAAAATCAGCAATGGGACAAAAAATTTACATTTTACTTTTTGGTGAGGATTTGGAACACTGTCTAGACTAGAAGCAAGTGTTCTGTACCATTGTGAGTTAGGGCCAAAGATACTAACTCCAGTTGCAAGCAGTCAGTAAAGGAACTAATAATTACTTTTAGTGGAATATTTATCATCATGGTGTTGTATAAGGGGTTGGTGATTTGTATAGAGCAAAAAAAAAAAAAAAAGCAGCAAATGTGCTACAATACTGCCTTCTGTTCTATAAAAAAAATATGCCGTCTAAAGTAATTTCTGTGGCCACAGTTTTGAGATTTATATAAAAATTCAAAGCATGCATTGCACAGCAAGTCAACTACAACATGTGACTAATTTATTAACAGGCACCACATACTATTTTATTTGTTGAGTTTAATTTCTGGCACAGTCTTGAGGAAATGCAGTAGCAACATGATGATTATTTTCCACTGCTCACAGTTGGTGGGTGTGGGTGTAATTTGTCTGTTTTTGGGGTGTCTCTCGGTGCCTCCCTTCTCGTAAACCTGAACGACGGTGCGGGTGTAGGACCGGCTGAGTCGACATTCCTGTGGGACACACTCCATTCCCTTCTCAGCACCCAGTCTCCTAAGGACTATACCTCACTATAAAACACACACATCTGAAAACCATTACCTTAAGTGGATCTGTTTGGCTACATGTCATGCTAAATTACAGCGGTCTAACACTTCAAAAAAATGCCTGTGTCTTACCACTGGCTACTAATTCAGACCTAGATTGAAAATGGCAGTAAAGATTTTTAAAGTGACTTCTGTATTTGAGATTTGTTAGAAGCTATTACTAGAGGTGAGAAGTAAGTACATATATCTTAGTACAAGTTTAGATACAGTATAGTGGCAGTGGTGGTACAACTATAGTAACAGCAATAGTAGTTAAGTAAAAAAGGCCATAAATACTTTCAGTGCATCTATGGCCCCTCCGACCACCACCAAACACACAATTACACTATCACATTTCATACAGGCAAAGTGTCTTGCCCAGCGACACAACATCAGTATATAATGCCGCTAAGGGGATCGAGCCGCCAACCTTCGGGTTAGTAGGTGAATATCTCCACTAACTAAGCTACTGCCGCCCCAACAAACAAACTTTAATCTGTGCCTCTACATTGGCAATTTCTAAAGAACTGTGTTCAAAAGTTTAGTGCTGTATTGAGCAACAATCTATATAACCCACTGCTCCTTTAGTCAACATTACCCATGACCTACAGGCATTTAACTTAGTTTGATATATTCCTATCATTGTGGACAGTTTTAGCGCTTTGCTGTGGCATGTTATTGCAGGCATACCATAAATCAGTACAGATCAAAATGGCTTTGATGAGGTCATCTAAATCACAAGCTTACCCAAAATTTTTTATACATTCTCTACAAAACCACAGCAAGCTTTCACTATTTTAGCCAGCAAGCTTTCAATGCAAATAGCCTAGTTCTTCATCACAACAAGCTCTTAACTCCAGCTCTGACTCAGTGCCTGATTGAACTCTATATGTTTAGATGATGGGAGGAGAAGAAAACAGGCCCAGTCTCCATTAGCCTAACAGGATCGGGTCTGGTCTGACAAGAAGCCTGCCCAGAGAGAGAGAGAGAGAGAGAAAGAAAGCCCACAGAGGAGCTAATCCGTTCAGCAGAAGCTAATGGGAGGGGAAGAGGGGGTCCATTGTGATTTGAGGGATAGGTTAGCACTGGCAGCCTGCTCATCATGGGTGATTAGAGGAGGTGGAGCTGCAGGAGAGGGCTCAGTGGGAGGCTGAGAGGCATGATTCGGATTCACTCGGCTAGGACTAGAACAGGAAAGGTAATGAGAAGTGCTGCTTTTGGAGCGGATATCCTGAATACAGAAAGAAGAGGAGATAGAAAGACAGAGGCAGTACAGACCCTTCCATGGGTGACATACCCAAGTTGCAACCAAATAGGTTTTGTTTGTCAGAAGTAAAAACACTCAAAAATCTTCATGGATCTTGTCAGTCACAATTCTTTTGAAAGAAATGCAAGTACACCGATCTCAAAAGCAGCTCCTCAGGGTGATATTTTGACAACAATGTGTAAGTCACTGTGTTATGTAACATGTGTTGTGTTGCCTTGATGTGAGAACTGAACTTCTACCATCCGCCGCCTCCTTCATCAGTTCCTTTGGGGTTTCATTACAGCTCATATTTTGATTGGCAGGTCCTTTGGGGAGAAGTTAAAATGAGACCAAAACTTTAGAGAAAACAAAAAATGTTTTGCTACTTGGAAGTGATGGTGTGTGCTTTTCAGCAGAGGACAAACTCACAAGCTGAGAACAAATGAGGACCACCTACAGGAAAAAGTGGGAACATTGGCATAAACAAGCAGCACATCTTCTCAACTGTGTGTACTATTTCTCTCCAAGTCGGTACTGTACACAAGGAAACATTTAGATTTGGCAGGCTTTTTAACCAATTCAAGTTCAAAAGGATGCTCAAGCCCCATGTTAGTAAAATTGTTTTTACTGCTACAATCTTCTCTATCTATAAATCTGTCAGTTGTGATGTATGTTTTTCCTCAGCAGGCTGCAGATTTTGTTTGGAGAGATGAGAAAGAAGATAGAGCTTGAGCATTAGTATGAGGAGTTGGAGGAGGGAGAAGGAGAGATAACTCACAGGCAATGCGGACGTGGGCTTTGCGGCTCTTGGTGGTCCCTGCTGAGCTCCAGGCCACACACTGACACCAGAAGTCCTCCGGGCCGAAGAGCTCCTCCACCTGCTGACGGGTGATCTCAATGCTGGCCTCCCGCACCACCAAGCCTGAGAGTAAAGGCAGAACACATTAAAATGAGGAACCAAAGAAAGGGGTTCACCAATTCAGTCCTGATACTGATACCAGGTCTGAAGGGATAAACCTTATTATTTAGGTTGTGCCCAAAATCCACTTTAGATTAAATTGTAGGTTATGAATTGGGTACATCATATATCAGCTTTAAACTGTTGTGCAATAAAGGTTTTATTATATTTATTACTCATTAATATTTTCATTTTTATGTAACAGGAGCTAGAATGTAATTTATAATCTGTGAGGAACAGATGTATTTTCCATGGGACCAAATTTGGCCCATGACCCAAAGTTTGGAAAACATTTACCATCAGTGGCTGCAGCGATGCACTAAAACAAAGTCATTCACCAAAACCACATCATATTAGAGAGGAATTGAAACAGCAATAGGTAAGACTGTGACTGACTAAGAAATAATAAGCCAACTTATCTCTAAGACAATGAAGGTTTAGACTCTGTTATAAGCTACTATGTATAAGTCACTATGCGCCTGTTAGTGGGACACCCAACCTCCTTTGTAATGATTCTGTTGATATTGATTTTTGACTGATTGATTGACTATGGGCAATTTAGATTAACCAATTCTCCTAACACATGCATACAGGCCTGTTGACAGGATTGCTGTGGCCCGGGTCTTCAGATCGGCTTCACGTGAGCCAATTATAATAGAAAATATAAGAAGTGGGACCATTTCTGGACACATTTTGCCCATTTGCCCCATTTCTCTGAGGAAGGTGGAGAACCAGCCGAGACTCCACAGTAACACAGGGAAGACATGCAAACTCCACTCAAGAGGGATTATAGTCGGCCGGCCCAAAAATCAAACCCAGGATCTCCTTGGTAAATTTGCTTGGCTAAATATGATGATAGTACAAATGACTATGACATAACATGAATTGCAACAATATGCAATTAATAAAAGCATACTGCATATTTTACTTATAACAAAAACTGTGCTGGTCTAGACTGTATTTTACATTAGTATAATTCATCATTTATTTTGTTGTGTCTCTCTACATTTGCATGCATGAGTCTGGCCTGGATTTCCATGGCTGAGTGCTGAGATGTTTGGGCCAGGGCCTTGTGGGGCAGGATTGTGAGCGTCACGGCGAACACAATCCTATTTGCTAACTCCTCTGATTACTGCTCATCTGGGTGCCGGCCAGAAGCAAACAAACAGTTCATCCCCACAACAAATGCCTCTATCCACAGCTGCCCCTCTCAAACACGCCACAATACATCCAGAATCTCCATGTCTGGGTATGTCTGGGTATACGGCACATGCTTGTAATATACCTGGATTGTGCTGTTTTGTTGCCTTTAAACTTAGGGTGATCTTGAGATTTAAGTTTTCACATTTTAAAATCTAAAATAATGATACAAGACACTCTTCAAACTGGGTTGCTAATATGAGAACGTCTCAGTTTTAGCACTAGATACGTCTTGTTTCACAGAGAAAAAGGCCTTTATAAAAAAAGAAAAAGAAAAGAAAAATGAAAAGCAGATAAATGCGTGTACTAATACAAGACCTGATGTTTAACAAGGTAGAGATAGTTGCAGGGTCAAAGCATCCTGAGTGCTAAAAAGTATGCTCTCCACTTCAGTTTGATGGTTGGTTGATTGGTGAATAGATTTTAATAAAATGAAGACAGAAATAGTTGACTGTGGTTGTGGGTGAGTAGTAGGGTAGTCAGTGTAACACCAGCTGACCCAGCAGAATTAAAATCTGCTAGTGCTGAACTTAACCTTTTTACCTCTAATAAACAGTTTCAGAATCCGTGTGATGGTTAAATGATTTTTTGTGGAGTGAATAAAGTGCCCGGCATCTCCCCCCTGGTGTCTCTGGGCCAAAAATAACACTTTCAAGTATGAGCACCGCTGACCTGGTGTCACAGAAGTCTTGAGTCTCACACGAAAGGGAGACACTGAGGTTAGCCAAATAACAACCTAGTGATGGCTTTATTTCTAGACTTTTGTCATGACAAGAGTTTGCACAGATATGCAGGAACAGGAACAAATAGGAGTCAATTGGACTTGTATTACGATATGAAATGTAGAGGGAGCACAGAGAAAAATGAGGCAAAAACAGTGAAGAAACAAGCAAAGTTACTGATACATTTTAAGATATGAACATGTGACCCACAGAAAAAAAGGTCTTGATGTCATTTTTCCTGGAACTGTCATACTCATGTACTCTAGCTGGTCACTGCTGGTTTGTGACATTTAATTTATATTCACTTGCTACAAGGGGCCTTTGTGTGCCCAGAGAACATTCCCTCCCATTACACCAGCATGGCCGACGTGCTCTTAACACCAGACGAGATGCTTCCACAGATTTATGTTAGCACACCCAGGCCAGAGCTTTTCATCAGCATTACAAAAACCACAGTTTGTCAGACCGTGCGGCACTTTCCACTCCCCAGCCGAACACATTGGGTTGGAAACTCTTGCAGTTACAGTCCCAGTCATTGCATACACAACTCAATGAGCTTTTGATGAGCTGCTATGTGCGTAGCCTATCCATAACAGTGACAAGCTGCTACAGTTGTTGATGTTCTTTTCCATGATGTTATGACAGCAAAATTAGGTGGTGCTGATATACGACATATCTTAAACTGAACTATTATTACACTTGTACTTTTAAAGAAGTTAATTTAGCAGTAATTATTTAAGAACCATTTACAACAAAGTCTTCCTAGTGCATAATATTAGCTGCCACAAGAAAAAAACTCTGTAATAAGTATCCACAGAGGCTATGCCAAATTCAATCCGAGTCACTAGTGGAATGAATAATGTGGTTGTGTTTTCAACAGGCCACACTGTCACTAAAGAAATGTCTTATAAAAGAAGAAGTGGGTATTCAGGGTTACATTTTCACAGATGAAACCACAACCTCAACTCTAAAAACGACACAAATACAGGGTGTGTATGTTCCCTGGTGCACCCAGTCCATAGAAACTGGGGACCTAACGTATGTGCTACCTGTGTATTTGCGAAAGTACCTATGTTGCCCAGTACCTATTAAGTTGTGTATAGCGTTTACTAAAAGAACATGAACAAATTTTGTTGGTAACAGAGCAAGGCTGCTGTAGCTCAGTGAATAAAGTTAAGACTGTTAATCATATCACCTGCTCCTTTAATTAAGTGCAGCGTTTTACAGGACCAACTCTGTTTTTAACACAAACACAGCTACTGTGTGCTGCTAGAGGTTTGTTCACATGAATGTTGTCATCTTGACGTCAGGTTGTTGCTTTGAAATAGCTTCACAGATGACTGACTCACTCAGGCCTCAATCTATGTTCAATCAGTAAATCTAATCAGAGGCTCAAATCTAATTTACTTGTATTAGCCAGTGATTCACAAACTATTCTAAATGGGCCCTCCCTAAAGAGGGGCTGTCTGAATAGAGATTATATTTGTAATTGCAGAGCTTGTATTGCCTCTCAGTCAACTGAGGTTACTTTAAATGTGCTATAGAAATGTTTGACTTACAAAGGAAACTATGCAAGCTTCTAAATTATATAATTGATTAATGAATAGAATAGGATGTGATTTTTGAACAAATAACACAAAATTGCATTCACCAAGTGTAATGTAACTAGATATTAGTAGGAATAGTAGTGATCAAGAGGACTTATTGTATGTGTACTGTGTACTGGCATGACAAGGGCAGACAAGTAATAGTAACAGTATTGATTTTGAGTACTTCTTCCACATCTAGGCATTCAAAAAAATTAAATCACATAATTTCACAATTGACAGACTAGATGAGATATGCACAATTTTAATAAAAAAAGATTGATATAAGTGGATTTGTACAATTTAAACCTTGTAAATGGTCCATAGGGAGAGAAATTGCAGCCTCAGATATTGTAACTGATTGAACACTTAATATATTACAATAATTCTTATTATTGGTTTGAGGTCTTGTTGCCCAGGAGTTTAAATGAATATTCAAGATTGAATACTCAGAGATCAGAGGTTAAGAGGTGCACATGCTTTTTACATAGGGTTCAGCGCATTCACACAACCTCCTTGTTCTGGCACACAGTGAGCGCGGTGACATCCCACTCAGCAGCTTAGCTCTCATGTAAAATTTAAAGAGTGCGCCGACAGGCAGAGGAACAGCCACATCTGCTGTGTGCACATCATCGTCTGCCTGGCCTGCACACAAGTAGGCGTGTGTGTCTAAGTGTGTCAAAGAAAGCCTGCACATTGTTTGTTTGGAGAATGTCAGGGCTGTGTGTGAATCTGGGAGCACATCATAGACAGCAGCAGAGGGAAAATCAATAGTGAAAACAATAAGTAGATTTGAAATCTCTGAGGGCAGGAAATGCATGCCAGAATCAGTTCAGATTTTTGCTTTTTGATTTTGTAGTGGGTTATTGGTGCTGTGCAGCTACAACAGACCCCTTCACTGTCTTTAAAGAATGTGGCTGTGTGCTAAAGAACAGTTCCATGATCAATGATAGCCACTAAATATAGCAAATTATGAATACTCAAAATTATTTGGGCAATGACATGAGCTTGGTTAGAAAACATTAGCAAGTGTATTTACGTGTACCCGTTTTATTTAATGTAATAATCGGCACATAAAATTAGCATATAAGCTAAAGGCTAAATAATATAACTTTCTGAATTTGTATGTAATGCTGAATAAGTACAACCTAAATTCTGGAAATAGTAAATAAAATATCATGTGATTGAAAGTCATAATTAAAAATGAATTAATTTCCTGAATTTGGGTTGTAGTTATATAAACATGACGGACCACAATAGTTTGTCAGTGTATGCTCCAATTAAATCAATCACGCACCACATGGAACTGACTATCAGATCTGAGTGCTATTAATTCTTGACAACAACAACCACTTGTTTTTGCAGTTTAAACTTCTTATTTAATGCTTTTAGTTTGCTCCTTTGTATATATGAATAGGAAAGAATGCAATTTTTGTCTCCCAACAACAGAATGTATCTGAATACGTCAGCTGTGGAAGGGTCTACATAAGCTCGCTTAAATGTGAAGCTACATAATGAACCTATTTCAGAGTCATTTATGACTTCATGTCCACTACTAAAGCAGGATTAGACCCTTCCTGGCATGTCTCACTTATACATCACAGAGATGGATCTAGTCTAAGATCAGTACTTTGAGCCTGCTTACCTCATCTATGACTTCATTATTTTCTCAGCCAATGGACTTTAGAAAACTGTATAGCATTACAAGAGTACAATGTGAACAATGAACAAAACAGACACAAAAACGACACCTAATTTGTAATGGCAAGCTCCGAAGTAAGCGTCAGGAGTGGTGATGAGGAGCTGCTTTACTGCCTGTCAATGTGGCCATTAGCTGCAGAAATGATTCTACAATATGTCCCATTAATAGTGACTGGAGTGAAGTCGGGCCCCTCGTTGGAGATGATTCATTATTAATGTGGTCATTAAAGTGAGCTAGCCTAGCGCTTCCAAAGCTAGCCCGGGCTGGTGTTATTGATCAGAGCAGAGGACACGTTGGTCAGTGAAGGGGAGAGAGAGCAGGACGAGGACAAGGGCAGTAAGTGGTGTGATTATTGGACATAAGAAGAACACTCATATTTGATCTGATAATTAATATCTGTGGGAAAGTGACAAGCAGTCTCCTGTGAATATTAGACCAGCAGCTTTGATTTTAATTAATTTGCCACTCATTTGCCCACATCAATGCCACATCACAGGAGAAGATATTCCACAGATACCTGGAGATACTCGCCACATTGTTCAGGTAATGACCAAACAAGCACCTCAAGCTAAATAACGGTTCAGAGCAGTTTTGTTCACACTTAATGCTTGCATCCTGATGCCTGTGTTTTAGTCTAGTTCAGGGCAAGTCACTCTGGAGACATCAGTGTTCTGGAGACTCTAGAGTCGTCAGAGTCTAAGTCCGACTCACTAAAGACTGATCTGAGACAAGTCTGGTCGTTAGCACCTAAAGAGGGAGTCAAATCCAGCCCAAATGAACTGAAGGCGAGTCCAAGTCAGTGTCAAGTCATAATTATAATAAATAAGAATACTTAAGGCCCTGTTCCAGTGCGCCGTTTAACGATTCCGTCTGCCTCCGTCTAAATATTTACGTCAGATGGTGTCACACGGCGGCAAATTCAAATGTTTTGGCCATGGACGGTAGATAGAACAGCATGAGTAACGTCTAAATATGTCTGAGAAACATCTGCTTAAGTATGAGTAACGTCTTCATTGAGCCCAGTTTGCGGAACATCGACCACCTGCCTAACGTCTGGTTAAATATGAGTAACAAACTAATTTTTTAAAATCAAGATTCAGTTTACAGTATACATTTGATGGAGCATTAACACTTGAGAGAACATTTAAGTATTAATATAAAGAATCACATACATTTTAGAATTTGTCTTTAGATGTCTGGACAACAGGTGGAGCATGTTTTACGCGTATTAAGATCCTGTGGAGACGGGATAATTTGTTCTCTGAGCAGATTTTAGGTATTTGCAGAGGTGAAGTGGTAATCGGCAGAATTGGGACATTTCCCGGTCGGGCCAGTGTGGTGAAGTCACAGAATGTGACTTCAGAGCAGAGAGCCCCTGAAGTGGCCGCCACCACCTGCCTTACAGCCCGTACCTATACCTGACCTAACAGTGCAGACACAGGGTTCATAGTCACACATCACAAAAGCACAAACCCTGCTCTGCTGGGGCCTCTGACTTGGCGGGGCTTCTATGACTCTTTCGCCCTCTTAGAGTGTGTGGAACCTGGTTGTGGCACAACATAGACCTACTTTCAGTGGGGATGCATTTATTTCGCACCAAGAGCAGAATAGTATCTGTCACTGTGTGCCTGAAGCGCTACCTGTCAGCCACCTTCCCCATTTGGAACAGGACCCCAGCCCAGACCCAGCCTGTGACCCATGGCATAGGCGATACAGGCAAATGCGCACCTGACACTGCCCCATGCCCCAGTGCACAATAAGGCTTAATGAGCCAGATCAAAAATAGCATATGCCCAGAAATTATGGACACTGGGGAGAGTTCTGAGTCCATAGATGTGTTCTACACTTTGAAGCTTTAAGCCACTTTTCATTTGATGACAATCAACCTCTTACTGAGGAGACACGATCATAGACAGCTCGTGAAATATTACGAGTGAAAGACATGATCTGAACGCATGTTACTGCGGCGGGGCGCAACACCTTTCTGACAATATTTTAGCTGTGTTATTATAAAAGCAACATAAAACATGAGTCCAGACGTCCTGACAAAAGTTTCTGTAGCCTGTAGTGTTCTCTGGAGCCTGTAGTGTCAGGCTCAGTGTGATGAGACTGAAGACTCTGTGACCCTGTGCTGCAGAAGCAGAGCAGAGCTGGGGCTCCACTGGGGAAGCGCTAACAGATAAACTTGATCACACATTTAGACAAAAATAAAAGTTAATTAAAGCCTAGTTTATGTGGCACTGTACAGGCAGCTCATAAGTTGTTATAATAAACTATGTTTTGTCAAAATAGGTTGTATCCATATTTTTACTACAATGTGGTAGCCTGCTGAAAATTTCATAATATCATCTAAAATGCCCCAGACCCTCCGCCTTATAAAAGTCAACTCATTAAGCTAACTGTGAGTATTGTGCTTTAACCATGATGCCCTGCCAACACCAAACAAAGGGGCTGGTAGTGGTGATGGGGGCTGGTGCTGTTACAACTCTCCCGGTGGTCTTCAGAGCCTCACTCTGCCTCTGGATATTTGTATTCACATCATTGACAAGCGGTTAAGTAAACAACTAGGCCTACTGGTTTGTTTAGTGTGCCTGTAAATTGTAATAACCTGCAGCATCAGAAAATATAGGAGACACTGAAGCAGAGAAAAAAAAGGAAACAGGAAAAAGGTGGTTCTGTGCCTCTTGCTTTGGCTCAGTTAGGTGCATGACGTAAAGGCAAAGCACTTGGGAAGGCTGCCATAACGAGTTTTATCTGACACTAAAATGTCAAAATATAGTCCATCTTTAACCTGTTTGGGGTTATTGCACCTGTTTAGCTCATTTGCTTTAGCCAGACTTTTTGCATGTTTAGAAAGTGTTTCTGAAGCTTTACTGTTTTACGCAGAGACACGGGTCCCATCAGCCTGTGTCCACCACTACACTCCACTGTTTAGAGTCTGCGTGGCTGAACAAACTTCTTAATATCTCAGTTTTATTCTCTTCACTTATGCTTACTTTAACAGTCTTTATTTCCTTTGTAAAAAGCTTTTATTTCCTCCTCCTCTCGCTGTCTTGTGTGGAGGTGCCACGCTCACGAAACTGAAACTTAATTCGCCACATGGCTCATTAGCATTTGTTAACACAAATGTACACTTTTACACACAGATTCCTTTTTTAATGTATTTATGCTGCGCCCAAATTCATCATGAATGTTCTGAATCTCAAAAAAAAACCTTTATACTGCGTATGATTAGTGAGCATTACAGTCTTTTACACAGGCACAGGGACAAGAACACACAGCCTGATGAGGAGGTCATAAAGCCTAAATAATCTCAGCCTTTAAAAGTCTAAAAACTGGTAAGATTCCACCATTGTAACGATGAAAATGTCAAAAAAAAAATGTCAATGTCTAAATACGTCTGAAAACCAGCTAAAAAAACACATAAAAACATCCAATAAACATAAGCCTTCATTTTTCACACGGAATCATTCAATGGCGTAATGGGACATGGCCTTTACAGAATGATGTTGAAACACTGAGATCTTGATTGGGATTTTAGTTTTGTATAAACCTATAACAGAACTTAATAATGTTTGTTTTTGCTCGGACTTAAATATAGTCCAGCGCTGTCTCTGCTTTCAGCTTAAAAAGAAAACTAGACAGAAGGATGACCAGGTCTTCCAAGTCTGACTTACTGCTTACAAGTTCAAGTTATTGTTCACAAGTCTAGGTCTGAGTTTTTGTTCACAAATCCAAGTCTGAGTTAATGTTCACAATTCAGAGTCTAATGGTATGTACACACTGAATGCGAATCTGGCATCAAATTGAATATTTTGAATTCACTTGCTTCATTCGCGTGAACAATTTGTAAAATTTGCCATATGAGGGCTGCTAGGGCTACTCCCAACTGAGCCTGTCCCAGTTTGTTCACCTGTGTCCTGTGTGGCTGGACTTCTTCCCAGGACACTATTACTGTACAGGCAGCATTAACCCCAGTAACAGAGCTAAGACAGCATGGAGATATTTCTTGTGCATTAGCTCTCTTTGGGCTACAGTCTGTACACAGGCTCTGTATTTTGTGTTGTTCTGGAGAGTGAAATAACTGCTAATATAATGAGCACATCTCAGTAAATGCATGGTAAAGTTATGGCCCTCTTTATATCTTGTTAAAAATCTCATTGTGTTTGTGTTTTTTTGTTTTCACAATGATCAGAGCAAGCCTTTGAAGGATACCCCTGTCTCAGACTGCTATCACATATGACACACATATATTTTTTATAATGCTTTCTATCAGGGCTGTTTTGGGAACAGATTCTCTTGATTCCTGTCTTCATAAAAGTAGAAGAGCTGCTGTAGACTGTAGATTATAGCTCTGGGTTCACTCTGCAGACTCAGTGATTGTTTTGCTGGATTGCGCTGCGACTATTCACCAAAGTTTGAAGAGCCTTGGATGCAAATTTGCACTATTCATTCATTTGGCGATTTGCTTCTTTGCCTTTTCACATCATCATATGCTCAATTTGCACCCTCGGCACTGCACTCTTTGCGCAATTTGCTAGATTTGCGTCACATGCAGAGAGAGGAAGTTCTTAAACACTGCCAGGAGTTAACAGCAAATAGGCATGATTTATGGTTTAATAATTGTTAGTGTTATTTCTTACAGATATGCACATGTGTGCACACATGATGGACCAGTGTTTGTGTGTGGGTCTGGAGCGGTGCTCACTCTGTTCATACGTTCAAGAAAAATCCTTCAGGCTCTCCTGTCTGAGCCCTAAAAATGAGTCTAGTCAAAGTCCAGTCATTAAGGCTTAAGCTCAAGTCAAGTGTCACAAAAATTTGCCCAATAAGTCAAAGTCCGAGTTGACCAGGATTTAACCACTCAATCTCAGCCTCCTGCTAGCTAACACTTTAGATACGTGTTCTGAACCTGTGTGTCACATCTTCCTTCATTTGCAAAACAGGACCAGACTCATATTTACTCTTTTTTTATCTACCGGATATAACACAAACAACATGCAATCAACCGGCCCATTCTTTTATAACAATGTGTGACTTAAAACAGTAATGGGCAGTATAAAAGCACTTGGAAATCAGTACTTGCAGCCATGTGAGCCCCAGGTGGCCCACTTTAAGCAACATTATTCTGATTATGACGTTTAAAATGGAAAAAATACACCATACTGTAGCTTGTGCTTTCAGTTTTTAATCTGTGGTATTCAATTTGCATACTAATGTACTAACATTTTCAGTTTTAAGTGCTCAGTTATAGATAAAGAAAGTGCTTCACTGGTACTTGCAATGCATTTATAACAGTCATAAACTCAGTGTCCAACTGTGCTCACTTCACACCATAGAGAAGTTAGAAGTGCAAAACGGTGTCCTATGATATGCAGTACAAAACCTTTCATTTTATCATCTAAACAAATTTGTTTTGTAAAAAAAAAAAAAAAAAAAAAAAAAAAAAAAAAAAAGTGGAAATATCCTTTTTGCTTTTTAGAGATTGAAAGTAACTTCTTAATTACTGTGTAGATTTTCTATAACATACTTTTACATAATTTTGTTTAATGAAAAATTATTTTCACTCAAAGTATTTTACCTGAGTGGCATAATGATGGATAGCAGTAATTGCAGTAATAGCAATAGTGGTACTATTTGCAGTTTCAGTAGTACTATTGGTAGCGGCAATAAGTACTTCCTTTACTTTTTTACCTTTACTCACATAATACATTTTGAGTACTTTTATTTCAAGATAAGTGATATTTTTTTGAAGAAACAGTCCTTTTACCTAAGTGCAGATTTGGAGAAATTATTGCACCTCTGAGGATTTTTGAGACTCAGCATCTACCTTTTTAAATTACCTCCAATGTCTTATTTCCATAAACCTGTAACATCATAAAAGTGTGAAACTGAGGCAGTAAGCAAAAACCCAGGAAAAGAAAGATCACATTTCTTTAGGCTACACTATCAGTAATATTGACCAGGTTGGCCATTTTCTATCTGTGTTTTTTTTTTTTTTTTTTTTCAATGTCAATGTGGGGAAATCAGAGAGCAACAGAGTGGGCAGAGGTGGGTTAGCAGTGTGTACTGGGCTCCACAGTGTGCATGTGTAAGAGCATAAATGAATGAATAGTCTCCACTAAATAGCCTGTGGACAAAGCAGTGGGGAGTGGGTGAGTTTATGATGTGTGGGCTGATTTCTATGTTGATGCTTTTAGCACAGAACCTTTTGACACAAAAGCTAAGAGCCAGAGCTCCCTTCCAACCTCTTCTTTGTTAATATCATAACAGCAAAACAGATCTCTGATTGTGTATTCTTTTTGAAGTACATTGGGTCAAAATGGAAGGAGTTCAGGTTGAATTCAAATAGCTGTTTCCTTTTGTGCTGGCAACAACATTCCTCCTTTTCTTTTTTCTTTTGAACATCACATTTTGTGTACAAGATTTCTTTACTATTAATGTCTTTGGTGTGATTCTCATATGGATCATTGACCCTGTAATTCTGCGCTTATTGTATTGTACATTTAATACATGCTGACATCTTAATGCTTACTAATCCTCAAAGCAGCAGACTTATTCTATGATACCTAAATGTTCACATTTAAGCCAAGGCTCAGATTTGCCTCTTTTGGCATGCATGCATGAAACAGAACTGTAAGAAAAAGAGATAACTGCACTGTGACTGATGTGGCAACAAAGAGAACTCTATTTCCAATACTACAACAGAATGCATCCAATCAGCACTGGGCTGCTGAGTGTAGGGCTGCAACTAATGTTTATTTTGATAATCATCTTTCTATCACTGTCACTGAAAGATAAAACAGGTCATGGATGGTTTGTTCTGGCAATGCATGTACTTTTAGTTTTTGTAAACAATTTGGCTGCATTCCACAGAACACAATACATTTCTACTTGGTACTAAGCTTTAGCCACCAAACTTTGTCAATTATGAATAATCAAGATAGTTTTGGCAACTGTCAACCAATCAAATACATGCTATAATGTGTTTAATGTCAGAGGCTGGTTAGAAAACATTAGACAGTGTATCAAAGTTTAGCTATTTTATTTAAAAATCTATAGATTATAACAGCATTGTGCACTGACCAGAGTTCTCATCGACACGCTCCTCCACAGTGTGCTCCTTCTGGTGCACCCACTCACTGTTGCACTTAAAGTAGATCTGCGTGGCAGGTGTGGCCTTACAGTACAAGTTCACCGGCTTGTTCTTGACTATGTAGGCCTCCTCTGGTTCCATCAGAAACACTGGCAGAGGCTCCGGGGGGTCTGAGGGGAAGGTTTCCGGCAGCTCTCCAAGTCCAATGAAGTCATCATCAACCGCAACTGCAACACACATCAAAACAAAATAGTGGAGATGAGAAATCCGAGACAGAAAGTAGGTTTTCAATGTACAATGATGAAAAGAGAGAGAAAAGATGAGTTGGAAGAAAGCAGAGAGCAGACAGTTGGACAGTACGTTATAAGCATGGTCTTTGCATTGGATTATCCATTTGCACAGCACATCAAATTCCCTATCATTTGATATTTTGGAATGTTTACACAAGTGTATTTTGGAGCATAGGAAATTCTGGGATTCCTCTCAGGCAATAAAGCTGCGTGGATTTACAGAAAGTGGGCCTTCTTGGTCTAACCACTAGCTACTGCTCCGAAAGCCAGAGAGAAGCAGAGCCAATAATGAGAAGAGAGTTCGGAGGTTGACTCTGAGGAGCTCAAGTTATAAGCTGATCTCTTTCTCTCTGCAGTGTGCCCAACATTTTCTCTTTGGTTCCCTTTTGCTTTTGTCTCATGAACACACACCAACACTCGCACACACGCAGCACATCTAATGACCTCAGGCTTTTGGCCCAGTTTGTGCCATTCCTCGGATACTTCTGCAGTAGAAAGATACGCTTCCCTGTAATTACAAGTCCCTTTCATCTTCCTGTCTTAAATCAAATACACACAAACATGCACAAAACATCCCCAGCACCAAACACATACACAGACATAAGCCAGTGTGCACAACTTTATAACTCTTTGAAGAGAGAGGACGATGAAGCCTATTCGCCACCCCATTTGTCACCTCAAGAACTGTTCTATTCTTACCATTGAACCGGTAGACATCAATTATTCACAAGTGCGAAAGAAAGAAGCTGGAGTAATGGAGACAGATGAAGAGAGAGAGGTAAAAGAAGGAGAACGCAGGGGCATGTAGGAGTAACTTATCCATGGACACAGATTGAGATGGACGGGGACATAGAACAGGAGGACGGACACAGGAACTGGGCTGATAACAAAAGACTAATCAGTCAATCAGTAATTCTTCCATGTCCTTCTATCTGCCGCCTCCCGACCTGTGTGGACATGCTGGAGCCTTGCTGTCTGGCCCACCTATTCTTACAGATTAAATGCTGTATATCCATGTAGAAATGAAGATATCTAGGATATCAATGTTACCCCGATATTCAAGCAATGCAAATGTAATGGAAGCAGGAGAGAACTCACTGTAACTCTTTGACATGCAGAGATCGTAGTCCATAGTCATACAGTCCAACCTGTACCATTTCTTGATACTTGCTGGTAATAGTCTAGTAACTATTTTTAACTTTACTTTCTCAAATATTGCTGTGCGTTCATAACTAAAGGCAGTTAGCCGTTCACTAGCCTCTACTTTACAAAGTGGGGTGCCTTGGCAGGTCACCTGTGTGGCATGTACCACATAAACTGGAGTAACCTGGGTTGATTCTAGACTTCGGTGGCCCTATATCATTTATAATTTCCCTCTCTCTCCCCATCATTTCCTATCAAAATGTCATTCAACTGTCTCTCTATCTCGGTGAAAAAAATCTAAAATAAATATCTGTGTGCTTCATAGATATTTCATACTCATATCTGTACTCAAGTACTCATGCTTGCTATGAAAACAGTGGAGTTATCCACACGCAGTAACAAACGTTTATCAGCTAATCGCTCATTCTTCCATGTCCTTCCATCTACTGCCTCCCTAACTGTGTGCACATGCTGGAGCCTTGCTGTCTGACACAGGTTGCCTCCTGGAAGCTCCAGAAGCACTAAATAACGTCTCGCTCGGCTAATATGTCTCTCTTATGTTATCTCTCCCCCCTCCATACTGACAGCAGATCGGAGATGAGGAAATGAAAGGGTCCCAAATGATAACGTCTTCCCCACATGTTTGAAGGGGGGCTTGTGTTTTCAAAAGTCCGAGGGTGCATGTGGGTGTCTGTGCGCGGCTGGCAGATGATTTGCAGTCTGTTTGTTCTGTGGACTTTTAATCAGAGTCCAAATGCTCCTCACATTCCACTAAAACCTCCAGCGACCCCCGTGACCTTTCAAAGTAACAACTGCATTACACTTTGAAGCAATAAAAAACTGGAACAGAATCATCGCTTTGCTGGTTTGATATCTTTCCTGTGGCAGAAGAAGAAATAGTTTGACTCAGGCTCTTCATTCTATGTACAGCACTGTAAATGTTTTAGGCAGGTGTGAAAAAATGCTGTTCACTTAGAATGCTTTAATAAATACACAATTTTATATTTTTCCAGGTGTGTTTTAAGGGGCTATTTTGAGATATGGACCTTTGTTCTTTTTTTTTTTTTTTTTTTCCAATCCTGTGTATTTTATGTACATTGATACTTTCTTCACAGCCTTTCTTAAAAACCCATCAAAGACTTTTGTGCAGTACTGGAGGTGATGACTCTTTAATGTCCAAGTCTATTTCAGCAGACCTGGGTGGAACATCTTCTTTGCTCCTCGTCCTCAGTCCATCCACATCTTCAACCAGGGACACTGACCCAGAAAACAGGCAACCAGCGCCAAGGAAACTCATTAAAGATTGTGTTAGCCTTCCCTCACCCTCTATTCCCATTATCTTGGCATCAACCCCTCTTCCTTCCTTTTGGCTGCCGAGCACTGTCAAACTATGAGGCACACAGATCTGAAAACAGGATTGAAAGAGCAGCAGCCTAAGACACAGAGAGATGCGTACATTAGGCAAGTATTAATACATGCCGACTCACACTAGCACACTTACCGATATTCAAATTCATCAACTTCCACAGTGAGAGAAAATAATAAATGCAAGTGAAAGGAAGTAGCCCTCCAGTGAAGAACTTGTTATGAAAAAAGCAAAAATGAAAGACTCAACTTCTACCAATCATCACAATCCCCTCCCTGGTGAACACACAGCAACAGGAAGCTCAGAGGGAAGTATTTCTTTTTAGTGACTTTGAAATGCATAGAAGACAGCTAAAGTACAGATAAAGTACTTATGGAAACCGTTTTATTTTGTTATGGAAACTGTTTTATGGAAACCGTTTTATTTGATGGAACTGCAAACACTAATCTAATCATGTAACAAGTGTGGAGTGTATTAGCATAACGTTACAAATTACAACCGCCTCAAACACTTATTTTCACAGCCTTGTTTGGTGTCATTCCTTTTTAATAGATGCATTAATATGGCACACTTTCACTGTTTGATATGAAACATAGATTTACAGAATATTTTGCAATTAAGTTTCTTTAATTTTAATCAGACAATTTCTAAATTGCCTTCATATTGAGTGTTTAAATGTTAATGAAGCGCAGTATCTGCTTACAGCGCTTTTATTCAAATTATATTTGGCTCCATAATCAGGATGAGTTTTCCTAATTTCACTGTACTGTATATTGTGAGTCTTAGTTAGCATTGGAGTAAGTCTGTGTTAGCTGCTGTGTGGGGGGAAGATGAATCTGCAAAGAGCACACTGAGTATATTTTTTGTTATTAATAATATTTTACCATCATGTTTTTATTGTGGATTCCCGGATTGTGGAGTATAAAGAAAAATGACTTGGGATTGGAAAAAATCATGTTCATCTGTTTTTGTAAATGAAGTCTACTCTGGCCAGCTCAACAGTTGCTCAAAAGCACTCACAGCCCACCACCACAACAACTTTGCATTTCCGCAGAGGTGGGCGGTAACTAGATACTTTTGCAATTTTCTTAAGTAGATCTGTAGTAGTATTTGTGCTTTCTGTGTACATTATCTTAATCTTAACATACAGTACTTTCACTGTTGTACTGTTCCAGTAAATGAGTAGAGGTAGAGGTAGAGGTGTTTTACCTTGGTGGAAAAGTGTGCAGCATACTTATCTTGCAGTAGTAGTAATGGTAGACTTTATTGTGTAACATAAGTTTTGTTGAGTACTTTTACTTGAGTAATATTTTTTGAAGGTATGAATGTTGGAGCATTAATAATGCTTGTCCCATCCCCACCGGTGTTCTGTCAGCTATCCTGTCTTAGCCTTAAAACCTGACCTAACCCATGTGAATATTGTCCTCAACAGTGTTAGAATCTGCCTTCTTGTACTTTCATTAGTGGCATTCTTAGGTAACAAGCAAAGCAGTCTGAGGACAAGCAGTTCGAATGAGCCCAATGATACCAATTAATTCATGGAAGAAGCAGCAGGCAGCGTGAGGAGGTATAAAAGCATCTTGGCAGCTATCTTACTTTGGCTTGAGAAGACACCAGTGGCTGTGGGAGTGGAGCAATATTAAGAGATGATTACGTTTTGAACACGAGCAAATCAAAGCCAAAGCAGGCTCATAACACTGGCACAGGCACACATTTTCACAGATAAGACATACACACAGAGTTCTGAAAGAAATCAGCATTAAAGGGCAGACAAAAACACTTGCCTCTGGGGCCAAAAATGAATAACACTATTGCATAAATACATTTACACCCACAAAGAATAATGGTTTAAGGCTTGGAGAATGTCCCCATACCCTGAAAACCTGTCCCAGTGGTGGAAAGTAAGCAGATCTCAAGCATCTCAAGTTATTTACTATGAAGAAAATGTAGCCTGGCCAGCCACTTTTTCTACTCCATACAAAGTTTACAATCTGGTACCTCTTGGTTTGAGTTTGATTTCTATGGGCAAAACTAACAGAGGTGGGGCAACTAATCAGAGAAACAAAGGACTTGACACAAGCAAAACACTGACTAGTATCAACAACAAACATGGCAGCACAGTAAATATGTGTATGAATGTATGTTATGTATGAATGTTTTGCCCTATGGTATACTGAATTATAAGCAACTTTGTACTTATTTCTGAATGGGGACAATAGCAAAAGTCGCTTGCTAAAAAGTCTGTTTGTTATGTCTGACATTTGCAAAGGGACTTTACTGTTGTTAAAATGGCAACAAGAGGACTGAACGACAACGTAGACAGAAGCAGAACCAACAGGTGTCACAGTAAAGCACTAAATAGTAGCAATAGTACAAGTAGTAGTAGTAGGTATTCCTAAGAGATGAACCTCTACTCTTTACTTAAGTTCAAATTATACTTTCTTGAGTATCGTATTTTCCGCACTATAAGGCGCATCAGATTATAAGGCGCACCTTCAATGAATGTCCTATTTTAAGGATTATAAGGCGCACTGTCGGTTTTTGAGAAAATTAAAGGCTTTTAGGTGCGCCTTATAGACCCTTCTCACACAGCGTCATCTGATCACATGATTTCCACGGAGCCGCCATGTTGGATGGCAAAAGCCGTTGTCACAGCCCGATTTGGATCAGTCCTGCTGTCTGTTAGCCTAACAAATTAAATTCGTTTTACTCATCAAAAATAGTTTAATGTGTCCTATATCTGTGATAGCATCTGCCAGCTGTCTTTTGAAGTAAAAAAGTTAATGTTGCACTGTTTGACAAAGTTTATTCTTTAAAAAAGTCACATAAAAGATCGCTCCTGCTGTAATCGTCAAATAAAGTAAAAAACGATCTGAGGTCAGTTCTTACTGTCTGCTCAGGTTTATTAGCAGGGTAAACACGTTTTCACGGACATTTAGCAAATGGAAAAAAGAAAATGCAATGTTCAGGACAGCTTGGTATTTGTTCATTTCTGCGTGAGGATATGGCGATTACAGGATTATTTTCACAACATGGAATACTTTGATGGAAATATATCTCGATATTTACTTGTGGATTTATACGAACTGATTGAGGGTTACTAATCCTGGATTGGACTGGTTTTGGACAGAACCAGTGTTCAAAGGTAAAAAGTCTGTTTTTTCGGTTTGGGCATACTGAGGAATTGTCATTAATTACACATATGTCCTATTTTAAGCATAAACTTAACTTAATTCCCATTTTGTACAGAACATAAGCTTTCTAACGATGTATATCATGCCTGTATTGACAAAATAATAACCGTGCAAATTTTGTTTTCGCGGAGTTTCTTTCTGAATCTGGTTGCCACTAGCTTGAATGAGGTTAAACAAATATAAATCCTAATTCTCCATATCTCAGCAAATTTGCCACTTTTTAAGGCCTTAAATTCTGATTTATAGTTTTAGACTTTTAAACCTCCACGGAAAGCCTAGTTTATTGAAGTATTTATATTGCATTTTCACTAATCTGCGTCTCTCTTCTGCCTACTCACATGGACAACAGTTGTTTTAAGGCACTTTCCATACTAAAGGTCTGTCACCCATCCTGCCACTAAATATTGTTATGCCTCTAAGGAGCTCTATGCCTCTTGTAAGCTTTTAATTGTGCCCCTCTAAAGTGAGATTGTCGATTGGTTGACTAAATAATTGTAAACGTTGTGGTATTCCAAAGCGGATTGTGTGTTGAAGGCTGGTAACCCGTAATTTTGACATATCATATGGGTCTTAAGCATCGACAAGTGGACATTTCTCTAAATATCGCTGTCTGACCTGAACACTTAACGTTAAGTACTGAAACAGTGTAGAAAGTGGTAAATATGAACTCAATTTCTATGCATGATCAGTAATCGCTAGCCAGCTACACTGGCTTTTTGCCCTCCAAAATGGCAGTGCCAACAAACCAAGTCACGTGACTGAGAACGGTCTATAGTGCGGAAAATACAGTACTTTCACTTCTGGTTAAATAATAATATTTTAAAGTAACAGTACTTCCTTCACCTCTGACTTGTCCCATTATATGATTTAAATGGTCGGTTGTTCTATTGACATTCAGCCTTAGTCACCATCATCTCATTCCCTTTAAGATACTCCGAGTGTAAATCAATAGCTTTCATTAGTAATGGGAGCATCCTGCAGCAGATCCACATCATATGCATCTTCAAATGAGCTAATGTGGTACACAGTGAAACGTTACGACTCCCTCATGCCATCTATACAGCTCTGTCACTTTTAATGAGTTCAGAGAAGAGCAGCAGCAGAAAGTGATGACAGGCCAACTCTAGACTTCCACCAAGATTCTGACACTAACCTTTATACTTATGCCATCTTTAAATGAGATTTGATTCTATATTAAATCAAGTATTAAATCCAATTGCTACTAAATTGAATCAGGTGGAAAAAAAAAATCACTACTACAAATATTAGCATTTTAACAATAATCCGCACACACACATTTGGAATAAACCTACATGAGTTATATATGTTATTTTCTAGTCCAAATCACAAAGCACACGTCACCATCAATATTTTCCTCCTGGCATGTAGTCATTTGCATAAAGTTGCGTCTGGAAGGGCTTCTGGTAAAGAAAAACCTACGCTTAACAGGTTTTTACACCAGATGCCTTTCCTATACTATTGTCGTCTTTCCAATAAAAGCACAGACAGACAACAAAAGACATAAGAAAAGAAAAGAAGAAAAATATATCAATCATCACTGCACCACAATGTTTATGCAAGCTTCATGTTTTTATCTACTGGCTTGCTGTACATGTGGGATATGTATAGGTATGTATTTCTAGGGTGAATGTCTCAGATAAGGCCTCTGAATGCTGGCCCTGACACAGTGTGTGTGATAAGCTCACTTTCTTCTATCTGTACTCAAGCTGCTGATTTATTGCATCACGAAAAGCACTGTATCTGTGAGGCCAGTGTTTCCTCCCATCACCGAGCATCGAGCATAAACCACAATGAATACAGACATAAATCTTCTTCCTCTTCATGCCTTTTTTTTTTAAACATCTTTTTGTCCTGTTTGATTCCCTCAACCCTTGCCTTCCCCCATCACCACTATCCTTATCACCATCTCTTTTCCAGTAAGAAAAGATGGCTAAGTGCCTAACTAAATGCACAAGCAGTGGGGAATTTTTACAAAGCAGTATTTTTGTATGCAACAATGAGAGAGGAGAAGGAGGTGGTTTGCAGCTGAGTGGTCAAGCAGAATAATAAAACACTCCGCTGTCGTGTCAATTGAAGCAGGATAAATAGACTGTCAATCAGATCTGTCCATAAATGCATTTGGAGCACACCTACCCATTATATTGAATGAACATAAATCAATGCTAACGACTTTCTCCAGTCAATACTTGTTAGTATTGGATTAAGTAAAGCCTCATACATCCCGGTGGCTTAAATCAATATGTATGGCTGTTGTTTTAAAAGAAAACCCCTTTAGCTTTGTATGAGAAAGGGATACAGCAAACCCATGAGTTTCCTTCACTTTAGGGCTGTGTGTTGGCAAGAATCTGGCAATATGATTATGTATCACAATGTAAGTGTCATGATACAATATACAGATAAATCATTATACTGTAACAAAGATCATATATTCACTCGCCACATTTATAGATACACTTATGCTTCTAAATGGAAATATTTAATCAACAAATCACACAGTGCATTTAGTCCTGAGACATGATGAAGAAAAACCTGCTGAAAATGCATGTAGGATTATCTTCTATACAGCATACACAATATTTTTCAGTGAATGTGAAAATCTGCCTCTGCATTGACTATTTTAGATACAGTATAGACGAATAAAATGTTGCAATATTTTCCAGATTTTTTCTCACACTACTTCACTCACTTTTTGCCTCTTCCAGCTGAGTGCTTCGTCCACTAATGTGTGTGGGCCAGTCTAACGCTTGGCTGGAGCAGGTACGTATTGATCACTGTTAGGGGCCGCTGACCCCTCCCTCACCCTGTCCTATCTGATGCACACTCATATTTCATCTCTGGGGAATCCTACACAAACAACACAAAACCCTGCAGGACAAAACAAACTATCTATGAAGTTCAAACTTAGAAGGCTACAGGGTCTTTTTACTGTTTGAAAGACTTTTGACTTTTCTAAATCAAGAAATAACATGGGGAAAGCCTGTGCAGTAAAGCCACTAAACCGAATGAATAATTCAATCAGGGCATTAGAGGAGTCCATTTCAGCAGTCTTATCTTTACCAGAGAATGTGATGTAATTGAAAAAATTAACTTTGCCAAATTGATTCTGGTCCGTGGAGGTAAAGCACAAACAGACAGCGGCATAAAAACATGAAGAAAAAGACTGTTCCTTGAAGATAAGCAATATGAAAATAAGGAATAGGGTTTTTGGTGCTTAGTTAGTTGAATAAAGCTAGTTCCCCTGGTGTCTGACGGCCTCTCACATAAACAGTGGTTTTGTTTGGAGGACGGGGGTGTGGGGGCTTCATGCCTGACCTTCACTGGCCACTCGGTGACTGGGCGCTGGCAGGAGGCAGCTGGTGGTTGCCAGGGTCATGCTAGGCCTTGGCCACTCTGTGTCCAGTCACGTCACGGTGCCAGGAAAGACAAGGTCACAACACCATGATCATTACAGCTCACCAAATTTTTATTCTTATCCCATTAACAGCTCATATACACCATTAAACACAGTTCCTTATTATAAGTTGGAAAGTCACTACATATGTTTACTTAAATAGTTATTTGGTACATTATTATAAGACTATTATACTTTTAAAATAAATGAATAATGTTACTATATGTTGTCTAGGTAATTTTTACACGTCTCTAAATGAGTTAAAGCTTGTTGTTTTTACCAGAGAAAAAGTGGGATTTAATGGAAGTAATAATGGTGGCAGCATTAGCAGTTATAGTAGTAGTGGAAGTAGTAAAAGTAATACTGGTAGTAGTAGTGGTAAAGTAGTAGTAGCAGTAAGTACCTTTCATTCCATACCGTCCCTTTCTCAAGTGACAATGTTGTTGAGTGCTTTTACTTCTATTTCAGTATTAACTTCTGGGAGTAACAGTACTTTCAACTTAGTACAGATTTGGACTTCAGTAGAAAAAAATGATGTGCAAATAATATTTGGAGAAAGGCAATGGAGAAGGTATAGTTAACACTTTACATAAGCATTTGAATTTTTTAATTAAGAAAGAGAATAATGACCCCAAGTGATAATAAGTGAAATGGAGGTGAGAAAGCAGCTCCGTTGCTAAATGCTTATTTATGAATTTATAAAAAGCCTAGGACTAATTTGACAAGGGAGGCCATTTTCATTTTCTAAGGTTTCCTGTGTGTGTGTTTACTCTAATGTAATAAGTGTTAGTATGGCATTAAAAGCAAGATTATTTCATTTTTGATGCTTTCTCATTATTTTTATCACCTTTTCACTACACGACAACCTCACCAACCATTTTTTAAATGTTTTTTCTTCTCACTCTACATTCTCTCCCTCTGTCCTCTCCCTGTCCGCTCCGTCCTGGATGAACGGCCATTTTGGTGCTTGATTGGAGAATGATGCTGCTACTTAGAGAGTCACTCCATCAGCACCGAGGGAAGAGAGAGGAAAGCTCAGGAGGAGTAGCGGCTCCCTGGGGCACTGTAGCCATGATGGGTGAGCTGTCAAATGCCCCATTGTCCAAATTACCCAGAAAGCACCATGCCACCACCCGGGACTAATTTACGGTGTGGCGAGGTGCGGCGCAGACATTGCTTTTTGAGGAGAGATGCTATGAAAGGGGTGTAGGGGGTCTAGCCTATCAGTGTCCAAATAGGTACAAATAGAGCCTAAAAAAAGTCCAATTAACTTGATGCTGTAGTGTCTTCACGCCTCATGTCCCCAATGACAGGTGTCAATATGAATGTGTCACACTCTGGTGCCCCCTCCCCCCAACACACACACACACAGTGGTTGTGAATCCATCGATGCATTAACGCTGCATACAAAAAACTCTTGCTTGACTTCACTTTGCCACCACAACGACTGGTCCAAACTGGCTTGTCACACCCCTGGGTACCCATAGGCAGACAGGGCCATCAACTCTGCCCCACGCCGAGCGCTGGGCCATGGAGGAAAGAGCGTCTTGTCAGGGGAAGATGTGGCGTAGTCTCTGACCCCTCACTGTGCCCACTAGCTTGATGTAAACCTCTGCTTTGTTTAATTGGCCAGGAGCAGTGGGCAGCGCCTTCCTGTCACCAGCAAAAGGCCAAAAGAGCAGAATGCAAAAGATGTTCAGAAAGAGGAAAATAGCAGCCAACAATCATAGCATCAGAAACCAGTAGCACAACAAAGTAAAATATATATTCTTAGGGAAGTGACAGGAAAAAGCCTTTAATTAAGCCATATTAAAAAATAACCGTAGTGTTAAATAAGGTTTAATATAGATAACAAATAGGAACAGGTGATTTTCTTTTATCATTATGTCTCTGTCAAACCAATTTCTTCTTAGTTTGATAATACTAAATTATTTTTTAATCTATTATAGGACCAGGCCTTGTGCAGGTCTTTAATGTATAGGGTATAGGGTCAAAGCGGAAACACATTACTTGTAAGATTAAAACTGCCAACAATATGCATCATACTAAACATTACCCTTTAAATTCATATTTAGAATTGCATGACTTTTGACTAATGACTGAGTTTGGACAATTATTGCATTAACTAAAAGGGACATGTTTATATATACTTGTATGCATAAACCAACAGACAGAACCTGTTTTTGTCTTGCTAAAATGTACAATAACCCAGATTTTTTTCCACACCAGCAACAGCATACAACACAAATTACTTACAACTTACATTCTTACACATAAGACTTGTGCTATAAGCTTATATACACTCATGCATACTCTAATGATAACTCACTCATTAATAGCCAGACCAAGTAATTATCCAGGGACTTTATAAATATGATCCTGACATTAAGCAGAGGCATACCCCTCCACACACTCTTACAATGCTGGAGTAGCATATCCCAAAGCACTGGGACACAGCTCTCCTCACAGCTCTCCATCTGAAGGACACTACAGACTGAAGTGTCTCTGGATGTGGTAGACTCAGTAGTCCCCGGAGATACTGCACAGCACCTGTCACCAAATCTCACTGCCTGGTTTCCCCTAGAGATACAACATGGCTCTCATATACTCCGCAGCTCCTAAACCTCAAGTTGTCACCCTCCAAGTTGTCAATCAAACTTCTGGCTCGAAAACAGCACAGAGGTTAGGAGATTATGACACGTAATGTTCCTATATTTATGTTATATAATGACTGGCATGATGTGAAGAAAAGCATCCTACATCAAACATGTTTTTTTCTGTAGTGCTTACAATATAACATATGTGCATTTCCATAGAGGAAACATTTAAGTTATGTAGAAAAATGTAAAAAAAAAATAAATAATAATAACCATAACACCAGGACACATTTATTGGGGTACATAATCTATGATGATGGCCAACAAAGAATCTTTACTCAGCTAAAGTGGATATTAAATATTATCAATTAATTAACTATTAAAATGGACATATTTTTAAACAAGGCTGATTTTGTTCTTATTCATTTTCATTGTCAGAGTGAAAAGCATAAAGGCTAATATTTGGGTACAACCACTCATCAGTCCATCTGCAGTATACCGTATAGGTTGTTACCATTGTGTTTTTCCCTAGATAACATTTCTTTTGGTGGCACAGTGGTTAGCACTCTTGCCTCACACCAAGAAGGTCCTGGGTTCGATTCTTACATCAGACAGGCCCTTTATGTGTGAAGTTTGTATGTTCTCCCTGTGTCTGTGTAGGTTTCCTCTGGGTGCTCTGCTCCAGTTTCCCCTACCACCAAAAACATGTGGGTCAGGTTGGCCCATAGCGGCAGCTTGCACAGTCACAGTGGCTCAGGCCTAACCCTCCATCTGATCTACACAATTTTGTTGTACACCTTGTATGTTTAATCACAAATAAAGCACTTTACTGTACTTACTTTACTTCAGATTACACTCGGTTAATTGTAATATAGTGTGATGCAATACTGTCTATTGAGAATAATATACATTTAAAGAGTATTAACAACATTTATTAGCTCAAAATAATTTGTGTTTGTTTTTAATATTGTAAAAAAATGTAATGTGGCTGTGCACATCTCCACAGGGAGAGTTGGTTTGAAAATGCATTTAAGCAGAGAAAAAACAATTTGAAAATGATTTAACCTAAACTCAACATCGGTAAAACCATTACCACACATCTGCACAACTCATAGTACAAATGCAAGCCAGATGTGAGCTTTGGTGATACCAAACTAAACCATACAAGACCTAGGATGTGTCAGAAATGAGATTAAGTGCACTGGACCAGAGTCAGTCTTTAATAGTATCTGTGTGAGGCAGGCCAGGTGGGTGAACTATGTATCTGCTGCTGTGTACATGTGTCGGTGTGTGATGGCTGAATTAATGTGACAAGGCAGAAGTAATGCAGAATCATAAATCTTAGCCCGAGGATCACTAAAGGCAGAGCAGGAGGTGATATATTAGGGGACGCACACACACGCACGCACGCACGCACGCACGCACACACACACACACACACACACACACACACACACACACACACCAGTGTTATGTTGCTGATAATAAAAACAAAGCTAGGGCTGCAATAGCCAGCTAATAGACATGACTCTATATCTGGGCCTGAGGGGTTTGACATGCTCTCATACGCACACACAGCACACAGTTACACAAATACACACAGAACACAAGTCTATCCGCTTTTCCAGTCATTTATTATGCTGCTTTGAGCCTAACAGCTCAAGTGTTAGATATGGCTGTAATGCTGTTAAAATCTTAATACTGTTACACAAGCTGCAGTTGTACAACATGCTAATTCTTCACTCAGACTGCAAAAAGAGCATTAGATGAGGTTTACAACATGACGTGGTGTTTCAGCTCAGAGTCGAGTTGCATTTTGTTGACACATAAATGGAAAATCTGCGCATACATATGAGCACAAATCAAGCTCACTTGACCAATTTAAGTTTGTTCTAGTTTAGCTGCCACAAGCAATCTGACCCAGTGATTGCTGGCTGATAAGTCAGTGCCAACTTTCGCAGCAGACTGTTCACAAACACTGACAGTTGATGTGTGTGTCTGAAAACAGACGATCTTTTGAATGTTCTGCTAACTCAAAATGACACTTGTTTTAAACACAACTAGTTGATGTACATTTATCGTTCACAACCTCAAAGCTAAAATACTAATCCAGCATTTTTTATACAAGTACCAATGACTTATCTGGTGCCCTCTTATTGTTTTGAATATAGCCATGTTGTTTACATTCACTAAAAGAATCTGCAATCTAATTGTACAGTGTTAGGCACAAGAACTTCCTCTATCTGATGAAACATACTAGCACTTCACAGCACATCAATAAACCTATTTAGCAATTTGCCTTTTATCAGGATATACCTCACATGCAAACAGAGACAAGACACTGTATATGCTGAGGTGGCTAAACTGAGAAAGGCCGCACAGCAGTTTTGTGGGGATTGCAACATGTTTGGCTGCTTCACAGTGTTGTGGCAGCTTGGAAATTTTCTCTCTTGTATTTCAATAGCTCTATTGTAATTTCCTGCCTGTTTATTCAAGGGTAGTCAGGCTTACCAGGCTTACACCGCAAATGGAAATGGTTTGAAGCTTTTCTGGAGGAAAATGCAAGATGGTGGCTGATTCACTAGGAAAACAAAGTCAAAAGGAGAGGATAGATGCAACGGTTAAGGTGCTATTTCTTTCATTTATACACATATTAAGAACACAATACTCAACACAGTATTGAGCAAAAGACTTTTTAGGTTTTTAAAAAAGGCTATGAACAAAGAAAGCTGTATCAATGTACAAAAAGACAAAAAGAAAGAGAAAATCTAAACAAAAAACACTTGCAGAGAATTGACCTCTGCCAAGGCATTGGTCTTGCTTCGCACTGGTAAAGACATAGTGTGTCTAGTTTAAGGATAAATGCTCTTTCCATTGAACCACAAAATTCTTATCTTGCTATGGTAAATAATCTACAAAAACACCTGGAAAGTAATACTTTAAAACACTCCTTTTTGAAATCTTAAATACCAAAAAAAAAAAAAAAAAGAAAGAAAAAGTTATCTATTAAAGCACTCTTTATAGCATTTTTCCACATCTCAGTAAAATTTTGCACAATACAGTACATTTTATCTGGCAAGGACCAACAGTATCCAGCTTGTTGTATTGGCTTCAAAGGCAAGTACAAAATAGCTGTTGTCTCGACCCATTTTACACTATTTCCCTCCCTGTACTATCAGCTTACAGAGGTATAAAAACATGGCTGCTATTACACTTTGGATAGAGGATCATATTCACGCTGGCTCCTACATTGTAGACTAAACCATATCCAGCGCAGAATGATCAATTGCATTTTTCTGGGCCCTGCAGCAATTGCTTAGTTATATCTGGCTCCCTGTACTCGGCTCACATACACTATAGCAGTATGAAGGGGATATAGGCTGTTGAGGCCGACCCACACTGACAAACGCGGTAATAGTGCTGCCTCTTTATTGTATAATAAAAACTGATGAAAGCGGACATCAAAGGCATTTCTACACAATCTAATATGTTTAGCCTTATTGGATGCAGTGCGTTAGTATCCTATTATTTTCCCCTATATCCTTCCAGGTATTGTCTGAAGCACAGGCGTCATGGTTATATCTCAAATGACAATCTGAGTATTGTATAACTGTACTCACTGTACATGAACCAATGTGTGGAGCAACAGTCTGTGATGTCAAACATTTAAAGTTGCAGTGGGTCTGGGAGCACAAAGACATAGGGAGAAACTACTGACAGACAGCTATTCATACTATTCATCATTATGGGTAATTTAGACTCACAAATTCATGCATTCAATAGGATGAAGACTCCACTCCAGAAAGATGAATGGGTGCAGCCCTGGGGATCAAACCCACAATCCTTGCAGGAGCGCTAACCACTCTGCCACAGTGCATCTCAATCAATATTTTTATTACAACTTTTTGAAGCTTTATATGAGTCAAGAGGTAGAATAAGTTAGTTTCAGTACTGAGTTTTAGTAGGTAATATAGCCACAAAAGGTTATAAGCACAAGTACATTTTTTGCCGGTCCCAAGCCTGGACAAATAGAGGGGTTATGTCAGGAAGGACATCTGGTGTGAAATGTATGCTGAAGCAAGCAGATGTTTTAATACTGAAGCCAATCAAACAAGTAAACTTGCTGTCTAATTGGCAATCCCATTTGATATAAAGTGACTGACCATTTATTCAATTCAAAGTATGACGACTGTATATAAAAAGAAAACAGACATATATTATTAAAGATGCTGAAAAGGGCTTTCCTGGAGACAGGCTTTGATCTTCCTCATCAGTAACATCTTGATTGATTCACCAATTTTACACCCATTCACTCTGCTATTTTAGGATGCCCCATTGTGAACATGACCCACATTTCTCATAACACACCTACAATGTTAGCTAATACGCAATGTGTCATCCACACTTCGTATAAGGGAAATGTTAACACAGTTTGGTGACAGATTAAAGGCATCAAAACAGCAAAGTAAGCCTATTTAAGATTTTAACACGACATGCATAATACATATCATTAGTGTGCGTAACACTTTTTAAAATAACAATTAGATTAATGTTAAAAGTGAAAAAACTGAATGGTACTGAAAATGAGGTTCCCAAAGTGGGGTCTGGGGCCCCCTGGGGGTTCACAAAGGTACTGCAGGGGGGCCCCCCAGAGGTTATCTATTTTAAGTACATAAGAAGAAATTGAGTTTGAGTTACATACTTATTAAATAATCTTACTCTAAAACAATGTTTAGCCAACACTCAGTGTTTTTTGTAACCTTTTTATTGAAATTTAGAGATTTTTGGAAAATTAAGGGGGCCACGATACTCTTGACTTAGGGAATAGTTGGTGTAAAAAACATCCCGCAGATGTGATTTTTCTTATTTACAGTGCATACTAATTATCCAAGCCAAGACAAAGAAGCTCTCAAACTCTGCCTCACACATCAAACATCCGCCGACACAAGAGCACGCCCCTCTCACACCTGTTAATGGACGTGTTAATAGAAAAACACTCAATAGGATAGAGCCACAATTGTTCTTGTGTGTTTGGTGCTGAAGAAAGGGGTGGTTACTACATTTGGGAATCCCACTCCCTGCTCCACTCACTGGGGGGACTTCTGTCAGCCTGTGATTTGGCCTGGACCCCTCCCTGTTTCACTCCCTCCTCTGCCGAAATAGGTCAACCACATATAATGGAGGGGCAATGAGGAGCAAGTGTGTAAGCCCCCGTCCTGCCTGTCCCTTCATCAGAGAGGCAGCGATGGCCCCCTGTGGACACACACTGAGGCAGGTTGCGGAGAGACTGGCACAGCTAGCCACAACATGCCGATCTCCCAGCCACAACAATCATTTACACAGTCATGCTTGAGCAGAGCAGATTCCTCCATCTCATAAGGAATGTGCACACTAACAAGACAAAGAGCTTAAAATGTCAATCTTTCCTAAATTAAACCAGAAAGGGAAAATAGAAAAAAATGCAATGCTGAAACTGGTTTAATCATGTGAAAAAGTGAAACCTTAATGCAAAAATTGACTTTTCTGAACTTTCTACCATGTTATTTTCCATCATCAAAAACATACCTGGTTTGAGTAATCCTGTTTGAGTAATCCTCTATTCTCTGGCACTGCAATCCTGAGCCCTCAAAACATTTCGTTGCACGAACCTCTACCACGAACCCTTTCTCACTCCTGGAAGCACTGACCAATCAACAAGCCCTCTACACCCAGTCTGCTCTCATTCCTTTATTTATTTATTTGTTTCCACTGATTCATCACAGTTATTTTTCATTTTGTAGTAAAATGGCATCATACAAAAAAGACTGAGGAAATAAAAAGCTTAGCAGTAGAGTACTTCTTAAAAACATTGTCTTTTAGTTAGATGTTTTTAAAGATTGTAATGCTGCTCTAGAAGTGGCCAAGATTGGTTTAAAAACATGTATAAAAACATAATATAGCACCTTTAACAATTATAATAATAATATTGACACTAGTACTATTTTAAGGTCGGCTCTAAACTCAGTGTTTTTTTTTTTTGTTTTTTTGTTTTTGTTTTTTGTTTTTGTGCTTATCCAGTCTAGTTTTATATTAAAAAGAATAAAAGCAGGAATGGTTACATACTGATAAAGTAAGAGTTTAAAGTTGGAAGCTACACTTACCCAGGAAGTAGCTACAGTATATAATTTTATTACTTTATATTTTTGTGTCATGCTCAAGGGTACTATCACATACAACTGAGGATCACATCACCAACTCAGCAGTTAGCAGCACACAAAGCCGCCCTATGAGCTATGACTCAGATATGTCAAGGTGTTCCAGCTTGACAATGAAAACCATTGAGTACAAAGTTTCAGTTTGTACAAGATGTTTTTATATTTCTTTATTTTTTCCAAGGGGATTCTGGGAAACTGCTTGTGCTAGTTTTATCTGCAGACTTTATCATTGCTTTAAGTCATGCTTATGTAGAACTGTGTGAATAAAAAGTGTGAGAAAAGGCTTTGAGGTCAACTGCAAGAGTGGCGGGACCATCTGTATTGATTGGACTTGTTATATATGGCATGCAAATGTGAATATACAGAATTACTTAAAGAAAAAAAAATGTTAATAAGAAGATAAATCAGATATGTATAGGTTCCAACCACTCCAACCAATTGAGTGTGGACATAGGCAGAATCTCTTTTCCTGGTTCTGCTGTCTGTGCTTTCCTTTCTTCTATTTGCATTTCCCTGTACTCTGATGCATGTAGTTCTTCTTCTGCAGTCTCTCCTCTTGACTAACTGTGACCTTTTCTCCAGTGGAACAGGATACGGCCCATCTCCATCTCCCTCATGCATTAATGATCTGTGGTAAGCTGAGGGCATCTGTCTGACTCCCAGCCCGTCCGCTCTATAGCTCACCTACTTCCAAGGACGGAGCGGAGCCACGTTTTTTGCCATCACCCACAGGGAAATGCAGATAAATAGCCGGCTGTGGTGATAGCTCCAGTGTGAGGCTGCCTCTTCTCATCTCCACCGAATACATCGCTTTGACACTCCCCAGTGGCAGAATTTTAAAATACTAAACAGCGGAGATGACAGCAGGCAACACACGTAAAGAAAAACTCAGCCAATTATCCTGGTTTCATACTGGAACTTCCTGTAGAAATGAGGTTGTTTTGCACATTGTTCTCTTTCATGTTTTCTATTTGTCAGCATTTAACACATAATAATGTGTGCAAAGGTGCAGCTAATCAGCCTTTTTTCCAAACTGCTTTTTTTTCCCAGCATCTCTCATAAGTGTTTACTAATAGATCCACAAAGTGTTTTTTTGGCAGCATTTCAATTTTAGTCATGTTCAAGGGGGTCTTCTTCATTGCCATCCTCGCCTGCTTGTGTTCAGAGCTGTATGGCTGATTAAATCTCAAATTCTTCCCTCAATTCATTTTATTAGCCACAAAGGGCGTCAAAATTTTAACACTTATCTTCCAAAGATTATTCCACTGCCAAATATTCATTTTGCTCACTTGTATTTTACGGCAACACACTTTTTTGTGAGCTCTGCTATCAAACTGAAACCTCACCACTGCAGCTGAATGCCAATATCACAATGTTCCCAAAGCAATGTGCTCCCAACTGTGTCACCATTGTGCGCATTGTGCGCAGTGTTTCAGTCACAAGACTTGAGTTACAGTTAACTCCTTGGTGACACAGGTTTGCATATGGTATTTGCTTCAGTGAACAGAAGTTGATTATATGAATTGACTGAGTTAGCTCTGTGGAACTGTTGTGTGTTGCAGAGGAGTTTTCTACTACTCACTGTATGTTACTCTGTGCTAAGTTAGCCTAACCCTGACCAAGAAGGGTTGTTCCAAACATAATAGTGACTAAATCTGCACAGCAGGAAATCTTGTCAGCAAGAAAACTTAGAAAAGTACATAATGGTCAAATTTTCAGGGAAGGTCAGTAATAGGCCAAGGAAAAAAATGATTAGTTTTTGTTTAGACCAGATGCTAACTCCAGTCACAAGAGGCCAGCAAAGGCCCCACACATCGAAGTCAACATAGCAACAGCGTCGGCATGTTGGGTGTCAGTAAAGCCAAATTTTGTCTTAAATATCGCCTTCCTTTACTTTTTTCCTTTCCCCTTTTCCCTTTCAGGATCACCACATCAAATTATTTGCTTCCTATAATGTGAAGTAATTTTCATATTCATTTGGCATAGGTTTTATGCTGGACGCCCTCCCTGACGCAACCCTCAGCATGTATTGGGGCTTGGTACCAGCACAAGGAGTACACTGGCTTGTGACCCCCTGTGGCTGGATTTATCTTATAGAAAGAAGAAAAGTTTAAAACCTAAAACCAACACTAAAAGCTCTGACTACAGCTATATTTTACATGCAAAAGAAATGTCATATTCTAAGCCTAAAATGTATTACAATTTTCTTTTCAAGACACAAAAGTGAGCCTCTTGGCCTAACAAGGGAATACTGTAATCAAGCTCTTTGGTTATGTGCTTTGCCTTGTCACCTGCCGGGACTGACGCCCCTGAACCCTAAGATGCATTCTGACAGCTGCAGAAATCCTCATCTGGGGAGGGGATGAAAAGATTTCTTGTGTGCACCTCCCTGCCGCTCCATACCCAAATATTTGACTTCGCCTGTGATCCGCGGCCCTTGAAGGCTTCTGTTGAGCTTTTCCACATGACTGATCTGTGTTTTCAAAGCAGGTGTTTAAAAGATGACTGGCTGACTGGCAAAGCAGAACAAGACAGGGAAGAAAGACAAAAAGATGCCGTTGAAATACTTTAATCATTGCAATATAAATAACACATTGAATTCAAAGCCCTGATAGATACAAGGTAAGGCTTAAAGGTTAAATTAGAGCTGACAATCACATCACATCTAGCGCTGTGTGCTGATGCAGCTCCCTGGGGTTCCTGTCTCAGGCCAGCCTTTCGTGTGACTTCTGCACACTTCCCTCACACACATGGCCTTTAGCAGTGATGGAAAGTGACTTTACTCGTGTTATTTTTTTTCCAAGTATTTTTTTTTTAAATCTCTAAACAATTTAAAGTACTTTACTTTTAAAGTAAAGTAAGTATTTTGTTTATCTTGGCATCAAATAGAGTAGGACACTTACTTTACCAACTAAGTTTGTAGACGTAGTACTAGTAGTAACAGCAGCACTAGAAGTTACAGTAGTAGTAGTAGTAATAGCAGCAGCATCAGAAGTATTAACAGCTGCAGTAGACCTAGTAATAGCATTAGCTGTTAGCAGAAGCAGATGCATTAGTAATTGCAGTGGTAGTATATTTTGTAAATTTTGCTGTGCAACTGTTGGAAAGTAATTCATATTATATTTATATAATAAAATCTACAGTCAATACTATTTACTTTTTCTCAAGTAAGGATTTTGCTAAGTACTTCTACTTGAATAATTTAAAGTAACAGCATTTTACTTATAGTACATATTTTGCAATGCAACAACACACTACATTCAAGACCTTTTTAAACGCAAACACAAAATTACAGGAGAAAACTTCACAGGGAAATCAAGCCGACAGATCAAAGAGTGCACATGCCAGGATAGAACCTTTGAGCGTTTGAAAAAATGATTTCCTAAAAAGCAATTATCCCCAGGGCTGTGGAACAGGGATGGCCACTGCTGTTCCCAGTTCATATCAGGAGTCCACACATCACAGAAGTGGTTTTATCTAAGCAGGCTACACATAGCGCTATTTAATCCGCTTTAGCTTAGCAAAAAAAAAAAAAAAAAAAAAACATTTCTATTGTTCTCACCTGTCAGGAGGTATAAGTAATTACACCACAAGTGTCCATGCACAACACAATTTTTTACTTTACACACCGGTTTGTAGTCATTTTTAGTTTGATGACCATGTATTTTTGCAAGTAGGTAATCAGTTTGGAAATACTTGTATACACGGGTGTGTACATCTTTCTCATCCCATTACAGAGCATGTAATCCTTCAACTGAATTTAAAACATGAAAGGTTTTTTGCTCGACAGCTACAGCAAAGAGCCCCTACAGTGACATTCACTGTCAGATCATATTAGCCGCTAATCGCAAAAGAGCACCAGGTCTAAGGAGATGGGGAAACTTAGGTGCAATTAAGGTAAAGACTGGTGAGTAAACAGCTTAGCACAAATAATCACACTAGGCCAGATGATGTGACCTTCAAAATCTCATTTATTCTAATATGTTTTGGAAATACCCTTTAAGTGCATGAGCTGGAGGCTGAACAGCAGCATCAAGGTCAGTGTCTGTTACAGCTGTCATTACTTTAAATATATTTACAGAAGTTTAATTTTGCAGTGTTTCATTCCTTGTTATTATTCAACCAACTGTACTGGCTGTTGCTGCTGCCATATGGAGGCTGTCCTGAACATGTAAGTTGTTAGGGTCATATGTCTTTGTCATTAAAGCTTTATTTCAACAATAACAGACTACCTGGTTGATGTTGTGTATGACAATGTTACATTCTTTAGGAAAGGAAAGATCAAGCTTATTCTTCAATTATTTACAGTCTTGTTAATGTCATTAAAATGAGTTATGTGAGTTATTTAATAGTTTTAAAGGACACTTTGTGATTCATCTTTTTTGGCAAGCTTTCTATCAGATTTGGCAGTTAGCATAGCATTTTGCTTCCACCCGAACTGAAATGCCTTGTAAATTAAAAAAGTTGCTGAGTTCTTGCTCAACATGACTGGATAAAAAACAAAGTGTTTTAGTTCGGTGAGTGTTAGTTTTATTATAATAATATAATAATATATATAATATATAATATATATGAATAATAATAATATATATAATGCCTTTATGCCATTAAATAACTTGTAAATAGTACCTCATGGCCTAAGAGAGCTACCACAATGAAGATTTAGTGGTGTGAGTTGGGGTAGAGGCACCCCTTTTCTCATCTTGTAACATAATTTCTTATCATACCAATTTTATATAATAACTTTACAATCTTTAATGGATACAGCCATGCAGGATACTTAACATTTGGAAAAGGCTACTCGATCAAAAAGAAGGGCCTGTCCATGGTGTTGGTCATCTGGTTATATCTGGACCTTTATATACTGGATACTGTTTACCCTCTATATACCGTCTCTCACATCCTTCCATAGCTGTTTTAGTAAAATGTGTTTGCAGTCTTGTACATGTTCCCGAGCCTGTATCAGAAACACCAGTACACAGCTAATACCACACTGCCATGTTGCCAAATGCGCCCAGCTCTGCCAGGCTGATGTGCCCTAACACTTTTTTTGTCAGTAGCAGAGGGGCCCAGGAGGTAAACTCTAGGGGGTAAACACACTACCGAAATATGTGGTTTGTACCAGAGAGGAGGTGACAGACAGAGCGGTACAAAAGCAGAGATGGTGTGATATTGAGGGAATTAGGGGGTAGGGGTCTTCTCCACAGGCCCATGGCTCAGCTCACATCATATTCACCAAACTGTCACTGGGCACGCCTCCCTCAGTCCTGAACCCTCTGACATAATGATTAATGAAGGCCATGCAAGTGCCATAATCCAGACTACATCAAATATTATCATAACTATTTTTATTATGACCTACATGATGTCCTTTGTGAAGCAGCCAAGCAAAATACACTCACTATAGAGCATTTTTGTGTTCTAAGGAACGGTGCCATAAGCTAAGCAGATCATAATACATTTTCAATGGACGAATTATAAGCCATGAAATATCGCAAAACATGATTAATCAAGATGGTTTTGGCAACGGTAATGTCAGAGCCTGAATAGAGAACATTAATGTCAACTTTTTAGCACATTAAAATAGCATTAGTAAAAGGCTAAATAATGTAAGCTACTTTAGGTTTCACCACAAATCCCACTTTATTGAGTAAACTTTAGCAAATGGGAGTGACTATCAGATTTGGGTACTTTTATTCAAAGTGTTTTATATATGAAATAGATCTTTTTTGGCCTTTGATGGCTTTATTAGGCAACACAGTGGAGAACCATGGGGGAGGTAGTGGGAGAGAAATTTAGGACCGGACTTGAACCCATGTAGTCGCTCTGTATATGTGCCACATGCTCACCAACTGAGCTGTACCACCTTGATTCGAAGTAATTTTTAATAAAAATATCAACAATGACCATATGTTTTTTGACTCTTGTAAAAATGTATGAGGAAAAACAAATGTTGTTGTCAAACTGCGGGCACAGCTTATCTGAATATGTCACTGGTTGGAAATGTTTGTTGGAACTAATGTGTGTATTGTCGGTCAGTGTGGTAATGCCAAGAGAAATACAGTGTGCGCTCAAATAAACGACCCAGTTCCTTAGGGAAGACCCTGATACAAACAACATCCCATGACATTTTATCTTTAACAAAACAATCTCATACTAATATTCAAAAATGATCTTTTATTTGATGATATCCAGCATAGCAATGGGCCTTCTCTGAGCTGGGGTCATATTTCCTAATGCTCTCCTAATAAAGCCATGCCATATTCCTGCTGTTACTCTAAACTATTTTGCTGATCATGTGCTGCGCAGTGTGTCAACAGCACCATATTAAAGGCAATATACCATGAGAGTGGCCCTACAAGCTTCATATCTGCTGTGTATCCCCATTGGATCCATTAATGTTTATGGGACTGTACATTAGCCGCTGTCTGCTGCCATTATCTCTGACACACTGCAGAGTACACACACGGTGCATCAAAGAAAGCCTTTTAGAATGCGTGGTCAACAAAACATGTAGACTATATATATTTTTACAGTATGAGCATTCCAACGCAATGTGCAGGATATAGTTGAAAATACATTTTCTATTCAGGACATGAAAACTAGTGTGAAGTGTGTTATGCTCAGCCATGTTGTGTGAGAAAAATGCAATTTAGATATGTGGCCTTTGGGGCAGACTGGGGAGATTCATGCCTGGATGTAGTTTCTGCTAAGGTTTACTTTCCATGTCTTCAGTCACACAAGGAAAATGGGAACATGCACTTCTACATACTGATAACTAAAGGCTGTGTTCAGACTACAGACTATACCAACATTATTATTTTGCTCATATATGATTTAAATGGCAACATGAATTTGCTTCTTTTCCAAGAGGTAGGTCTATTTTTCAAGATGCAAGTCTCAATGGTACAGACACCTCAGCTCAAACCAGGGATTTTTTAGTTCAAGGCTAAATTCTCTAACCTTAAGGCCACAAAGCTCGTATATCTCACAATGGTTCATACTAAAAGTAATCAGTTGTTGCTTTACTGAATGCTTGCGGCTTAAGTTACACAACAAGATCTTATCTTCTAATCCTTGATCCATTACTGACATTTATTGAAATGTTCAACAAAATCAAACATTACTTTTGGAGTTGCCTTGTGAACAGACCACTATAAACATAACCTCCTTGGCCACCTACCAGCTCTGGTTTGAATGTTAGATGTGTTATTGTACTTCCAATTGTGGTGTTGATTAGTACAGGGTGGTAAGCCTTTGATACAGAAAGAGTCATGCAGAGTCATAGTCTGTGAGTCATGTTTACTTTTAAAAAGTAGTAGCCATTTAAGTCATATGAGCATTTACTATTTCAGCCTTCATTCTGTGACAAATACTCCAAATAATACCATCCACAATCTCTGCTGTTCAATTTGAGCACAACAATAACTGAATAGAGGTTTGCACCGGAAATTAATTTTCTCCAGGAAATGCCATTTTTGCTTGAATTTATGAGCAGAAAAACACTGTGACTTGTTTATATTGTGAATAAAATATAATGAAGACCGAGCAGACCAATTACAAGTTTGTAGCCATACAGAAAGCAGTGCCTTGATGAGTCATTACACAGACACAGGCACTGCAGACTCCTATGGTGCATGTACAGGCTGACATTAACATGTAAATCTCCCTTAGAGTATGCGCTCTGGAGTTTTATGGGATCTAATGTAGTGAAGGAATTCTCTTAAAAGACAATGAATCAGGCAAATGCACATAAATCCTATAGTATCCTATGCAAAACATCTCAAAAACAAATGAGGTTTTTCTTTTCAATGATGGGACCTTTGTGCTATAAAACCTACAAAAAGCCAAGGCATGAGCCAAACAGATTCACTGGGGAGTGGTATGGTAAGCAAAGAAAATGCTAGTAGCATTAGTTCCATAACAAACATCAAACCTAGTGATGTTTTGTTTCTGGGGAGGTATGTGTGACTAATAAGTATTGTATCTTAGCACACACTGTTGAATTTGTAGACGGAAAAATCTATTCAAGTCATACAGTTTGCAGAGAGAAATTCTAATAAGCATACTTTATGTTGTTTGGTGATTTGGTTGTATGGAATTATTAAAATTTCAATGCAACCATTTTTTACATGGCATAACCGCCTGACAAAACTATGTGCCCTGTGCTGCCATAACCCTCATATAGACTCAGCTCATTTCAGGTGACTTCTGTGACCGTACACTGACACCAGCATTGAGCCACAGGGCAGAGCTCTCAGACACAATCACAGCCATCTGCAGGACAGACCACTCCACACTCATTCACTGAGAGGAGCTGCAGAATACTGGGAACAAAGGGAGGATACTGCTGCCATAATAAGAGGCCACGCAATCACTAAAAATACAAGAGGATGCAATTGGCATAACCCATTTTCAAGGCCACTGTATGAAACATGTGCAATTATTAACAATTTTAGTTACGATGACCTGTTATTATGTTCCTTTTACAACATTAAATTAATAGTACAGCTGTATGTGGCACTAAATATGAAGCACTCAGAGACTACAGACATTAGCAAAAACACCATAACAAAGTAAGTAAGTAAGTAAGCCTTTGTTTTTTTACTGACCCCTTGCGGGTGGAGCTGGTACTTGAGTTAAGTTGCTAACAAACCCTTTGTTCCTCACAATGGTACATAATCATTTACAACATTCCTACATTCAGACGCTGTTCTGGATAATAGTGGAAATCACTTTATTACCACCAAACAATAGCCATCACCCCTTATCTTTGTACTGTTTACAGAAAGTCCTCCATTTTGTGGCAGCCTGAGGTGTTTCTCAGGAGGGTCAGAGGTCCTGGCCTTCATCAAAGTCCTCAGGCATCACCATTCAGGGTCAGATAAAAGCTCAGGAAGTCTGTTGGCTTTATCGTCCAAAACGGATCCAGCTTCACTTCATTCTCACAACACCTCTCCCCGTTTGGTTGTCAGCATGTTTCACTCTGATGAGGCCATAAGCAATATAGTACACATCTCCACTTCTAGTGAAACTTTGTAAGTCTCAAACTATAAAGTGGGCACAATGTTCAGCAAATCACAAACAACAACTTTATTCGCCTCTTCGTGCAGATGATGTACTCGTGAACTTATAATTGTACTGATTGGGCTCATCCCACCACATATATCCGCCACTTCATAAAGCTCATCAGGCACATCTGTTCCCGACAGCACCAAACAAGAGTCGCATTAACAAACAAATAGATAACGATTAGTCACGACTCAAGTCCTCTGTTCCATTAGAGACAAGCAAGGATTGGAGGATCACACAGCTCTGAGGAAAAGCTAGGCCCTGCTCCAAATACAAATAAACTTGATGAGTGAGCATTTTTCACTAGTGCATTTTTCACATAACCTAGCCATCAAGCATTGGTATACATTTGGTATAACAATGCAGTGCAACAAGCAGTATACATCCAGGCTCACGTCTTCTAACTCTAATCATGTTGAAATGTCAACAAATACACCCTTAGCTGTTGAAAAGCTGCAGTACTATGGTGTCCAAAAGTCTTTTGAAGAAGGTCAGCTTTGAAAGTCTAAAAATGGCCAAAGTCTGGCATGGCCCTTTCCAGATGTTTTCTGAACTATGACATACATTTAAATGGATAATAATCAAACCATTATAATTTCTTTATATGACAATAAAAGTTTAATTGCAAGTATTTAAAATATTTCTTCTTTTCAGTGGTTCACAACAGTGGTTGTCATTGGAACAGGATTTCTGCAGATTGGACTATTCACATGCAAAACTGCACATTTATAAATGACAAACATGATTTATTTGTGAAATAATTGCAAATAATATATTTGCAAATTAGAATTTATTTGTAAAAAATTGCTGCATGCAAGTCACAAATTAGGGATTTTCAATAAATCATTCTACATGCATCAATACATGTATTGTTGCCTCAGCTGATTTTATTTTTGCATCAATTAATTTTATTGAGACAAATATAGCTCCATACTTTTATTTCCAATTATTTTACTATGACCTTTATGACACATTGACACATATGGCACATAGCACATTTGGAATCTGTTTCACCATTTCATATAATTAAACAATATTTAAGCTCCAAATAACATTACACTGGTCTAATACAAGTAATACTCATACTCATGTTAAATTCAGACCAGAGTGTGTTTATTCACAAAATAAGTAACTGACTTTGAGAGCAATAAATATTATGTGTAAGTGTATTATGACTGAAGGCTAAATGCTGCTTGACTTGCTGGAGTGCCATAAGCAATAAATTTGACATTAGAGGCTGTGGGCCATATGAAATTTTACTGGGTGCCAATACTGGGCCACACATCCAGAGCTAACCCAACAGTTCATGATGCACAAGAACAAGTAGTAGCTGGGTGGCAGCAGCTCAGTTGGTAGAGACACTAAACCAAAGGCTGGCGATTCAATCCCTGCTCCCACCGTTGCATACTGTTGTTGTGTCCTTGGGCAAGACACTTAATCCTCCAGTGTGAATGGGCGAATGGTTCCCTGATTTAGAGCATTTCGAGTGCCCATAAAGGTGGAATATATATATAAAATGTGACCATTTATCAGTGCCCTAAATAATTTCCAACTTTTTAAACCCTGGTATTTTTTGTCTTAGATTCTTAGAGCTTAAATTGTGATAATGTAAGTGGAGCCAGGCTTTCCAATTAAATACTATAAAGTGAAAGAATGAAATGAAAAACTATTATAGCCTTCTCTAATTAAAAGTAAGTTTTAGTGTACACCTATAAAATAATCACAAGCCAGATTAGCATTGCATTCCTCAGCAGGGACATTGAATTTTGCCTGTTGTTTTCATCAACCATAAACAGAGACATATGATTGAGACATGGTGCTGGGTTGTCAGTCACTCTGCATTAAGAGAAGATATGGTACACTGCAAGAGGTCAAAGGTTAAAGCTATTACGAGCAGGGTGGCTCCACTCTCTGACCCCATGACCTCATTCCTCTGCACATCATCTGTCTTTTCTTTTCAGCACTTCAACTTCAAACCGGTGGCAGCAGGTGGCAAAAGTTCTTCTCCAACTCCCAAATACACATTACACAAGCAAGTCTAATTTATCTACTCCATGTAAAACTTTATGAATTCATTTTGAATAATTAGTGCTCGAGTTCCCCTTTTTTCCCCAAGCAGCGGTAACATCTCCTTCAGCCTCCTGTCTCCTTTTTTCCAGCTTCCAAATATTTTACGCTGTCCTTTTATTTTTGATGAGAGAAGGGAAGCAGAGGTCTAGCTCCCAACATTATGTTTAAATATTTCATGGAGCTTTGCAGTAATACCAGCAGTGTGCACGCCCAGACTCCAACGCCCATGGCACAAGACTGAGATGCTAGAGAGAGCAGGTGTCGTTGGCAACTGCTAATTGAAGCGGTCTATGGGTCACTGAGTCGTCCTGTGCTCTCTTGGTGCACAGGATCCACTCTGCCAAAGCCCTTACTGTATGTAGATTTATAGCAGCGTGGAAGGAAGCTACACTATCTCTTTAGCAGGACAAAGATTTACACCCAGCTGTAAAACAGTAATCTGGTTAGCTATGATCTATCCATAGATAAGAATGCTGAGGGGACATCTGTGGACCAAAGGTGAAGAAGACATATGCCCAGACTCAGAGGCCAGCCTTCTGCTGACCAGGATATTTTATAGAAAAAAATAAATAAAAATAGCACACTCAGATATACATGTCTGTGAAGACTCTCACATCTAGGTGAACTGAATCACAAAAAAGGTTTAAAAAGAAGTCATCTGGACTTTTTAAAGTTACATTTCACCTCCCATATTTCACAATTCTGAATTGAGAAATCCTCTTGGATAAAAGGTGTTATGACTCAGACATGCAGTATTTGTAACCAAGTAGTGGTTAGGCCTACACAGTATTAAAAGTTAATAATAAAAGAAATACTGCCCAGTCTTGGACTCGAACAGAGGATCTTCTTGTTCAGAGGTAAATAAATGCTCAATCTATTGAACCACAAACTGCATCTCATGGTAACAAATCCATTAGAAATGACAAATGTTTTAGTGACCACCTGTGGCTGAGTTTTCTCTCTTCTTTTAGTTAGTCTTTGACCCTATCTTGCAATGGATTTTAGAAATTTAGAAATTTTAAATCCAGATGGTGTTCAAGGTCCACACCAAAATCTCTTCTTTCCTGGTCAATCACTGATATAACTATTCTGAAAATTACCAACACCAACACTGCAAAAACGCCGTTCATAAAAACGCATAAAATATGATTAATGTACAATGCAACCTTATCACTATTTGCTCTCAGATATGAAATGAAAACACAACAAGAAAATGTCTCACATCTTTTAAATGTTTTTAGAAATTGTAGATATCGTCTTGGTATTTAAAAAATATTTTGCATAATTAGTGTTTAGCATGGAAATGTTTCTGAGGTTAGTTCTGCATTTTTCATCTGCTCCACATACCACTTTGTATTCAAAAAATGGAATGAAAACCTAAGAACAATCCCATGTGTTGAAGCACATGAACTAAAATACACACATACAAATAATTCAGAGGCGGAGCTAAAAGCCTGAATAGAGGCTTTATAAAGGAAATAGTCCCAGACACACAGTATGACATAAATGAGAAAGTGTGAGTGATACAGAGTGACACATGCCATCTGAGGTCTGGTCCATACAGCTCATTAAAGCAGTACCCTGCCCCTGAACAGTAGATGGGCTCACCAATTATGTTCTCTCAGTCACCAAAGACATGGATGACTTATTCATGCTTCTGTAGAAAAGTGAAACTACATGAAAAATTTTGGTGTGAGCACCAGCAGCACCAGCAGAAACAGCAACAGCAGCAGCGTTGAAGAGCACATGAGAAAAAGAGAAAAAAAGAATATTCTTAGTAATAAATACATTAAGCATCAAACAATTATTGAGCACTGAAAAAGTACAAAATGGTAAGGCAAAAACAGATTAAAGCAAGGTTATGCACTTTTAGTCATATAATAAAACCACGGACCAAAACATTTAACAACATATACTATGTGAATATGGCATTTTTTGGTCACTTTGTAAAGTAAATAACACATATCCTGGATCTTCAAATGTTTTTCTTCATCTATTACTAACCTTTCATAATAATCTTACTTTTTGAAACAAATTAGCGATGTGTTGGACATTTTTAGATGGCACTTGTACATGACTGCTGGTGCTGCACCTTTAACACTACTTATTAAGAACAGAACCGAATAACATGAAAGTCAAGTGTAAGCATTCCCTTCTGAACAAGTCATAGCAGTGCCCCCCTGTGAAGCCACACATGGCTCTGCTTCAGAGTTGGAGGAACCCAGGAGGAACACATGTTTCCGGGAGCGCCATCAAGAATGTCCTACACACAAAAGTTTACAGAGCAGGGCGACCAGCTTTAATTAGACCTAAGCAGACCTGGCTCTATTTGTTTTCATTTGCGTGATTTATCCCCTTTCATTTGGCAGCTGGCTAACATGTCCCAGACCATCAGAACTCCATGGCCTGGGGTAAAAGGATACGGCTGGCCTTTGGAGTGCAGGGCGGGCTTCAGAGGAGGAAAAAAAAAAAGCAGTTTTATGGACTTTTTTGGACCGCATTTAGGGCCACCTGTTGTGTAGTCATACTTTAGAGTATATGGATATCAGCAGTGGAGGTTTAGCCGCGATATTACATCTGACCTACCATATTTTCTTTGGGCAAACACTTTACTTATAATTCAAGGCTAGAGGGGAAATGAGATACAACCAGGATGAGGTGGGATGTACCCTAAAGACCTGAGATGGGTTATTAGATATTTGAAGAGAAAACTGGGAACTACACGGAGATCTGAGTGCCCCAGGGGAGATCTGCTGATGATTTTGTGGCTTTAGCCTGTCTCCGCATTACAAACAGTCAGGGAACACAAGCCAGCATCTGTGAGCATCTGTGAGAAGCCCCTTTTTGGCGAGGAAGAAATCAATCAAAAAAAGCTAACATCTGCTCCAGAAATTATGTTTTTTTACTGCAGCAAAATCTACAAACCATAAACTCCAATATGGAAGGCCAAATGATCCAAGACATATGATCTAGATGCCTGTCACTGTTCAGTCGCAACCACAGTTCTGATGCACTTGTCTCCCCAGCTTTCCCATCACTTTATACTTAACTCACACTTACTGTATATCCTAGTGAAAGCAGCTCATACAACTATACTGTGTGTGTGTAAATGATCAGATCAGCCATTCAAGCAGGTCCATTCTATGTAATGAAGAGAGACAAAGGTTTGATTCAAGTGCAACATGTCATTACCAGCTTGTGTATATCAGGTAAGCAAAAGAAGACCAAAGAATAAAATATATGATGACAGCTCACCAAGTGTCACTGGATACAGGGCCAGACACAGGATTTTAGAAATATTATCTGTCTGTTATGTTGATCAGTTTACTCTGTGTTTAGACCTTGTTTAGTCTTGGTTTAGACCTGGTTTGGTCCTTGTTTAGTCCTGATTAAGTCCTTGTTTAGTCATTGTTTAGTCCTGGGTTGGTCCTTGTTTAGTCTCTGTTTAGACCTGGTTTGGTCCTTGTTTAGTCCTGGTTTAATCCTTGTTTAGTCCTGGTTTGATCCTGGTTTAGACCTGGTTTGGTCCTGGTTTTGTCCTTGTATAGTCCTTGTTTAGACCTGGTTTGGTCGTTGTTTAGTCCTAGTATAGTCCTTGTTTAATCCTGGTTCTTGGTTTTGTCCTTGTTTAGTCCTGGTTTAGTCATGGTTTAGTCCTTGTTACGTCCTTATTTAGTCCTTGTTTAGACCTGGCTTGGTCCTTGTTTAGTCTTGGTTTAGACCCTTGTTTAGTCTTGGTTTAGACCTGGTTTAGTCCTGATTTAGTCCTGGTTTAGACCTGGTTTAGTCCAGGTTTTTTTTTTTGCCTAGTTTAGCTCTGGTTTAGTCTAATAATAGAAAAATACTGAGGTCCGGACCTTTGTGCCCTCTGTGGTGCGTACTGCCGTGACTGGAAATATTGTTCAGTATCTCCTAAATCTGAGAGCAGACACCAGAAGGTAACAGCAATAAAGACAGAAGAAAAAACTGCAGAGAAAACATGCCCGACAAATGGTTATAGTCCTTCCCCCATTTTTGTCTAATGGCCATGTCTGCCTTCAGTCAAAGCCTCAGTGTGAGCAGCTGATCAAGCCCAGGTAAAGCAGATTTACAGTGTGGCCAGCCTGCAGGCAGCTGAAAGGTCTGGGAACATCAATAAAGGGTTAACCAGCGCCGTTAAGATTTAAAGGGGTAGTAAGTGGCTCCATTAGCCCAACTGACTGGAGCACCCGCAGGGCTACAGAGGTGGAGGAAGGGTGGAAAGACAAGAGATGAGGTGCCCCCAAAGGCATGAAACTGGTGTGAGAAGAGAGAGAAGAGAAGAACAAGCTTGAGGCCAAACTTAAAGTGTGTTGCTGAGGCATCAAATCAAAGCTACTGTTCTCCCTCGGAGCCACCGGGCATAAGGCGATACAGGCATTTGGAACTGAGCAGGAAACGCTACAGGAAATGAGAAAAAGACCGAGACGCCGTGTCATGCCACCGGGCCTACACGACTCGGCAGTCTGCACATCTGAGTCTGATCAAGAATGAATCCAAGCTACATTTAACTGCCAGCAAATCTGCACTCTAAGTTTATGAGACGATCCAATCATTAATCAAGAGGATTTCCTGCCCTGCTCCTGCTCTAAACTTCGACTGCATGTTGACGTTTGGAAGCTACAGACCCGAGTGAGGGATTCTCCCATCTTAATCTGGTCCATGACTGTTTGTAAAGCTGTCTGTTGCCACTTAACACTCCGTCAGGGGTACTTCATTAGCGGCCCGTATGAGAGGTTGATTGCGATTGGTCAAAACGCCGGAGGGGTTGAACCTGGCCCATGTGTTTGGCTGTGAGTTACTGCTGTCTGTATACTGTTGTGGGCTTGCAATTAGCTGAAGTTAAACAGACATGGCTTGACCTGCCAAGCATCTGTCATTTAATCTACTTGCTACACGGTTGCTAAAGGAGCAAAACAACAAAACAACAAATGACATGAAATGGCCAATGCAAGAATAAAACCATTTGTTAAGACCTTTACTAATGTAGCCTTTAATCTTGGCATCAGAGACTTCCTGAAACCAAAATATATTAAAGTGTTTGCCACAAGATGAGAAATATTTGTGTATGCGCATACAATAGTTGGTTAGTCTGTTTGTAAGATAACTCAAAAAGTATTAATCATTGAATTTGGCTGACTTTTCCAGGATAGGTCACTCATATCAACATTATACCAACAATGTAAATATAATGTAGCATTAAGAGAAAGAGCAATGCTCTTGTGGAGGTCCACTCTCTGAAGGCTTCAAATTCTTACACTAAAATATTTTTTTTAAAAACAGCAATAGTAATAATAAAGGTTACAGTTTTAATCTTTTTTTAAAGCAAGAGAGTGTAGCAAAATGCAAGCTAAATAACATGTTTTGCACTCTTTAATTTTAAATATATTATTTCACTTCTATTCAAACAGTTTATAGCACCATTTAACCTTTTTATCACAGTATAATAGTCTTTGCATAATGACAACCATGATATGGCCCATTCAATTTTCCAACCTTTTAATTTGCTAATCTACGGCTTTCATTTCAATTTGTGCTTTTACTAAACACCACACACTTTTGCTGCTCAGCCCTAGCGCCCTGTAATAAGTGCAGGTCTCAACCCGCCACTTTAATAAATGTGTTAATTCAGAGCTCACCAGGCAGAAACAATGGCAGCATGGGAGATAGATTCCCCAGCGTTCATTTCCTCTGCCTGTCTTATGGCTTACGCTGAGCTGGGGACGGCCCGTGGGGGGATATGAAGATCATACATCACACCCCAGCACTCGCGGAGAATCCAGCATGCCTTTGTCTCCGCTTTGTGTCTGTGCATCTGTTTATGTGTGTTTGCTGTGCTGCAGAAATGCCATATGGCCTTTTAAGGTATAAACGATACAACACAGTAAAAGGAAAAAGTCATGAAATAAAGAAAGCTCTTAGTGGATTTCAAGGTCAAAGATACAGCGAAGTAACGTTGTTGTCTAATGCAAACTTGAACAGAAGCTTGTGTATTGACAGAAGTCTTTTTACTAAGGCTGCACAATATTGCAACTGTATGGTATTTAATAAACTAAATGTTTTGCAAAAAATGTTTTGGTTATCCATCTGCCTGAGATTTACACATTTCACATGAGTATTTGGAGGCTAAATCACAAAGTTCAGACAACATAAAAGCTTCAATTCATGATGGAGTCCTGACTGAGTCTTAACCTGGTTTAGCCCAAGTTTAGACATGGATTAGCCCAGGTTTAGACCAGATTTAGTCCAGTGAGTCCAGAGCCTTGTATCTATTCATATATTCAACTAGAACCTTTACTCTGTCTGGTTTGTGAAAGCTTAGCTGTATTTGCCAATTATACCAACATACTGCATGTTTTCTAATACTGTGCAGCTCTGCCGTGCATGTACACATACAGTAGAAGCACACAATCAACACTTCTTCATTTCATTACAGTGGCAGTAATTACAAACACACACACCAGGAGCAAAGTAAAGCGAGGGAGCACTGGTTATATGCATTACTTTATAAAGGTCTACTTTCCTGTTGACTTATGGTGCAGTTCAATTAGTGCAGGAGCTGACAATAATTAATAAATAAGCTCCAATAGGTTACTAGTACAAAGTTAATAGCTGCTTTGGAAAAACACGTGTGATAACCCACTTTCATCATGCGCACAGTCTCAAAAAGTAAAAATACTGACTAAATAGGGGCTAAAGACCCACACTGAGGCATGGACCAAGCCTTTTTTATGAGACCTATTTCTTTAAAGACTATAGAGTCAGTGTGTGAGAACCACTGGTATGGAGGGTAGAAAATATTGGACTCATAAAAGCCTCAGTAAGGTCAGTAACTCATCATATTATAATAAGTATTAGCATGTTTTCTGTTTTTGAATATTTCTGGCTCTACAATTCTCCGCTCTATGACTTGGTCTATTTATTTGTTTAGCCATGCTAACTGATTGCTTTAATGGGACTGGTCCTTGTCTAAAACCATAAAAGACAGTGAAGAAAACATGACTAAGACTTGGCGGTTCATTGAAAAGCTACATTTCTTTTTACTGCCGCTTGTTTAGGTCTTAATCTGTGTTTGCCATCTGTGAGTTAGGTCAGTACACAGAGGTCAAAGATCAAGTTGCTGATGTCTGGGATTCCTCAGAAGGCTCCTCATTCCTGACAAACACAGACCGCCATGACCCCCTCCCCACCAGCCCCTGCTCACATAAACACATATACACAGCCGCACAAAGCACTCAGGTTCCAGTCCACTGAGGGAGCCACACACAGGGCCTCTTGAGCTGTGGAGGTTCCCCGCCCAGTTCTTCTTAAATGGCCTTTTTGAAGAGGTCTAAAAGCTTTTCTCCTGACTCGCGCTCGCAGTTTGTTTAAAGAAGTTAATTAGTGTGGTTGATCTGATGGGAGCTTGGTGGTCTGTCAGAATCTGGGCTGCAGTCAGGGGGACAAAGAGACACTAATCCCACCATCTATACAAGACAACTTGGGTGGAACAAAGAAGTATGACACAACGGGACTAACTAGAAACAAGAAAAGCCAAGACCCTATCTACCTCTAAGCAATGGTAAGGATATATGCCCATATGAGGACACAAACCATCTATTTTCTAGTTCAGGGGTTTACTTTACTGACCTCTTTTTTGAAGTTAATATATTTGCCCCTGTCTTGCAATGGTACAGGAAATCCCTGAACCCACATAGTGTACCAATTCCACACAAAAACTAACCATGTCCTCCTTGGCCCATTACTGACATTTCCTGAAAATGTAATCAAAATCCAACCATTACTTTTTATTTTATCTTGCTAACAGTCTAACTAATCAACAAACTCACTAACATGAGCAAAAACATCACATTCATGGCAGAGTTAAAATAATGAAAGGTGTCCAAAGGGGGAAACATAATCCTAGAAAATGATGCATCCCTCCTTGGGTGTAGTTAGTGTTATCGACATCATCACTGTAAAACCTAGTTTTTAAAGCTCTTCCCATGAATCAGGGGACTCATTAGCATGCATGAACTATGACTCCCAATCAATATATCACCAGTGGCAACTCCTCTGCTGGGTGAGAGCACTAATTATTGATCAGAGCAAAAATAAAAATGGATTTTCTACTCCTATGCTCTGCTAAGGCACCATGTAACTCAAAAGGGTGCTTTTAGTTGGCCAAATGCTAAAAACTGCAGGCCATAAATCAAAAGCACCACATAAAGTAGCCATTTAAGGTTAAAGTCATTTGGCTGAAGCTGGTAGGAGAGGTTACACACAGTTCTCAAGAGTACTAAAGGTAAGGTTGTACATTTTTTTGGTCAGATCACACAAAGTCAGTGCTCTGGATTTGTAAAAGAAGTGTCATAGGGCTGAACCAGTGACATATGATCATACTCAATATGCTGTTCACAATTACACCAGGCAAAAATTTGGACACGCCTTCTTATAAGCATTGTAGGAGAAGGTGTGTCCACATTTTTGACTGGTACTGTATGATGTCATTGTACTTGGGTCAAGGAAAACAGAATTTTCTTCCACAGTGGAAAAGGCCAAAACAGCATAAGAGTGGCTACCATGAATACATTAACTTAAATTAAATGTCATTGTTGGTGTTAAGAATGGAAATAACACTCAAATCAACACAAAAATCCTGGTCATCAGTGGAATATATGGTCACACATAGAGGTTCTACTGTACATTAGCTTGAGATAAGTGAAAATGTATCAAACTAAATGATAATGGTATGCATACAAGAGACATTACATTTACCAAACTCAGTAGGCTTCAAGGTGTATTTGATCCTAATTAAGCTTTAACCTGTCTCCATTAAGCTTCAACTGTAATCAGTGCCTTGAAACAAAAAGTTGTTTACCAATCCCTGCAAGAGACAAGAAAATCGTATGACCAAGCAATTTCTTTGTTATTAAGCTGGAGGGAGGAGAGCTGTGACTGGGAGGAGAATTGGGGATGTGTAAAGAGCGATGAAGAGATACCATAGAGGGAATGGAGGAGAATAAAAGAGATGCGCGGAGAGGTCATGTCTCCTGAGTGATGGAGCTGAATGAAAATGGCTCCGTATGAGGAGAGACTGTCTGACAACCTCTTCAAAGCCGAGTGCAGGAGGAAATGCGGAGTGCTGAGAAAAAGCCAGGCAGGTTATTGATTAAGAGAGTAAGAATGTGGAGTGAGGAGACGGCACAGCGAGGAGGAAATAGGTGGAAGAAAGGAAGGGTTGAAAAGTGAGGACTAAAAAAGCTAAGAGGAAGAGGAACAATGGGAGTTGAAACAAGGTTCAATCAGCAGGTAAAAGACACTGGGGCTGCATTATACATACAAAAAACCTGCAATGTGTAATGTTGAATATTGCCAATACTGAGATGTCATTTTTTGACAGAGAAATTTAATTTAGGCAGAAATAAAAGTCTCTGTATTTACTGGGTCAAAATCAAAACTTAACAAAGACTAAACCAGGACTTAACCAGGTTTAAACTAGATCTAAACAATGAGTAAACCATGACTAAACAAGGACTAAACCAAGTCCAAATCTGATCTAAACCTAAACCAGAACTTAACCCGGACTAAATCAGGTCTAAACCAAGACTAAACAAGGTCCAAACCATGACTAAACAAGGACTAAACCAAGTCCAAATCAAATCTAAACATACACCAGAACTTAACCAAAACTAAATCAGGTCTAATCCAAGTCTAAATCAGGACTAAACCAGGTCTAAACGAGGATTAAACCAGGATCTAAACAAGGTGCTTATTGTATTTATCAAGACTAAATGAGGTCTGTTTGTACGTTTTTATTTGTTCACAATGTCATGTAAGGCTCTGAGTGGACACTTATTTTGACATAGTTATCAGCTGAAGGACACTGTTGCAATGCGTTTAGTTTCAATACAGAGTCCATTTGCTCATATTGCACTAACAATAAATCTGCAATATACTGTGCAGCCCCATGAGTAAGACACAATTACACTGTACTTACACGTCTCAAAAAGGACTCGACTGATGGAGGCTTTAAGTAGAGCAGCTCCATGCATGATAGTGGGAGCGAGTGATAGCGAGGCAGTTAGCATGTTTCCAGCAATCCCCGGGACCCCCGCCGTCCCTGCCAGTCAGGAGGCCTCCACGCTCTCCTCCTAATGAGTTGTTTACATCCACAGCACTAGATCAAAACCTCACCTCTTATGTCACGGCTGGCAGCATCAATACCACCAACAAACATTAAGGAGAATCTCACAGAATTTAGCTTCAGTTGAGAAATGGGGCCAAACACGTTATTACCATTATAAGTACTTCTATTTTCTCCCTGCTTCTTCTTCTAATCCCTACAAGTCAAGTGCCTCGGGATTGTGTATCAGTCTTTTTAATGACCAAGATTAATGTTAAGTAGCATTATGGTAATGGAGGTACCAGGCCTCTTCCACTTTATTAAATAAAGCTGCTTGGAAATGAATACGATTATGGATTTTGCTGTTGTTAATGGAGCATGGCGGAGAACAATGTTGACTTTTCTTCTCATTACTGTTTGATGTGGTGATCGGGGAGTGCTTGGGAAGTCGCACACACTTACAGTAGGCTTAAATCTGCATACAGTACCATGCTATCTTGCATCACAGCAGGGGTTTTTGTCATGTGCTGGTTTCATAAAAGAGGTAGCTGGAGTTACTGTATGCCCCAGCACTCTTGTCAAAATTCACGACAACCTTTGGGAGATTTGAAAAAAGAGAAAAAAAAAACTAAAAAAAAAAAAAAAAAAAAAAAAAAAAAACTGTTGAGGCACCCCATGAAGTTCTGCAGTAACCCAGAAATCAAAACCTCTAATGTCAAGATTTTGAATATGTACATACTTCTCTTGGATTACAAACGAATACGTCAGAACCTCTTTAGAGATGAACCAGAGGATCTTTGGAGACAGACACTTCAGCTGTCTGGATTAGGTCAGTGTTTCTTGGAGGCCACCTGTGTATTAGCGTGCCTGTCCATCAATGACCGCATGTAAGCATGGGGTCAAAGAGGCCAAACACATCAAATCTCACCCCACCATGACAGTCTTTCCTTATGGAGTGACCTTTCCATTGTCTTCTATTGTGCTATTCGCTATAACACACCCCAGGTTCTCGATACAGCCGTCACAGCACAATTTCTCACTCTGTCCAAATTTATACGCACAAAAGAGAACCGAACTGCTGCTCCACTCCGGCTAATGGTGCATTCAATTGGTGTACTCTGCCTTTCCCGACACAAACCTCCATTTATCTGGGCTTGGGACAGACACAGAAGTGTACACGGCCTTCTGTGGCTGGATTTGCAATGACTATAACCCATATTATCCAGATCATGAGGACTAGGAGTAAGACGTTTACAACTCCCATACTAAAATCCTACTGTCTCTACCTGCATGAGAACTGATAGAGCGATCTCTCTTCCATTCTCCTGACCCCTCCCTCTTTCTTTCTCAGAGCGTCTCCCGGGCCTGAGACACCAGAGCACTTAACCTCAACAGGCCTCTCTCGTACTCAGCATGCCCCCGACACAGACTCCGCGTCACATCAACTCAGCTCATGTTTAGCTGTTGATATAAAAGATTAATGGGGTAAAGGGGGAAACAGCGTCTTGGTCTGCCGAGTGCACTACACTGCTCTCTGCTCTACAGTCAGAGAGGACTCTTGTGGAACCAAGGGCCTGTCGTTTTTTTTTTTTTTTTTTTTTAGCTCAAGTGCTGAAAGCAAGAAGGCATCACGCCGCGAGTTCCACCCTGGTGTCACTTTCAGTTTACCTTCCCCTGCTGAGAATCCTCTACCAATTATTTGGGCTACAGAGCGCGCCGCCTTTCCTTCCTGCAACAAACAATGACATCAAATACCAAGTCTGCCGGGATGTGTTGGGGGAAAAAACAACAATCTTTGGATTTTTGACAACTTTTCATGAAAACACAGGGAAGGGGGTTGGTAAAAATTCAAACACAGAAAGCGGTGCTGTAATTCATTGCAATAGCTGTCTCAGAAACACCTCCAGGTTGTTAATTGAATGTAAAGAGTTCAGTTGTTTCCATGAAGAGATTTAGCCTGGAGTACGGTTACAGAAGAAATTGAATAAAAGGAATCAATGGTGTAAATGGATTACTTAGGCCGACTGTTTCTTTAAGCTATATCTAAATTATTTTCAGCATCTAGACACTTTTACCCAAGCTACATAAGTACATGCTTCTTGAGTAAAGTTTTAATTAACAAAGTGTACTTTTATTAACTTATATTTTTGGGGCAGCAGTAGCTCACTTGGTAGACACATTTATCCACTAACCTTAAGGTTGGTGGTTCAATCCTCGCTACTGGAATTGTATACTGCCGTTATGTCCTTGGGCAAGACACACTCTAAACTTACCTTTGGCCTCAGTCACAAAGGGTAATAAGAGAACCAATAGTATTACTGATATTAGTACAGTGGGAATAGTGGCAGCAGTTGTAATATTAGTAGTGGTGGTGGTAGTATTCGTAGACAAAAAGAATTAATAGTAGCAGTAAGTACTTTTCACAAAATTTCACACTCATTACTTCTTCTCAAATAGGAATTTTGTGCTTTTACTTGTACTTGATTAAAATTATTTTGAAGCAGTACTTTTACTTCAGTAGAGACTTGCAGTACTTTTCCCATTCATTTTAGCATCTCTGACCTGGAGAAGCAGTGAGCGAGGCAGACACTTGAACAACCAAATGAAAAACACACACCTCTGCGCACATCAAATATTAAGAGCCAATATTAACCTTTTTTTTCTTTGTCGCCCGTTGCCGCCACACATGGTGCCGCACGAGAGGGGAGGTCCTCAGGAGAGCAAGCGTGTGTGCATACATATTCCAGTGTGTTCTGAAGTGAAAGTAATTGTGACAGAATCTTGTGTGTACAGTTGAGAGGGGTCAGTCACGGGGCAGCGCTTAAAAGAAGCACTATGCAATCTCATGAGAGGGAAAGGGAAGCAGTGTTTGTGGATTGCAGTGGTTTTGGGGCTGGGAAAAGTGGTATGTAAAAGAGCAAACCCTAGCAGCTGACCTCATCTTGTACACTGACACGGTTAAGACATGTGGCCACACCCATTGAAACATTTTTTCCTTATTCTCTAGTGTTGGCCTGCTTTAACACTTCACGGTGTCAGGAGTTCAAATGTGTTACACTCGCGAGACCCCATGTGCTACTTTTTAAGCCAGCAAGCCAATAAAACATCAGAGTGAAACAGTTGCTAAAAGCCGGCCAAGGGCAGCAGCGTTCTCCCACAGCCTCAAAGGGACCTGACAGTAACTTTTTAGGGGGTAAGTCTTTCTGCAATGACAGTTAAGGGTACAGAGCTTTGTATTTCCCCTTACATAGAGCAGTCCCACCAATACTACTCCTAGAAGTGGAAAGTAACTAGACAATGCCTTGAAATGACTTGGTGAGATTATGAATGGTAGATTTCAATAATTTACTTAAAGGTAAGCAGCATGCGCTCGTATTGGATTGAAAATGGTACTGCAGTCGAAATCAAAACAATGGTCTCTTTTCTGATTCAGTTTTAGAACCAAAACAAAAATGTAAACATAACTTAAACTATTATTACATATTACATATTATTTTACATAAACTTGGCCATTATGTAAAATATATTTTTAATTGTTAATAACTCAGCTGTACCACTGTTACCAGTAAAACTAATATTTGATTTAAACATGTTTACATCATATCTTGGCACACATGTGGGTCATTTTTATGAAATATAAAAGAATTTTAAAGATTTTTTGAAGAATAGCACACACACTTTTACTTATCTTTTAGGGATTCTTTTTAATTTTTGCTCTTATTTTTACTTACTTTAGTATTTTTTTTTTATATATCTGTACTAAATAATAATACTAAATAAGTATTTAGTAGTATGCATTTTTAACCTACAAGGGAAAGTGGGTGACAGACATATCAATGGAAGTAGTAGTTGTAGAAGTAAATAAGTAAATAGTAAAATAGTAGAAGCAGTAGCAATAGTGAAAGTGGTAGTAATAAAAGTAATAGTAACAGTAGCAGCAGTAGTATTGATGCAGTAGCACTACTTTTGCTTGAGTAAACTTTATAGTCACTATTTTTAAGTAACAATTTTGCTAGGTACTTTTTCTTCTACTTGAATAGCACTATCTTGAAGTAATTTTACTTTTACTTGTGTAAAGATATGGAGTACTTTCTCCCCCTCTGACCATTTCCTCTCCCTCAGACAGCCCAAACAAGTTCTTCCACAGAATCTCGAATCTCCAGGACTGATCACTTTTACGGGAACAGCTGAATAAGTGCTAGAGAAACTTTTTAGTGGGCATTTTGTGGCTTTGTCCAGCTTTACAAACAGAGTGGGACCGTTACTCATGAGCCGCTGGATGAGGTGAGGTAAAGGTTGGGGGATGGGGTTGGGCTCGATGGTTTTGGCCCTCCCTGACACAACTGTTTTATGCTGCTCCCCATAGAGCTGCGCCAGAAAGGTCATGAGTCAGTCTGTGGTTTTCTTTCCATTTAATTTTAGGACATTTCAGCCCAGCTTCCTGCGAGGTGATATATCGATCTATAAATCACTTGTACATATATATTTATTTCCCCTTTTACGCATATATTTTTACAGTAATCTATTCTCATAACTTTTCTTTCCAGTTTAAGGCATTTGCTTGAGAAAGATCTACTCAGTTGATCCATTTTAATGCCTTAAAATGACTTGCAGTGATTAAGAATGGTAGATTTAAATAAGGTATTTTAAGTATGTAAGATGTAACCTACAATATTTATGTAACAATATTGCTTTCAATATTTAAACTCAATATTTAAACTCTCCCTTTCGCAGAGCCCAAGTTCACCAATGAGTTGAGACTGAACATCTCAGAATGGATTTACATTTTAACCCAGATAATGTTAGCCTGTGGTTATTTTTACTAACCAAAAACTAACATTAGTAATTATCTGCGTCATGGACATTGAAATAAACCTAGAAAACAGAAACTGATTTGGCATTTCAGTGAAAACAATGACAGCGTGTGCAAGTATTTATTAAATTAAGATAAAAATAAGTCTATGAAGAATTACATTATCGTTTAATTTGTACACTAACCAACCCTACACTTCTCTGCTGCAGAATCCAGCCATTGTCCTCCATCGCGTGGACACAGCGTCTCTATTCATTATTCAGTTAACACATGAAATGGATTTCCTGCCTCTGCGCTCACCTCTCACCTGCCCGGTCTTGCTCTCAGATCAACATTCCTCTTGGAGCACGAACAGCCTGGACACACGAGCCATTACTGGGGGCGACTGTAGTGCAATAGGCCACATTTGAGCTGGTTTAGGATTTCACATAACACACCTTGATCCCTAAATCTACTTTAAGCCTGTTCCAGTTTCAAACAGCAGGAAGAGGGTCTGCTAAAACACTCAGACAGCGGGCCGGACAGATGAAGAACACCTGTATACTACTGTACACTCTGCATAGATCCATGCATCTGGCTCTGAGGCTCATCTAAATCTCAACGCCTCCAGCCCAATCAGAGCTGGTTATTTCCAATGTACAGTGGCTGCCTTGTGTGCTCGTAACCCCGTGCATGCTCTGCCTACAGGGATCTGCTCCTTCAGACACATTTTCACCTCATCTGCGTTTAAGGCCATTAATATTGCACTAGCCGCGGTGGCAGGGTTAAATGGATGACTGGGGGAGAAGGCGGGGGCTGAATGTTCAATGTAGTTCTTCCTTCTCTGCACTCTCCTCCTCAGGACTGATCTAGTGTGACATGACGAGTCCAATAAGGAGCTTTGTTTTCAAGATAGCCAAGCAACCATGTTGGTTCTCCATTTGTAGAACTTTATACAGTATGTTTATCTATATTTGCAATAGCTCAGCCTGCTGTGTCAAGCCTTGCTTCATCCAGCTCAGCACTTTGTTAATCCAACACAATGACAGAAAAAGATGCATCTTACTTTTTACTATCACCTTTTGTTGACTGAAGAATCCAGCTACAGTGGTCACACAAGCTAGTGTTCTCTTTCTGTCTGTTCCAAGCCTGGATAAATAGGTTACGTCAGGAAGGGCATTGAATGTAAGGAACTATGCAAAATCAATATGCACATCATTGCAAACTTGGAGGTAGATGATTAGTTGTGACAACTCCGGAAAGCAAAAGCCAAAGGGAAAGAAGAAGACATGGTTTGGTCTATCCTGAAATATTTCTGCTTGACCAATTCAGTTTGGTTGAATTTCCAAGCTCTGTTTAGTTCTTTAAATAGACTATGATGATTTAAGAAAGGAGTTCTAAGCTAAATTAAAAACATATCTACTAGCAATTTAAGATGTTAAAAAAGATCCCTAAAGGTCCAGATACAACATGACGCACAATGTTGTATGGTCCAACACGTTATCTGCCCTGTAGGGACGATCTTCATGAAAGGACTAAATCCTTTCATGCCGATTCTATAATTAGGTCCCCTTCCTATCTCTGTGTTCATCAGTAAGACGCTTTCTAAGTTGGTCAGAAAGGGAGAAAAATTGGAGGTGGGGCTTCGCAATCCAGGGAGACTGACATCATCAGCGAGGTCACTCAGAGGTGAAGCTCACATGGCTGCTGAAAAATTAAAGATTTGAGCACACGTAAAAGCTAACCATGAAGCAGTATAAAAAACAGTATTGCATAGATTGACATATGGGAACAAGTTGCACAGTCAATCTTAATGCACTGGTGCTGTTGACCAGTTTCCACTTGGATGGCCCTGCCACACACGCTCTTGTTATTCCAGCTCAAAGTCGGGCAAAAAAAAAAAAAAATATCGGCACAAGCCATTCCCAGTGATTGAGTGCTCAGTGAAGTGAGCAGCTGCAGATACACCACGGCAGGACAGATGAACCGACAACGCCTGCCTGATGGACAGATTATATCTCCCTCTCTGTGTTTGTCTTCCAAAAGGTGCTTGTGCTCACTGGAGTGTGGGCTAGACGCGTTGTTATGCAGGGTCACGGGGGCAAGGTGTCAGCACTTCATTTCAGAAGTGTTAGAATTCCAATTACCAGCTAAACTCCCAGTGTGCATCACTTCAAGAAATGAGGCACTATATACTGTATATATGGATAAAGAGACAAAGAAAGCAAAAAAAAAAAAACAAACAAACATGTGTAGTAACGAGAGTCTAGTAATGAGAGGTATTCAAAAGGAAAACAAGATATAAAAATAACACTATATATATATATTCCTTAAAGACAAATTTTCTTGTCTGTTTAATCACCTATAACAGAGGTTCCCAACCTTTTTTGTCTCATGTTCCCCCTGGGCTTCTTTGTCATATCATGAGTACCTCCTCACTTATACGCACTGATAATTCTTCAAAATTGTAATAAAAACAAAGTGTTTTTAGTACAAAGATATCTTAATTTTTTTGTAAAAGCTAATTCTACTGCATTTTTTGGTGAAAAAATTAAATACATAATAATCTGCCTGCCTTTGAAATAAAATATAAAAAACAATATAAACTCCTATTTATTTTACTATGTATTTTAATGTTGAGAAAAATCTTTAAAAATATAAATAAATATTAATCTTAAACTCATAACAAATTTACTACAAAGAAAACTGTAAATAATTTTAATAACTCCCCTTTGAAACAAGCTATTGAAAAAGTAACAAAATATAATATAATATTTACCTCCTTTTCATCACTTGAGCTTGTCTTTCATAAGTTTCAAAAGTTCAATATAAAAAGATCGCAAGTATTTTTCAAATACTCCCTGCAAAGTGCTCGCGTACCCCTAGGGGTCCCTGTACCCCTGTTTGGGAAACACTGACCTATAGCTTCATGTAATAGGATTCATCAAGCTTACACACAGAGACCAGGGCAAAAGAAAACACAAAAAGAGAAAAAGGGAACCAAATAAAACATGCAGATATATTGGTAATGCGGCAATGTCTTCACAGGGGTCGCGGGTGGCTGAAGCCTGTCCCATGCAGCAACTATGAGGGTGTTCTATGGAGTACACACTGACCATTCACTCTCACATTCATTCACAACTAAGATTCACCAATTTATTTGTACATAACACAGCGATTAATGGGAGAGAGGGAGAGACGACCCACGGTAACAGAGGAAGGACATGCAGACTCCTCTCAGATTTTCCAAGGTTTATCTAGAGCCCATATTTTCTGGGACAGGCACATGCAACCCCAAACATTAAAAAGGATGAAGACAAATGGATGTTGAAGATTCTACATGGCCAGAGGTTTTATGGAGTTTTTAGTTTAACTTTAAGGTTGATACACATGTCTTAACTTGGAAATGGCCCCAAAAGCATTCACCAATAAGAGTGTATAAGGGTGAAACACAGGTCAGGAAAGCACTCTCCACTGCTTGTAAAGCTTACTGCTGTGATGCAAAAGTAAGCCTGAAGGGTGGCAACATTTCAACTACTAAAAGCCAAAGTCTTTTCAGTAGTACAGAGTGGTCAGTGTACAGAGAGTGACATTATTATTTTAGGGTGACCCCTCTCAGAGACACCCAAATACACTAACATACACTAAAGGTCATGGCCGTTTAACACAATACGCAGCATGTGGTATCAAGTAGTTCACAGTGCTGTTGCTGTATCGCTGATGGAAAAAGTTAGGGTATTGTGTAAAATGTAAATAAAAACAGAATGCAATGTCTACGCTGGAAGTGGATAAAGTGGATTTGTATGTTTTACATTATTGGTTCAATTGACCGTAGAACAGTTTTCCATTTTGCCTGAGTCCATTGTAAGTGAGCTTTGATTCTGGATCACATTCACTGATGGCTCCTTCTTCACATGATACAGCTTTAACTTGCATTTACAGGACTGCAACAACTACCGTATTTTCCAGGCTATAAGTTGCACTTTTTTCATAGTCTGGCTAGGGGTGCGATGTATACTCAGGTGCGACTTAAATATTAAAATATTTCACATGTTCGTTAGAGGGCACTCTAGGCTTGTGTACCAGCATCTGCTGCACCTGTACCACTGACAATTTAAAATGTAAACATTACTGGTAACAACTTAGGCTATAAAGACAACTGAGAAAGACCGAAATAATTGGAAATGGAACTGATGCTGAGTCTGACGACAGCCACGCAGAGGATAAAGCGGCGCTTCGTCTACCTCCAGAGTTGGCGGAGTTGTTCAGAAGCGAAACAGAGGATGAAGAATTTAAAGGATTTAGCGATTAGGAATGAGATCGTGAGTTTGATGAACTTATTATATTATGTTCTTTATGCTAGAGTTATGTGAATAACTGCTAATATATTACGTTAACACACAAGACACCTATTCAGTTCGTTGTTTATGCTTCATGTAGCTGAATAACCATCAGTGTGTTACGTTAGCATACCGCACACCTATTCAGCCTGTTGTTCTCTATTCTATTATTACTATAACTTGCCTTTCAAGATGAAATGCCTGTTCTTGGTGTGAGATTTTGTATAATAAATTTCCCCCAAAAAATGCGACTTATAGTCCAGTGAGACTTATACACATTTTTTTCTTCTTCATTATGCATTTTTTAGCTGGTGAGACTTATCCTCCGGAGCGACTAGTCCGGAAAATACGGTAATTGGATAAATTGGTTATTAAAATAATAGTCAACTAATTTAATAATAGATGAATCACTATCTGGGGTATTCGTAGACTCTAAAACATGTTATGTGCTTAAAGTCAGATTTTACCAAGACTGAGCAAGAATGCGACAGAAACAGTAAAAGAGAATGTAAATGTTGTGTTTTTGGATATGTGATTTTTTTGTGGCATTATCACAAACCATCGTTAGGCTGCCAGGTCATCATACATTTACTTGTGCTTCTACAGAACATTACATTCACTATCTGATTATTAAGATTCATGACAGTGAGTAATTAGAATTTTAGTTTTTATTGTTTCCTACTAAGTGGCGCCATTTCCCCATATATGGTAAATTGAGGTATAAATGAGGAAATGGCCCCAATAGTGTTTGTATAAATGACCATGCCTGTAAGGCAAATAAAATAAAAAAAATTGAACTAAAATGATTAGGGTGTGTTTTAGGGTTGTCATACACAGGTGTGAAAGTGTGTTGAAAAAAGAGTTTATTTGCACATTAGCACACATCCAAAACATAGTCTTTATCGAGATCTGCATCAGTGCAATGTAGAAAAAGTGCCCAGACTGTGCAGATGCCTGTTTGTGTTGGATGTGTGTATAATATATATTTCCCCTTTTTTTTTTTTTTTTTGTGGTGGATTATCTGAGCTTGAGAGTTGCAAAAATTGGCATCATGATTGATTTTGTTAGATTTTCTATTTTGGTGTAGTGGCAGATAAAACATTTTTAGTTACACCTTTTGTCCTGGGGCGCAAAAAAAATGCAAATGCCACAGAAAAATTATCTAATAATAGATCTTTTTTTATGTTTACAATGATTAAATTGAGTCCTCACCATACAGACCAAAGTTTTTTCCTATTTATAACATTTTTATTTCATAAACAGAATGCATTTTTGCTTTGTATGATGAGGACTGAAGATAATCATAGTAATCATTAAAAAAAATTGAATTTTTCTATGTTAGTCTTTATTGGTGCATTTTTTTGTGCCTTAAGGCGAAAGGTGTGACTAAAAAGTCAGGGGTGTGAGTGTCGATTATGTGACTTCTGGAAGTGTTCATGATCCCATGGAGTGACTCAGAACAGAGTTATGCCTGCTTTTAATGCAGTGTCACTTCCTATTACTGTTCCAACTTTTTTAATGTGTTGCTGTCTTTTTCATGAACTGGTAAAACATCAAAGTTTGGACACCTGATATGTTTTTTATGCTCTATTGTGAATTAAAAAAATGGTTGTATGAGAATTGCAGAGCATTACCTGATTTTACTTACACTCTACAAATTGTCACAAGTTTTTTGGAAGCAAATTTGTAGTAAAACATACACTAAAGGTCAGGGCGTTTTAACACAATACGCAGCAGGTGGTAACAGATAGTTCCCTGTGCTATTGCTGTATGGCTGATGGAGTACTTTGGCTGCCAAATTGCTTATTAAATGCCTCTCACATCTGTCAGCAGTGGCTTGTTGGTAAACAAACGTGTTTTGACAGCACAGATTCAATGAGTTGATACAGAATAATGAGTGTGTTAGTAGTGCAAAGAAGAGTGTTGCCAAGCCCATCTTCCCTTATTGACAATGTGCCTCCGCTGACCGTGCACGCATTTTGTTAAACTCTACTATAAAAACTAAACTATTTAAAAATGTACTTAGTAAACAACTGTTGTAAAAGAATTTACTTGTTCATTGTGGGGGAAAGAAAGAGGTAACTGTATGAAAAATTCAGGAGTGACCATGTCTTTGGAGAAAAATGTTCCAACTTGATATTTTGTTGATAAGTCGGACACAGGTGGATACAACATGGCATTCAACAATCAAAACTCCCCAAGCCTCGTCTTTTATTCCTCATACTGTATGTGCTGTTCAAAAGTGAAAAAGATGGTTTCTGATTTCTTGTCACACTATTTTTAGGCCTTTCAATAGGACGTCTGTCATTGTTGTTGAGGTTTGAGCGAAAACAACACAGGGAGTCTGGCTCTCACTGTGGTTTGCTTTCTGAGACGTGAAAGCATAATGTCCCTGTTCCCCCCAAATACAATGAGGCCCGGACTCATTTGTCTCCCAGCCTGATCCTATGCAGATGTGACATGGGCCGCTGCAGAGCTGACACAAAGCATACCTGAGAACAGTAAATTAGGGTAAAAAGGCTGCACTCATTTGGCCTATTCACTGAACTGAACATTTTGATGTCTGCTCTCATTGAGGCGCACGTTGTGAAATGAAAAAAGTCAGAAATATGTTTAAAACAACATTATTTGACTTAAGCAGTGGTCCCTAACAAACAACAAGCTTTTGTTTGAACACTGGCATGGAGCAAAGGATAAGGGAAGATGGACACACTACTGTAATATTACTATTAATATTTACTAGCTTTTAAAAAGTATGAGGAGCAGCCCAGTTTTACATTTAAGATTAGCTGAGCATTTTTAACTGTATTGTTGTAAGGCTAAGATAAAGAGAAGACAGACAAATGAGGTTTGTTATTGACTCACTGATGTAGCAAACCCCGGACTTCCTGCTGCAAAGTCACTTCACCATAACTGTAACATTTTAATGTCAATAAAAAAATTGACAGCAGTTACGACAAAGACTGTGGGAAACCTCTAATATATCCAATTGAAGTATGCTATTCTTTTAAACTTTGAATTCATGCTCAAGTCAGAATTGAGAATTTAATTTCAGAGACTTGCACAACATATCCTGGCTTCTTCCTCCCCACTGTGCACAGAAAACAGGCTATAGGTGCAAACAGCAAAGAGATAAGTGTGTCATTTATACTTCCACCTCCAGGTTAATTGACAAGATAATTACAAGTCTTCAAGAAGCAGAAAACCGTGATGCAAAGGTGCTTCTACATGCCCAGGAGAGCGCAGCTGAGCTTGAGGTAGGATGCTTGTTGAACACATGTTTTGAAGTGCAATTCATTATGTTGCAGCTGTATTTGTTCCTTTGGAATGAGCAGTTTCACGGATGAGTTGTTGCATGGGAAACTTCAGCTGTGCTACTTTTGTTTTTCTCTTAACAAACAACTTGTGACAATAACTGAAAAAAACTGGTTGATATGGACACCATTATATACTGTAGAAAAAATATTCCACTGACCAATTATTCACTCTCTTCTAACTACTTTCAAGGGTTCAACTTGAGAAAGTTTAATTAATATTTGATTTTTTTTTCACACCTGACAAGCAGTGTCATTTCCTGAGTCTAATTGCTATGAATTAAGTGATGATGACTGACAGTTGTGAGCCTTGTGATTGGATGACTGGTCTCTTCAGGTAGACAAGGAAATAACAGGCTGCTGCTGCTGCTGCTGCTGCTGCTGCTGCTGCTGCTGCTGATGATGATGATGATAAGAGAATTTTCTCAGATATATTTTCCCATTTTCCTGTATTTCTATATTGAAATGACTATTTCAGAGGCTCTTTCATATTTCAACAACTTTTTCTCCACAATTATATCTCTTCAATCTAGGTCATAAAACTGAAGTTGTATAAAGGATCTGAAAACCAAAACATGAAAGTACAAAACTATGAATGCTGTAATAAACACTGTGCAGTTTGGCCTTTGTTCGGACTTCTGAGCTGGCCCAAGACTATGTCAGTGACTCATTCATTCTAGCCCCAGGGTCTGCATTCAGCCTTTCAAATCTCCTGCGTAGCTTTTTTGGTGTCTTTTTTTGGTCCTGGTTTAACAGCTGTGGAGCAGGGTTAGGGTCAAGGGAATCTCTCTCACACACACCCGTCCACACACACAGGACTGCTACTGAATGCAGAGGAGGCCAGTTTTCCCATGCCACTACTTAACTGCTGGCTATATTGGACACTGCAGGAGCACCTCTGGATCCCTCCCCTGGCCCCTGGCCCGGAGGCTGTGTCCTCTCTCCTGCTGGGACACTCAATAGGCTCTGTGTGACTATGTGTGTGTTGTGTGTGTTAATGGACCATCTCAGGAGGGGTTCTGTCATTCAGTCATCAGCCATTCAAGCCACCAGCCTCAACAGAGCGGCCCGCCAGCCCCTTCGCCCAGGGCTACTCATCTGTCTTTACCAGACAGCGGCCTGGGACCTTTCCCTTTCGCCCTCCAAAACCCAAACTCTGCTTATTTCCCTTACGCAACATTTTTCTTCCCAGTCCCCAATTCATTTTCTCAAAGTCACTGTCTGAGCGAATATATCTTCCTGCCTGTTTTCTTGCCCCCCTTCTGTGTTTGGGCTCCCAGAATTATGTTTGGCTTCTATGTGCCTTCACCAGTCCCGTAGAGCAGTGGTTCTCAAACCTTTCACACCAACCAACCAACAATTTAGGATTTCTTTAGCCTTCCAAGTACTATTTTGATGGGCTAAAATAAGCTTAAACCCAGGTTTAAATCATAGAGTAAAATAAACAGAGAAAAAGACCTTAATAAGGACAGAACAGGAACTAAACCAGGACTAAGCCACAAGGACTAATCCAGGACATAACTAGGACTAACACGGGACTAAACCAAGACTCAACCCAGACTAAACTAGGACTAACCAGTACAAAAACAAGCAAAAAACACCTGAGTACTCACACCACTGTTTGAGAACCACTGCTGTACCACTATCTCCTACAGGGGCCGCTCCCTTTCATCGAGCCTTGTTTAAGAACCATTCCAAAAAAGTCAACAGCTATGCCTACAATCAGACCCCACCCCTTCCAAAATGGCCCCCGCCTCGGCCCCTCAGGGTGATGAATGGGACCATCAGGCATGCCAGCTGCCCCGGAGGTGAGAAGGCTGTCCCGCTGGGTAGCCAGGCCACACCGAGCCAGGGGGAGGAAGTGGAGCTTAGCCGAGAGGGGCTGGGCAGGACTGGCATGCCAGAACTCACACCAGGCAGATCTTGGATGGAAAGAAGTTGTGGAAATATGGAGAACTGTGGGGAGGGCCCGGTGGAGCAGAGGGGTACAGGATGCATACGCAAACAGGGGGCCAGTATGGGCGCCAGAGACACAGTGAGCAATATGGATGTACTCGCAACATGTTTTCATTCACTGCTGGCTCATGACTTTCCATTGCCTTACACAACAGTCGATCCATATGCATCTCAGCACTTGCTAAAAAATACAATTAAGCTCATTTGCATCTGTCACATGCCTTTGGCATTAATTAAAGAGGATTCAAATTTTGCAAATGTTTTGTTATGATATGCCAGTATACCTTACATGCAGGTAGTCCTCGCATCACAGACGAGGCACATGCATTTGAAGAGTAACTGCATAATGTATCACACTTACATGTTTCTCTGCTTATACAACTAGAGTGTGCACAGAATATAATCTTATTTAACATTCCTTAATTAGGCAAACAAACTTACAGCATACAGTCATGTGTAAGGCCATGCAAAAACAAAAAGAGAGATAAAAAGTAAGCTGCTTTGTATTTGTATTTTGTATCTAACAATTCAATGCACATAAAAGTATATTTGTCCCAATATTACAGTGCAACCTAAAGATGTGCCCTCACACTCACACCAAACAGCCAACATGGCCCCTATTCATTGCAAGGCAGTCTCCTTGAGCCACTTGGCGCTGCCAGCTTGTTGTGGAGACACACACAAATGGTAAATTGGTGCGAGCAACAAAGCTCACTATTGAGAAATGTTGACAGAGTGAGACGAGTGGGGACACAGTTTCCCTTCACACATAAATCCAAAAGAAAGACATTCAGAATAGGATGGTGCTACTCAAAAGGGAATACGCACTGAGCCTGTGCAAGAAATATGGCTGAAGCTAAGGAAACACAATAAATGACATTCATTACACCATTTTTCATGATCACAGCTTGTGGGAAGTGACAGTTGAGATTTACTCCAGGATAGTTTTCCTACTAGAGTTTTCCTACTTCCGAGTACCTTTGATTTGCTCCTACATTCCCTGCAGCTGTGGGTTTGCGTTCTATTCTACCTGTTAAAAAGCTTCTTATCTCCATCCAGCTCACTTTCTCTCCCTGCGTTCTCATCACTTGCCATTGGGGAAATCTTTATTTTGGTATCCAAGCAAACACTTCATAAATGCAAACAGGCCGTGTGGAGCTTCAGAGGCGAGACCTGCCCCAGTACCTGAAAGCGTAGCAGCAGCAGTGGCAGCAGCAGCACGTCTCTCCTGGCCCGGGCCCTCAGAGTAAGCACAGCTGTGTTGAATATTTCCCTCACTCCTCAGTTCATGTGAGGGTGATGGGAGCCCAGTTAGCCCCCAGGACATGAGCTGTAAACAGGTCTGACTATCAAAGCAAAGCTCCCCACTCAGAGAGACTGCAATATGAAGCTCTGACCACTGGAGCTCCAGATGCAGGCAGATGGACAGAGCCTGAATACTTCCTGACAGAAGCTGTTGGCCTCGTGCATATGGCAGAGAAGCAGAATTTTTCAAATTATCACTACATTTGAGTCATATTTTGAAATAAACTCTTTGACGTAAAAACCAACTCTTTGACGTAAACATTAAATTGTGCTGCTAGCTTATTTCAGAAGGGTTTCAAAAGCCCCCAGGAAGTCATATTTCTATAGAATTTCAAGACGACAAAACATTTCTTCACTCAAATATGACTCATGTTCTCAGCCATGGCTCACTCAGCCATTGTGGACAAAAGCAACTGTTAAATGCTGCTGTTTAAATAAGATTTTACAGCATTTATTTTTAGAACCTGACTTTTTTTTTCTTTTGCATCAATCAAAATCTTCCAAATTTTGCTTCAACTTTGATAAGCTAGCTTTTGTTAACTCAAACATGACTTATAGTTCAGCAGTTCAATCAGCTGAACCAATCAAATTTAGCCATTATGCAATTAATAATGCTGACGGCCAAAGAGTTCATACAATTCCATTCAGCAATAAAAAAACAAGTAGACTTTTTCTTCTCTTGCCATCTTCTTATTCATACTTATACTACATATGAGTACTGTTTACTTACTATAATGTTCCACTTTTCCTGGTCACACAAGTGGCTGAACAATAACAACACTTATTCATCAACAACATGCTGTTGTGGATGACTGTGATTTTCTAACACAAGAAATAGAGTAAACTGAAATTGACTGTATTCCAATTATTCCTTAACAGTATCAGTTTTTGTTACTAAATAATATTTAGTGTAAAGGGAAAGCTTTCCATTGTCGGTGAAAACATGTACTGCAAAATATTGTGTGGTCAGACAGAAAGGAAACCTATCAAAGTAATTAAGTGGAATTAATAGCCGCATCTAGAAAAGCTTCCTCCCATTCAATATAATTACCTTATCTGTGCCTCCAGCATTCATACACTCAAACTGATACAGCCCAGTCTTTTAGCTGTGGCCTGACCACAGAGCCCATTCATTGAGGAAGAAAACAAACAACAGCCTTAATGGAGCCTCAGTGTCCACGTGGCTCTAAGGCCGGGGCAGCCAGGCACCGAATGGCCTATACTTCCACTGGCCACATCCTCAAACTCAACCCATCACCTAAACACAAGCTTGTGCTCCAGAGGAAATGACTGTATGCATTTAGCTCTCTCATCACAGGGCTCTATTCATCTTCAGGAAATAGCATTCTGCAAGAGATGTGTTTAACTTGAAAGGAGACGGGGTTAATGTCGTAACCGCTGGCCTCATGGTGGTTATGAAGAAAAATTTGTGGAAACAGAAACGACACTGGCTATTTTGAAGTGTAGTTTTTTGGTAGATATCATTCACAATGTCTCTTTTCATTATGGGGACATGTATGCCAGCTGGAGGAAAGCGGTGAGGTGTGCTACAGGCATGACAGAGGAGTTGGTGGGACTTTCCATTGTTTAACACAACATTCGAACCATATTCATCTTAGTAGTTTGTTCACTTGGTCAAAGAAAGACAATACAGCTCATGTGTATCTGCCACATTCATTTGGCATCATCAGTACAAAACAAATTTGTAAATGTTTAGTTGTAATAATGATGCCAGTGAACCTTACAACGTCCTAGGGTCACATATGAGACACAGGCTTTTGAAAACTAACTTTGCATAATGTATATCACTTAATCAACATACATAATATATTCATCTGTAATGCCACAGCCAATGGCCAGCTTATGGTGTAACGTATGTGTGTGATGATAAGTAGGAGTTCAAGGTGGAGTTGGGAATGCATCAAGAATGGGCTCTGACCCTTTCTCGCTTGCTATGTGATGGACAAACTGACAAGTGAGGTTAGACGTAATCTCCATGGACAATGATGTTTGTGGATGATGTTATGATCTGTAGTGAGAGCAGGAAGCAGGTGGAGGAAAATCTAGAGAGGTGGAGGTAAACGCTAGAAAGAAGAGTGTGTTCTTGCTTGTAACTTTTCTAATCTCTGGCCTAATGAGTGGCCACATGGTTATGAGGAAAAATCTGTGGAAACAAAAACAACTCTGACTATTTTCATTTTTGTAGACATTAAACCTTTCTCTTACATTATCTCATTACAGGCGGTAAAAGGCCAAAGCCCTGGGGACGGATCCTCTGCCTCGTCAAAGTCGCGTCAGTCTCTATAAACGTCAAGTTCCCAAACCAGGCATAATGCAACCACATTATTGGGGGAGCTAATGCTAATAAATGCTAACAGGTCCATTACAGGCTTCCAAGTGTAAACAGAGATTAAGTTCAGAAAATGTGTGTCCCCGTGGCCCTCAAACACATCTGGAAACATCATTTGTCAAAGCGGTTCTTTTCACACATACAGAACACATGTTTGATATAAGGTTGGTTTCTAAGCTGATGAAAAGTATGGAGTAATGAAAAGAAAAGTGCACGGAAACACTGACTTCTTGTGTTATTTTCTCACACAGCTGGACATGTTTTGCCGAGTGTGTCACCCGAATTAGCGATGATGTCAATGATGGATGTCCCACCAAAGGCTGTACTCCAGAACCTCCTCTCATTCACTCTGACCACCATCTGAAGCCTGCAGGAATGGACTTCATTTATGGACTCTTTAACCACCGCCATTGTGACACAGGATGCCGGGATGATAAAAGAGTGGCAAGTCAGGAGGGTTCGGCTTTTATGGGAACAAATGGGAAAAGCGGGTAAGGGCCACATAACAAATGTGCTGTCTTAGGTGTCCCTCTTGGCTGTGCCTGATTCCTCTCAGTCTCCACATGCTCAGCTCAATATCCTTTCATTCCTCTGGTGTTTACAATGTAATTTCTGGAGAAGGCTTAACAAGATCTCTGAGCTTCATTGGTTCTGCTGGGAAAATGCAAAATGATGAGGGGAGCAGAGGCACCATCTTTCACTGGATTTTGTCTTTTGTCTATTTCTCAGTGCAGTTACATACAAGTAGAAAAATGTGTATTCTTACTTTAGGCTGATTAAAATCTCACTTAAAATGCAGGAAATGTCATGATATGACTGAATTGGTCATAATTTGGATTTCTCTTAGGATAGTCCAATGTATCCTTGATAGAGGGCACAGCTGCCAAATTAAATGAGATGGTTTGGATATGTACAGAGGAGGGACAGTGGAAGGATGCTGAGGTTAGAGATAGGAGGCTCCCAACCTTTTTTGTCCTGTGTACCCTCTGGGCTTTATGTCATATCATAACCACCATACCACCTTCACTCATCACAGCACATGCGTGCTGATGATTCTTGGTAGTCATAAAAAAAACAACTGCATTTTTAGTGTAAAGACATTGTATATTTATGATGTTATAAATGCAAACCCTCCTGCATTTTTAAAACTCAATTTCAAGATGAAAAAATACAACAAATAATTAACTTTACTTATTTTTTTAATAAATAATCTTAAACTCATAATAGAAAGATCTCAGTCATTACCACTTGAGCTTGCTTGTCTTTCACAAGTTTCAATAATTCAGTATGAAAAGACTGCAAAAATGTTTTTTCTACATAAATTGTCAAATAATTCCATGTACAGCCTGCAAAGTGCTCATGTACCCCTAAGGGTCGCTGTGCCCCTGGTTGGGAAACACTGGCCTAGAGGAAGACCAAAAAAGGCCAATGGATGAAGCGAAAGAATACCTGCAGTTAGTTGGTGTGAGAGAAGATAAGGATAGGGATGAATGGAGGCGGATGATTCACTAACAACTTCCATAAATAAACGGCCAAAAGGAAAAGATGATGATTGTATTAGTAACTGATGCCACAGATAAGTCAGGGTTAAGTAATTTTTTTTCTTTTTTGACCACACACCAAAGACCACATTAACACAGCTATAGTCCTGGCAAGACAAAATTGCACTCATAGTTTGATTCTTTCCCATGCATGTAAACATTGCCCAGTAAGAGTTCATAAGTCACAGCACATAATCAGCATAGTCCAAACATACTGTGTATTACATCTTTTCACACTTGCCACATTGCACTCTCCTCTCTTTGCAGCTCAGGGAAACTTTTTCGTGAATGGACACAAAACGCTACAAAAAAATAAGTCCAACATGGGGGTGACAGAAGGAAAGCCTATACGTGTGTGCTCCCGATAAGCTCCTGTGAGGTGGGAGCAGGCTGTGAAAGGCCACATTGTTGATGTCAAGGCGAGTCAGCATCAAAGGCACGATTCAGGTTGTGAGTGGAGTTCTTTCACTCACCCAGTTCCCCTGAAGACCCCCCTCTTTAAAAAAAAAAAAAAACAGCACGGTTTACTGTTCCTCCTCATGGTGAAAGAACAGTATTTGAAGTTGACGTGTAAACTCCCAAGCCAGGTCAGAGGGCATGTAGTAACACGGTTCACTGTGAAAAATAGGTCGGGTTTTACCTTGGTCCCATGGCTCTCACTTGAATGAAATACCTCCCTGGAACAAGCATATCACTCATGGATGATATGTTGTGCTTGGTAACGTCAGGAAGCTATCCGCCCTTGTTAAAATTCTCATGTCTCAGGCTCATGTCACTTTGAATCTGCAGCAGCCTGAATGCATTTGTTTGTCTATGTAAATGATATTGTTCACACAGTCCTTATGTGTCACTTTTCTATTCCGACGTGGGGAAAACTGCAGGGCTTACCGAGAGCTTTAATTACAACCACCAAAACACACTACTCCAGTCACTTGTGTGTATGTGTGGGTGAGCACCAAGGTACTAATGTGCGTATTACTGAAGTTAGGAGCCTCGCCGCCATGTCAGGATAAGACTTAACCAGCCTTAATAACAAGCTTTAATGAGCTTAATTAGGAAGCCACCCGATCCCTGTGGAAATGCCTGCACCCCAGCCATACCACGCTCCAGGTCTAGGGAGCTTCCAATTGGATTACCGCAGCTAATGTCACAGAGACACAACAAACATGAAAAAAGGGAACGAGGTGGATGAACAAGAGAAGAGCACATGTTAAGAGACCTTTGGCAGAGGAGGGACACAGGGAGGAGAGGAGGGATAACCAGCAGAACCAGTAGGATTAGTGTCACTCATAGATTTGGCGTGCGCACAGGAGACACAGGAGGGCTAGTCCCTATACCTCTACACCACAGTGAATGTCCCGCTTCCAAGTTTATTAATCACACATTTACGCTCACAATTGTATTCAACCCTGTCTGCTTGATCAAATGTGTCATGTTGTGTTTTTCAGAAAGCAGTCACACACGGAGTATCAACGTCCCAATGGAAAACATGTAACAGATCTACAATCCAGGTATGTGTGCTGTTTGGTTTTACAATTCCTGGGGTTTTCGGAAAATATCTTAACACTACAATATACTGTATATAACCTCACTACAAAATTGAATGACAGTCTGCAGTTTTATGCCACCTTTTTGTAACTGTGTGACACAATAAAATTCAAGGGTTTCATTTTACCATCTTCTACTGCATATACCTGTTAAGGGTCATACTATACTGGGGCATAAGCCAGCTACTCTGTGCCTGAGATGGGGCACACCTTTTACAATGGCCAGTTTTGCAGGGCTGACACTTCGAAACATACACGGTCACTCTCACAAGGGGCAATTTCAATTCACCCATTCACCTTGGGAAGAGGCAGGAGCTGTAACCACTTTGCTACCAAGCACCCCGCCTGGCACACAATTAAAAATGTTCAAAATGTGATTAAAAAATAAATAAAAAATTGCCTTCAAATAGAGAGATGTGGGATCCATTTGAACCAGTTACAAACAGAAAAGATGAGGAAGGTTGGAGATCAGTGACAAATTACAAAGAAAATAGATGAACTTGAATGTGTAAATGAGTTCTCAGTTGTCCTGTCAATCGTTACATTGATTGCTGATTTTGCTAATCTCATCCTCTTTAACCTGTTTTCCTCTGTCTGTCTTTCCGGTATCAGTCTGACCAGAGGGAAGTTCAGCCGTGCAGTTGGACAATGACGGAGTGACCTTTCAGATAAGCGTGATAAAACAGCCCGCTGCTATAGCCCTGCAACACACACATCCATGGACAGAGAGAGACAAAAAGGCACACGCATAGGAATATCTGATGACCCACTCTGACAAGGCCTCCCTTGGGGGACAGCACTCACACGAACATTCACACAGCTCCTCCAGCACGGGACCATGGGTGTCATCTGGCAGGTAGCGCTCCCTGAATTTTGGGCGGGGTGGGGTGACCTCAGTGATTACAGAGGTCGTGAGGTTCCCCGGACAACACAGTGCGTCTATACATCAGTAGCCTCGAGCTAGCTATATGTGGAGGTCATCTTTCACCATCTATCTTGCTAGATGCACCCTTGCCTGTAGCGACTCTGCTCAGCGTGGCACTAAATATAGTTCCCAGGATTCTTTGTGATGCCCTGCTGCAGCGGAAAAGAGTCTGGGGCTCATCATTATAAATTACCCTGTTAAAAGGAATACAAATTTAAAGAGCTCTTTGGTGAATTCAAACTGAAGTCTCCAATAGAGAGGCCAGAGCAAATGGTTACTTGCATGGCAACACACAGGAAATCAACAAAACAGTTAATCACACAGTTTAGTTCTCCTCCTACAGTCTTTCCCTGCTCCCCAAGTGATAAAGATCACTGGTGTAGACTTAAAGATGTTCAAAAGGCCAATCACCTCCAGCATACATTTACCCAGATCTCTATGATCGACTATATTGTACACAGCACCTAACTCTCCAGGTGCCTCATGCCTTATCTTCTTAATGTGATTACGAGAAAATACTTCACAAGAGCAATATTTTTCTAACCTTGCATAGGTCGGCATAGGTCAGGGGAGATTAGTAGGGAGTGTAAGCTCATTTTATCATGCTGTGGTCTCCAGCATGGGACAGGACTGCTGACAGTACACAGATAGCTGGTAAGGCTCATGTGGGAAAGGCAGGAAAAGAAACAGGGCCACACAGTGGGAGCAGCAGAGACACACTGATTAGAAGGCAACACTGAGCAAAGCTTTCCAAACAAAAGGACTTCATATATGTCTTTGGACTATGATTTAATTTCATGTCAGCCTTGAGGGAGGGCAGGACGAGTCGCCTCATCGTCTCCATCGTCATTGCGCTGTTCTTGGCCCGCTGCGTGCCTCTGGGGCCATGCGAAGGCAGCGATTAACGACAACAGCAAAAGTGTGTCTAAGTGTGTAAGTGTGTGTAAGGCCGGATCGTTAGAGCGGCCAACTTGTGTAATACAATTACAGAGGCTGCAGAGAAACTGCTAATGTGCACGCAGGCAGCTCTGTCAGATGGATCAGGTATTGAGTTTTATTGAATTTTTCTATGCTTAATTCACTTTCCAGCACACACACGGGTGCATTAGTTAGATTACAGCGGCGGGAGGGAACAGGAGGTGGGGTGCACTCTACCACCGGGCCGGGCCGATTTGTTTAGTGGAGGCTGTCAATTACAAGCCTGACCCTCGCACTAAATGGCTGCTCATCCGCTGGAAAAATGGGAAAGTAGACAAAAGCCAGACAAGATTGGCAAAGACGTGGCCATTTGCTGTAGAAGATAACAAGTGGCATGTTGTGGGGTAAACAATGGTCAAAACACGGTGCATAATGCGTCTCCAATAAAACAGAGTGCTGCTGTCTGAAGGCAAAGTGACCATCAGTGAGATTAGTGAGCCAATGTTATCACTACAATACGGCGCTAATGGGAACAAACAAGGCCGGCAGCAGAGAGCTACTTAAGAATATGAATGAGAAACAAATGATTTGATTTGCTCTTTTCAAACGACTGATGTAATTTGGGAGACAGATTGTGGATGCAATCTCTTAAACACTACTTACCCCCCACTCCTCCCATAAGACATAAGATTTCATTACACACTACAAGAAATTCATATACCAATGAAAAGTTTACAACTAACATTACAATAACTTTTATTGTGTTTACCGTAAGCAACCAGAATACATGAAGAGTTATTGTTACACACTCATCAAAATACTCATAAAGTCTACTGACATTGTAAAGATGGGCCTGGGGCCAGACCTCCACCAAGCACCATCACGCCTAGTACAATCAAATGGCCTCTATTTAACATATTTTTTCCAGGCAGATGTAAAAGTACTATAGTTTCAAAATAATAGTAGAAGTAAAAATAAAACACCACTACCACTACCACTGTCACCAAAACCTACCTCAAACCCCGGACGCTCTAATTGCAAGGCCAGTGTGCTACCCACTTTTCCAAATACTTGAGTAAAAGTAACATGTTCCCCTCAAATATTTACTCAAGTAAAAGTATGTACTAGAATAATCCAAAATGTGCAGACAGATGAGCTTTCACAACATGAGCCCCAAATAAATAGGAACATATACACAAAACAATACAAATACATTTATACATTTATAGACATTACTTTTTGACTTAACTTGGCAAGGTAACTATTGTAATCTATTAATGGTTTTAAGCTGTTTTGTGTTACTGCACCCCTTTCATTAGGAGAAGATGGACCAAGCTGACAGGCTTGTTGATGTTACTTAAAGAAACACCAAAACTTTGTACAAGAGATGACAAATAAACAAGATCGCCAACAGCTCTGTTTCTGCAGTAGCTGACTGAGCGGCAGGAGGGGGCCAGAGTTTCCACAATAAACACCTCCCTCCCATGTAAACACGCATAATCACAACAAGATGGCCACTGCAGCCTGGCCCATAATTGCATCAGTGAAGTGAGATGAGTGAGATGTAGTAGGGCCAGAGCATTATTGCTGTTTGCAGCTGATTGAATTAAAATGTCTGCTCTTCTCCCCAGAGACCACCCCAGCACAAAGGACATGTATCGAGTGGATGTATGGGGCCAAGCGGCTACAAATAATGTTGTAAAGCTCCACAAAAAGCCCTTGACAGGACTGTGTTTTTCCTTCTGACACTGGGGCCTTTTCTCTAAAAGTGGAGGCATAAAAGGCAAGGAGAATAGAAATGAAGAGTAAAGTTGGAAGTGACAAGTTGAGCAGAAAAAAGCTTCAACCACTGATAGATGTAAGACAGCTACATCCTTTCATTGTGACACATCCATCACAGACCTGATCACTTTAGTCCTACCACTCGTCCGAGCCTTGTTACGTTGTCTCTCTGTCGTGCAAGTGTTTTGACCCAAATGTTTGACCACTAGCTTCACACCAAAAAAGGAATCTCCATTGACATGCAACATTTGGATTTGACATGTTCTGTCCAAATTCCAGAGAATGTATATGCGGCATTCTGTCAGATCCGTGCTAAAACAAACCGTAACAAGAACCAAAATGTGACAAGAGGTTCTAAATACAGTATTGTGCAAAGGTTTTTGTGTGAAAAATGCTGTTAACTAAGTGCGCTTTAATAAATACAGAACCTTGTCATGAAATATCACTGTTGAGATCCTGTACCATTTTGAGATACAGACTGAAGATGCTAACTTCACTCACTAGCACTAAATAAACAAATTTATTGAGTTTTAGTAGATTCTTTTACAATCATGTTCAATAGAAAAAAACATTTACCCCTGAACTAGAAGATCTCTGTGTTTGAGTCCAGGTCTGGGCACTATATCTTTACCTAGGTCTTTCGTCTTTTTTGTAATTTTGTATATTTTTGAACATTGATACGTCTTTCTTTGTTCGTAGTCTTTTTAAAAAACCTGTATAAGCCTTTTGCTCACTACTGTATTCCAGCATGGGGTCCTCTGGTGCTTTTCACCTCAAATTCAATCAATGTGAAAACAACTGCCAGCAAGAAAAATGGCAGCCACAACCAGAACCAGGTTGTAGTGGTATCTGGTGTTCCACAGGAAAGCTACACAATGCGTTTCAGATTACTCCACCAAATTTCTCGAGAAACTGTGACATATTGGAAAAATGCATAAGACGTGGTTAAACTGCCCAATACTTACAGTACATTGTTGCATTTGTTTACCAGATTTTGCCTCTTTCGCATGAACAAAAAAGCCACACAAAGCAGCCCAGAATAGCAGCGGGTTAGCATGCCTGGATGCTGAATGTTCTTAGCCTGGTTTTTGCTGTGGGTAAAAGCCACACAGCTTAAGGGAGTCTCAACTATCACAGTTCTTTGTGTCTTCCTCCTCATCTCCTTCTCTGGACTGCTTTAGTTGGCGGGGTCTGAGTGTGGAGCAGGCTGCTAAATAAAACATTTGGCATAAAAAACAGCGCTAACAAAAAATGTGGATCGCAGACAGCTAGTAAGTCTTTGTAGACTTGTAAAAACAGAAGTACAGTGATTAAGTGATGTGCGCTTTGCAAATGTGAGAGTGAGGAATGTTTGCAGGAGGATATAAAACACCCTCCAACTGAAGGAAGCTCATCAGGAGGTGTGATTAAGCAACACACAGGACCCCCCCCCCTACACACACACACACACACACACACACCCCACACCCAACGTCTTTACCTGGAAGATCTGCTTACACAACATCAGGAGATGGTGGAAAAAAATCTGTACGCTAGTAAAAGGACTGCTATTTCCACATAATGTTACAATATAATATAATATAATATATATATATATATATATATATATATATATATATATATATATATATATATATATATATATAATATAATATATAATATATATATAATAAGTAAAGTGCTAATTAAAATTAATAGTTGAGTAAAAGAGTGTTCAATGTATAATTTATCCAAAAAAAAAAAAAGAAAAAAAAAAAAAGATGTGTTTTCAAAGTAATTTTGGTAATTGCTTACCAAAATATACATTACGACCACTACTGCTACTAATACTATTGTTGAAATTCATACTTTTACTAGTGTCGCTGCACCTACTATTTCTACTACTGCTCTTAACTGTATTACAACATAGTAACCCCGGGGCTCTACCTACTCTGCTACCCTACTTGTCACTTTTGTGCATTTAAAATTTACTTCAACTTTTTTTTTCCCCTTAAAAATGTATTCAAGTAAAATTAAGTTATACAAAATCTACCCAGAAAGTACAAATCACTTGAGTTTAAGTTTCTAGTTACGTTTTACCTCTCTTCATCAGCCTAACAAATCCATGGGAACCTTTATGCACAATGTGTCACCACTGAATTATCGTTTTCCGCCGCACATGCTCCAGCATATCTGTGGCGGGCCATTACTGCGTATCACCTTACAGAAGTGTGCAGACGCCAGTGCAGCTGTGTACTGCACCGGGTCACAGTTTACAGAGGTCTGGAATTAGAGAAACAAGCCTGTCATCTCACTAAGCTTGTTCTTTCCAAGCACAGATCTCCTTTCTGCAGTTGATTTGAGGGAAGTCTTTGCTCTGCGTCACTCAACACAGCTGCAAAATGGTTCCTATCCAACGAGTGGCATCACAATAACTGTTTGTGCCAATGTTTTGGGTTTCGTGCCTGAGCGGTAGTGGGACATGTGGAGGTTAAACAGCAAACAACAGCTTTGTTGACTGAAGTCAGTGGGATTGTCCTTAATCATATACACAAGAGCTGAGTCAGATATTTGAGCTGTTTTAGGAAACGCTAAAATCTTCCTTTGATTTACAGAACTACACAAAAGTTAAAAGATATATTTTAAGAAAGACTTTGAACAAAGAAATGTGTATTAATGTAATGAAAAATCAAAACTTGAAGCACTCTGACTGAATAGACTACTGCCAGACCAACAGTCAGTTTAATGGTAATAACATAGTGCCCAGACCTGGACTGAAACTCAACGATCTTCTAGTTCAGGGGTGAGTGAAGTGAGTATCTTTGGTCTGTATCTCAAAATGATTAAACCACTGCTGGATTTAAACATCATCATCTGGATTCACACCAAAATGAATCATCTGTCCTTGGCCCATTACTGAACCAACATTTTCATTACAAAACGAAATAAATGAATGAATAAATAAAATAAATAAATCTGTATTTATTAAAGCACTCTTAGTTAACAGCATTTTCACATCTGCCTAGTATTGTACCCTCTCCCTTTCTGTTTGCTTAGCTTTAATTTCTCAAATATTCCCAGTATTTGACCCATGCTTTCCCTCAAGAAGCCATGTAAATTTGACAGCACTACTTGACTTTTCAATCCTTTTGTGTTCAAACACCATGTCGCACAAGCTGCCCTCAGAGCGGCTGATAATTGTGACATTTACTACAGCGAACTCCGAGTCTGGACGCACACTGCTTTCTGTCATTATTATTATTCCCATCTCCATAGCGTTCATTAAGGGAAGAATGCATTCATATTAAAGGCAACACAGACAGTTACTCTTCATGCTCTACCCTCTAATTTGGCCGATCTGAAACATTAGCAGTTGTGTCTGAGTTTCATGACAGATTATAAAGCAGAAGAATGCCGTGCAGTTACGAGGCAGAGATTGGAGCAGTGTGCTTTACATGTAAGGAGTCGTAAAGTAACCCTTCACCGTGGGGCTTCTGTCTGGGCCCCATTTAAATTAGACCCGCTGAGCCTGCCCCAGTTAAACGCAGTCAGGTCACCAGGGACTGATGGACCAGATATGGCACACACACACACACACACACACACACACACACACACACACACACACACACACACACACACACACACACACACACACACACACACACACACAGTATTCTTCCAAACATGGCAAAGTGCTGACACAAAACATCCGAGTTGCAAACTATTACTGTTCTCGCGCTAACCAAAGCTAAAATGAAGGAAAGAGGTCACAGTTGGGTGGTACTATGTGCTGCTGGCGGGGTAAGGACTGGGAGGTTAGGCCAAAAAGCACAAAATAAGCAAAATGTTGTGTGGCTGGTTAAAAAAAAAAATCATACTTTGCAGAGACTTGCAGTGTCAGAAAAAGCCAAAAGGCCGTTGATCAAAAAGCAGAGAGAACTTGGACTATGATAGCTTGATTAGCCTCACAGCCAAATTTCTCACTTTGTCCAAGTTTACATGTATAAGAGTGAACTGTACTGCACTGTCGCCAAAAGCATGTTTGTAAGGCTAAATGCTAAAAATTCCCAGGTTGATTTACTTGATAACCACCATTTTATGTACAAAAATCATTCGTAACAAATGACACTCAACAAAGTCAGAGCAGAACTTGTTTACACGACTTGTGCGCTTGTCATGTCCTTTTTGGTCAGAAGGTGGGAACCCGGAAATGTCATTATGCAGTTCAATAACCTGAATCTTTGTGGCTTCTAATGATGTACCAAAAATATGTGCAGAGTCGTTACCAATACCATTAATGGTGTTGAAGAGAAGGTGAAATGCATAAAGTGATAATTAAATGTTCACTACAACCCCGCTGAGTTCTGTCATGTTTAATTAGTCTGTGGCATCAGAACTCAGGCAGTTCATGTACATTTCTATTGTATCCAAAGGCTTTGTGTGGGGTTCATATGCTCTTCCAATGCCAGCAGCTTGTGTATACAATAAACCTGACCACTTTAAAGCAGCATACGATTAAGAGAAAATCTAACAAATTGGAGTATAATATTATACATGCAGTTATAATCAGGTAATAATTTTAATTTCACTACCTGTATTAAAACGTACTGAGCTTAATTTCGATGGAACATACATGCATACATTAAGACAATACTCTCCTGTCAACACGGAGGCTAAAGGGACATTCACAGAAAAACACGCAGCGCATATCAAATGTGAAGCTTTAATTTAGCACCTCACTTCACTCTGTAAAAACAACAAGTTTACAGGCTGGCATTGTGACACACAGTGAATTCTGCCCTCTGGTAATGGTCTGCTCTGTTTAAAAGTCTGTTTGGCAGCTCACTAGATAACAGATGGAAGAAAAATGAGGGGAATTATGAGAAAGATTGATTTCCCGGGGATGAATGGTCTGGTATTCAGGCAGACTTATCTGAAGCAGACTTTCTCAGTCTCTGTTATTATTGAATAAACACACACGTGCACACTCGCTGTGCCATATGCAGACAAACAGACAGAAGTGTGCACACAAAGGCCTCTGCACACACAACATTAAGAAAACAGCCATGCTGTGTTAGGTGCAATGGGATTAAAATTCTGTTTGAGGATATAGCTGCTGTCAAAATTGACTCTTTATGTTACATTTTCAAATAAAAAAATAATAAATGGATAAATGAACATTTAACAAACTTTTGTTTTGGAGAATGTTGTTGATATTGATAAAATACTTAATATTTTGGGGTTAATTTAAGTTTTCTGCACATTCTTTGTTAGTTTTGACAGCTTTTTGGGGTATTTAAGATTTGCAAGAGAAGCCTGTTGAGACATGTTGAAGAATACTATAACCAAAATAAATTCTAGTTAAAAAAAAAACTCAAGGGGAGTAATAATAAAGGGATAGAGGTTTTAAGGCACACAACACATGAAAGCAAAAATGTTGCTTTTCATTTCCCAAATATAACACAAGGATGAATACGCAGAAATGATGTTGCGGTAAGTCTTTCTTAAGCCTTGTAAAAATATATTCCTTAGAAGAACAAGCACTAGCATTGTCCTCTCAGCCGTCCCTAGCCCATCTTTAAGGACCCCTAATGTAAACCAGAGCCAATAACTTTTCTTGTGGCATCTCAAAGCAGACACAGGAATGAAAAAAAAAAAAAAACTAAATGGGAGGAAAAGGGGGATGAGGGCGGATCAAGTCCCTGATTTGAGCCCCATAAAAAACAACAAGGCACAAACATTTATCTATGACAAGGCTTTCGTTGGATGCTTTAAGAGCAAGATGCTGATAAAGTGGAGACAGGAAATGGCGAGCGTGGGTCTCCAGATCTCATGTTTCAGATCGGGACTATAGTGCGCCCCCCCCCCCCCCCCCCCCCCGCGCGCGCTACTTTCTGCTGACATACAAAGACCACAAGCCTGCTCTAGTAGACATGAGAGCAGCATCTGGAAAGCACCATCACTCTCCACAGTGCAGGGATGTGACACACTATCCAGGCCCACTGCTGAGATGCTCCCACTAAAGTGAAGCAGCAAAGGGATTATTACTAGCTGATTAAAATAGTGTCACTGTTCTCAAAGCAAGCATCGCCAATTAAATACATCTTTTGCCCTTTCATGGCTTTATTAGACAGGAAAGTAGAGACGTGACAGGAAATCATGGGGGGAGAGCAGGGAGAGACATTCGGTAAAGGGTCTGCTTGGCTTCTCTGTGTAACCTCGTGCTTCCCTATGGCCTGCTCCCACTGCCCAAGGAGATGTACATTGAATTGATCTTAATTGCCTTTATTAAATAAATATGAGTGTGAAGGGTTGTCTGTCTACATATGTCTCCAAGTGTCAGCCCTGCGACTAACTGTCCATTCAAAATTTCACAAGCCAAATCTTATTAAAGAAAAGAAATTACCATCAACAGAAACAGGAAACAACACAAAACTGTTCACTCACTTTGTTTAGATCATGTGTTTAAATGTGAGAGTGTCAATGGAAAACCCTTATAAGCCTAAAAATAAGAATGAAATAATCAAATGAGAGATTAATTCTTACCAACACATACACGTACAAATTGTGTTTCTCTATTTGCTCTAGTCCAATACATACCACTACAGTACAGCTCATGCACTGAGCACAAGACAGGGCAAAGCCAGGATTAAAGGTTTAACTTTAGTCTCGCTGCAGCTGGATTTCCATAGAGACACAGTGAAAATGCAGGTGATTGCCAAAGTGAACAGTGTGCGTGTGACTCAGGTGCTGTGAGTCACCGCTGATATCACCTCAGTCATTACCGCTGCGCTGCACCGACGTGGGCCTTTCTCATCACAACTCCACCTATAGCCTGGCTTTAGCATCAAAGGAGCGCTAAGATCGACAGCAGGGGATTAAAGCGCACCACAAGATGATCATATTCAGCTCAAGAGCCTCTTCAGAACTCTTAATTCAAAAAATCCAACTATTACATGTGATTGGATGTCTAAATATTAAAAGGGTATTTAGATTGCACATACATTTGAGGTGAAATTATGCTCTGGTAACAGAAAACGGTATACAGAATCAAAATTGTCTTTCCTTACGACATAATAGGTTTTACACTGGACATTTTTCACTGACACAGACCTCTCCATTTATCTAGGCTTGGGACCAACACAAAAGGTTCACTGGCTTGTGACCTCTTGTGGCTAGATTAGTTTTCTATATCAAAATAATTTTCCAGTTTTTAGTTTTTCATTTGCTCAAATTGGTTGCCTTGTTTGTATTTTATTATTTTGTTCTTTTGTTTAAATGGGTAGTGGGGGTAATACAATTTGGCTATGTGTATATGCAAAACATCTCATGGAAGAAAAAATATACAGGACTATAAAACAAGAGGTGAGAGCCAAAAGCCAAATCAAACGTGGGTTTAACTTTATAAAAAAAAAATTGAGGCATGGGGCCAAGTTAGGCTGAAGACCTTACTTATGTAGATTATGTAAGTAATCTCACAAGAGTATACATTGCAAAGTGTAGTAATTTTGCTTTTACTCAATATACCTGGATTTCTTTGACTTTGTAAAAGCATTCTGCCCCTGCTGCGTAGACATCAAGAGAAGAAGCTAAGCTTGGATTAACTCACCGGGTAACACACCTTCAAACTGGCTGCTCAGCACGTTTGGCCTAAATTTGGGGCTCAGAATAAGCACTTGCAGTGTGACTGTGTGGCTACCACTGTTCCACCCAACACCGCTCTACAACGGGGGACCAGAACTGCAGGGAGCACCATACTGGACTAAGGGGAAATAACAGCCTTCTTCTGACTCTGCCTTTAACTTCTCATCATCAGCACTTTGGCCTTTTTATAGTGTCTCTGTGCATATATGGTTTACAAGTAAAAGCAACCACGCAACAACTCAAATCCAACGCCAACACTGCTAGTTTGATAATCCTCTTTGCGGTAGAATGGCACCAGTACAGGACACTCATTTAGCTCATGTTTACACCAGCTCAATTATAAATCTAATGATAATCACACCATTATGTAATTTTATTTACAATGTGTTCAGTAGAGTAAATATAGTGTCAGAATAGAGATTTACAGAGAATGGCCAGAAAAAAAAAAAGCGCCAAATAAGTGGCAGTTCTGTGGTGGAAAGGCATTTTTGATGCCAAAGGCCAGAGGAGGCCAGTTTGAGATTATAAGAAGGCAAAAGTAACCAAGTAACAACTCAACCAACCTTTCCTCTCTATTCTCATGCTCAGTTTGAACCTCGGCAGGTTTGTCTCAGGCCTAAATGGAGTTGCCATGTAATTTGTTGAACGGATGTTTATATTAAGAAGCTGTAAAATAAATATACCTGATAATGTGGCCAGTGAGTATCTGTAATGGTATGTCACTTACTAGAACAGAAGACAAAAATGTAGCAGGACATTAGAGGTACAGGGGCAACACAGAGCGAGAATGCCAAATGAGAGGCCAGGAGAGAAGTGCGTCCTTATCCTCTCCACTGCTAATGGCACGAGAAGGGCCACTTAACTCATAATCACTCCACTCTCCCCTTTGGCTCTGTCCTTTTCCATATCAGCCTCCTCTCGCGCTCTGCTTCTCCCTCTGTTGACTCTGATCTCTCATCAAAAATGAACCGGAGATCAAGAGCGGGACAGTGGCTCCCCTCCTCTCCCCTAGGCTGAGGTCCTGTAATCACACTCTCTCAGTTAGATGAATGAGAACGGACCGCTGCTCTAATGCACCTCAACTTTGAAGAGTCATCCTGTGGCAGAGGGGAATCATGGGTAAATCAGGTCACTCCATCATCACAATCATCATCTGTACAATCATCCTGTCCCATCTCCTTCAAAACAATTACTGACCTCTTTGTAATTATTTGCCCTCCACAGCCTAAAAGTGGTGCTTTGTGGTGCACTTAGACCACACCATTTGAACAAACAATAGCCTTAATAATCCAGCCACAGGGGGTCAGCCACAGGAGGTCATAAGCCAGAGCGGTCTCTGTGCCAGCCCCAAGACCGGATAAATACAATGCAAAAATGTCTGTCAATGACAAATCAAAATGCAAATCTGGAAGACAGATTATTGCCATTTATATTACCTTCCACAGCAAGCTTGATTGTCGTGAAATTTGTGTTCACAAACTCACAAAATCCATCTTGTCAGGCTCCCGCTGAGCCGTTTGGGTCTGGACCTGTGCCGGCCAGGTCAGTAGTGTGGCAGAATTACAGGTTTTAGGTTTGCCGACAACAACAAGCACTTTTAGCAATATTTGTTGACAAGATGGCGATGCAGAAAAATGTAAGGTATGCTGCTCTACATTTACAAAAACAGCAAAAATCTTCTGTTATTAACTGTTGTAGCGATTTGTTGCTACAAATACATAAATACGCACATACTCTAATAACCTCCAAGTATTCTACTGAAAGTTATGCCCTTTTACAAGTGTTTTTAGCAGGAGCCATTTCAAATTGACATAACATTAGCAACTTTTTGCCCTGTGTCATTTATGGTAAAGTTATACATTTTGTCTTATTAATTTGGCTCTGGTCTAATCTAGCCACAAGTGGTCACAAACAAGTGTGCTCTCTGCGCCTGCCCCATGCCCAGATAAATGAAGAGGGTTTCATCAGAAAGGGCACCTGGCATAAATCAATATGCAAATCACTAAACACTAGGAGGATTTGCTGTGGCACCACCCAAGAGGAAAAGCCAAAAGGAAAAGATGACTGAACATATCCCTAATGTGGCCAGTGCAGGACACAACATGTAGAGACACAGGTCAGGCATCCTGGCCTGGGCCTGGCTGTCAGCAGTGGATACGTGTGCTGAGCTGTGCTAATGGACTGCTAATAGGAGTGAATGTAGCAGTGTGGAGCTCCCCTGTAGTTGAGAGTGTCACGCGGCGTGATTAATGACACTCTCCTCCTCTGTCTGTCCCTGTCCACTCTCTCTCCACTCACCTCTCCACCAATCTGCCTGTCCCAATTGCCTCCTTTATGTCCTTGCAACCACTGCATTGCCTCTCTCTTCTTCTGCCTTTTTGTGTGCCTCACAGGAAAAAAATGAAAAGATGATAGCACAGGGGAATCTGAAATCATTATTAAACTGCACAAGTCAAGTTTATTTGCAGAGAGCCAGCTGTAAATGGCTTCACAGTCCTCAAGAGCAACCAATAAAACTGGTCAGATTCGCTAAATGCAGCCAAGGAAAACCTCATTTGCAAAGTGAATAGTAAGGAGCTTTTTATATTTAACAGACAAAAGAAAACATAGGACTGAAAATGCTTAAAAACTAGAACTCCAGGTTTCTGGGTTGCCACAGCAAACCATCTGCCTCCTTACATATAGATTTGACATAGGTTTTTATGTCGGCCGCCCCTCCTGACACAACCCTCTCCATTTATCCAGGCTTGGCACTGGCACAAGGCAGTGGCTTGTAACCCTTGTGACTGGATTGACCCCTTGTCCTGTTCCTATATTTAATGAGCAGTGAAAATGCAAGCATGTTGATAGCTTATATAAAAGATGACATCATTCTAGCTCTAAAATACTGGCTGGCAATGTCAAAAATGGTTATTTTCTTGCGCCAGCACAGCAGACAAGTTCCTGACCCTCTCCGTGACAGCAGAGCAGTTTCAAACCCTGCAATAGCTTTATACATTTTGTGCCATTATTACAATGGTATATGACAGAAAGTGGAGCAGGGAAGCAAACTTGGCAGTCGCCTTTTCACTATAATTATCACTCGCTAGCTCCCAACGTACAGCTCTGACCACACTCAGCGTTGTCTTCACACCATATACACTGTTTACTTTGGCCTCTTTCTTTACCTGCTCACTTCCTTTAGCAACACCAAATTGCTCTAGTGAAGCACGTTGTCGGTTCGTGGGTGCTGGCGAGAGGCTATCACAGAAGGCAATTTACAGTAGAGGCTTGGCTCCTCTCACACAATACACTCATTGTGCATACGGACGCTGTTTATGGAATGATCGCGGTGGTTGTAATGTTAGCGTCCCCTAAGGAGTCAGTTGTCAGGCCACAGGGAGGACTGTTAGAATAATAATGATATGAATAACATTCACTTTTACCTATGGACGTAATGACCCGCATTCACGTCAGTTTAAAAATTAAGGGAGAAGAAGTCATACAGCGCACTGAGTCACACTATTTTAAAAGCCATTTATAGTCAAGGTCCTGTAACGTTTTCCTCCATAAACAACCCTCAAAGGACACATCATCCGAAAGAGTAAGAGGCAGCAGGGACAGAAACACATACATAAGAGTAGCATTGTGGAAAATTTTTACTTATCCCAAAAAGAGCCAAGACTCATACAATGACATCCTGATGCAGAAATACAGACATGTAAATTATAAAAATTACAGCCCTGTCTTCAAAGTAAAATGTTTGAATGTTTTCTTTATCTGCTCATAAATTGCTACACAGTATGTTTAAATACCAGAGCTTAAAGATGATTTAATAGTCTGATTTTCCTCAAGCCTCTCCCTTTCCTTTTTAGCAGCTTCCCCTCGGAGCTGAACTCAAATGTGAAATCAATATAGAAACTGTAGCTTACTCCAGGAATCACTGCTCAGCCTGGTTCAGATAGCAAATCATTACACTTCATATCTAGCCTTCAGTACCAAAGACAAAAATATTTTATCAGATTCTGGACTTTTCTGTCACTGATCTTGACCATAAATCAGAGTTTACAAAATGCCATCATTCTTCTTCTATTAATTTTCTATTTGAAAGCTGAGACAGAAGATTTCCAAGCCTGGGACATCTATTGCCTCTCAGGTTGACTCCTTATTTTGAAACCCACACAATATATAGGCAGGCAATGCACATGCTCAACGATCGCCACGGCTGGGCTGGCATACCAGAAGCATATCTCAACCAGCTACTGTCACAGAGGTCTCGGCTTCCTTTCTGGCAGCTGTAAAGCTTCTATGTGCCTCAACCTGTCTTCCTTTGTCAAGAGTTCAGCAGGTTAATGAGCACTCTTTTTCTTCAGCATCTTTTTAAGGTATTCAGCCAAGTCTTTTAAAGCAACACTATGTAACGTCTGGACCTTAAAATATAGTTTTGAGAATTATTTTAGTGGTAGATAAACTCAATCAAATAGGTGGCGCTAGCTGTTGAATAACTACAAGATGAAGCTTTCTAAAAGTGTAGATGTACAACTGCAATGCCAGCAAAAGAGGGTTTTGTCAAGAGGAGGTGAAGGAAAGTAAGAGACCAAGCGAGCGATGCATACAGTATCCAACCTATGGCATACACTACTTCATCTGTTCAAACTGTCATATAGAGAGAGCAGAAGTTACACTGTGTTGCTTTAAAAAGAGTAAAAAGACTTCAAAACAAGATGAACAGAAAAGAACCAATATTGAATTATGCACAAGCAATGGCTGGGTGTGTGAGCCACTTTAATCTTCAGTACTTTCCCCCTCAACTTAGTGACTCTACAGTGATTTGGGAAATGTGTAGCTGTCATCAGTGCCACCAAAAATAGAAGGACTCCATTAATTAGTCTCAAACAATGTTCTCCTGCTGCATCGACTCCTTAATGGACAGAGAAAGACCTTGTTCGTATTCCCATCCCGTCAATGACACAGGGCTCTCTGGGGGGTGCTGGGATGGGTATTATGTCATCGCACCCTCGCCCCTCAGAAACCGGACCTCTGCAGCTCTTTACTCTTCCTCCTCTGGCCCTTCTTCATTAACTATGTAGGAGCAAGATGGAAGGTCTGGAAGAGCTAGATAAGGTTACGCACAGACCCTCTACCCTGACTTGGATATGTGTTCGACCAGCAGTGTCAAATTCATGAAGAGACATATACTGCTGAATAGGAATCCCATTATTGGATCAAAAGTATTATTAGAGCTGAACAATATTAGAAAAAAAAACATGCAATATGTATTAACAATATGACTATGACACTTATTCATGTAGATTATTGTGATAGATTTAGTTTCTTGTGATACAGATATTGCTGATCAAGATGACAATAAGGTTGTGATATATTGTGCAAAGATAGATAGATAGATAGATAGATAGATAGATAGATAGATAGATATTATGTCCATTAGAGTTCTACAATAGCACTAGAGAGCCAGACAGTCTACAAATAAAATATAGCCATCTTCCTCTTCCATTGTCAAGTGCAGTCAGACCACCTACCTTTCCAAAGACATACACACTTGGCATGTGGCACACATGTACAAACACATACTGAACATAGAATCTCAAACAGATGGGTTTTTCCGGGCCGCCTTTGTTTGACCGAGAATCCCACTCAGCAGAGAGCAGATTAAGTAAATGGCTTCAGGTGTTGTGGCATTATCTTAATGCTTTCCATAACTGACAGCTCCTACAGTTTACACAAAACATCATTCAGCAGACATCTCCGCACTGGAGAAGGAGAAGAAGAAAAAAAAAAAGCTGTGGGCATCAAAATGGCTTGCTCACAGAAGTTACAATTACACTCTTACAAACATCCCAAGTCTGAAAATAATTTACTTCTGTGAATGTATTTTGAGCAAACAGCACTGAAATTGCTTTTGGGACTTTAGCCTCATTTTCATTAGTCAGTGTTTGAGAGCAAATAGGAGCTATCTTATCTGAGACCGTAAATCACACAATCATTTAAAAATAAAAAACAGGATGTACTGAATAAATTATTTACAAGTACATTCAAATAAAAAAGATGTGTTCTATCTTCCTACTGTTTCAGATCTATTGTAAAGAATGCTTTGATGAGCTCTTAATTGAGCACTATATAGAGTAACAGAATACTGGAGCCTATAGGATATGATGAGATTGATTTCGCTGTAAGAAGGTAATTTAGATCCGCACGTGCTTTCTTCATATTAAGTTACAGATCTATAGGTTACAGTCTTTGGCATTCATTTCCACATTAGAAACAGCAAAGTGAAAATGTAGGCAAAGTGTCCCATCCTAGTAAAAGAGAAGTCATTTTAGTGTGTACGTTTATCTTAATAGATCGCAAACACTAAATATTTAAATATGACGGCAACATGTTTTTGAGCAGGCTTTTTTTTTTCCAGTTTCACGTTACGCGTAATGTAATTGGATAGCTAATTACAACCAAATTACGCACAACCGTACAACCTCATTTACCTGAGTATCCTTCAGTAATTTTAGCCAGGTTTCTGTGGGTTTTCAGTGACTTTGATCAATTCAGGCGATTCATCTGAGCTACGCTTCAGGACTTTTCACAACTTTTAATGAGTTGAAATCCAACTTGAGACCAAAAGGGTTACGATGTGTTTTTTACCTTGAGCAGCAGCAGTCTCCAGCAGCAGAAAAAGCAACAGCCAGGGCACAGGTAGCAGCATCTCGGCGGCGGGTCTGAGCACTCGTCCTCCGTCTCTGTCAGTCCGTGCGCCGTGCCCCATGATGAAGACTCAAACTCCGGTCTGAGGTAAGTCCCACTCACTCACAAATAATGCTCGAACTGGCTGTAGCCTTAAACTGGGGGCTATAGTCAAACAGAAACCCTTTTAGCCCAAAAAAGCAGAGTTAAATGGCGGCTTGGTGAAATATCTCCGCTCCTGTAGCTCAACAAACACCTAAAACGTTGCAGTTTATGGAAAAATAAACGTGTGCATCGTTTCTTTGAGCCAGCGAGGAAGGTGCATTAAAGGCTAACTCCGTTTTGGTTCCTCGTGTAATGCTCACAACGCGCACATCGATGCAAAGACGTTGGTGCGTTCATGCTCCGTATGTTTCCAAGCGCAAGGCAAAGTCCTCCGGTGAGTGGCACCTCTCTTCGCGCAGGCTGCCGTGTGTGCGCTCCTCTGACGGGACTGAACCGCGTGAAGGAGCCGTATCCCAGGGCGACAGCCACCTCGCTCCTGTAGCCAATCACAGACAAGTGCTGTACGGAAACCTGGCGGACAGCAGCCTGAAGAAGGAGCGAGCCCGTGAATAAGATACGGGCCTGATGGAAGCCTCGATTACCAGCGTTTAAAGTCGAGGCGTAAACTAAGCTGGGTCTGGTTTTGTGAATGTGTCGCTGTAGGACGCATGGGCGGATCTAGCAGAGAGTGGCAGCAGCCCATGTTATGCAGCTATATGTCTGCATTTAGCATAAACAATGATAGGCAATGTAGATGCAACGACATAGGCAAATAAGAATCTGGATTTGTTTAAAGCATAATTTCATTTGCTCTATACACATTTTAGAAAGTGTTTTATTTTTTGACAAAATCAACTTAGAAGGAGATACAGTCACAATTTGAGGTAAAACTTGGTCATACTTACCACTATGGAACTTACCACTATAAGCAATAATAAGATGTTAATAAATAGGCTGTGTAATGTAAAAAAACAATAATTTAATGAATAAACAGTTTATAGATACTACACTAAGGTTTACACTTTTCCACTGATTTACATAAACCTATTACTAAAGTATTAAATATGAATAAAACTATAATTAAAACTAAGGAGTAATGCTTTGTAAACAATAAATTAAGTGCTTACTAATCCTCTGACTATTAACTAATGCATTAGTGTGTTTAGTTGTAATAAAGTTACCATATACTTCTAAAGGAGGCTTGCCATTTTCTCAATTCCTCCAACTCCCAAAGCTGGTTATATTAAAAAAATCCAACTTCCTAGTGGTACTAGAGGGAATTAAGTTAATGTTGTTAATTGGCTTTGTCTGTCTCCTTATAAAAAGTTGAATCAGTTAATTAAAAAGATGTCAAGGGAATGAGAAATAATCATGGATGTTTTTTCTCTACTAAGCCTTTGCAGCAAACCTATTGCCTTTACATAGAGGAGTGCTTACTGCATGTATATAGTATTTCAAACAGGTGCTTCCGTCTTCTGCTTGCTGTGTTTTGGAGAACATAAATTGTCATTAATTTAAGGCAGGCACTGGAACAGGAAGGCATAAATTTTCTGACCTCACCCCCCTTTTTTCGAGCCCCTCTAATTTTTATTTAGGGGTAGTTAAAGCTTGTCACTAAACCGGATCAATAATGAGTGACACAAACTCTGACAAACACATGACTTTTGCTTTACAGGGAGGGGATTTGTCTCAGTGATTCTGATAAAAAGGCTGTGTGTAATTACATATGCATGACAGATGTCTAAGCAATGCCCCCGACACTTTGTGATTAATGTGAAATATGAGCTTGACACTATCTCCCTGCTCAAAAAAATGTGACGACTTTTAAAAGATGAGTGTAATTTAGCTTTTTCTCACTCCCTCCACCATTGCTCTGTGATGTCAGTGGGCAGTTGTCATCTAGCTGGCATTTCAATTTCTGGCTACACGTGCAGGAAATTGCCTTTTTTCTTAGAGATCAGATCAGATTAGAAGGAGAGTAGTGGTGAAAATTAAGCCTAAATTCTTGCCTGTCTGCCACTGCTGCATCACCTGTGCATCTTAGTCAATCATAATTCAGCCGTCTAAATTTAAATATCATTACCACCACCAACAGTGTCTAGGGTCTGAGGGAATATTTCCCAAAAATTATACTCTGCACCTTTTCTATAATCCATCACACACACACATCTCATTTTGCTTACGGCAGAGGTAGAAAAAATACTCAAAATGTGTACAAGTAAAAGTACTGTTTCTTTAAAGTGTTTTTACTCAAGTAAAAGTTGTTTTTTTTGTGTCTACAGTTACTTTTTCCACTACTTCTATAACTAGAAGTACTACTATTAGTAGTACTGCAACTGCTATGTTACTATTTTATAATTACTACTATTACTATTAATTGTACCAGTACTACTATTACTACCCACTGAGATCAAAAATACTTTTACTTATTTGTAGACTCTAAAAATTTTATCCAGCCACAATGGGTCATATGCCAGTGTACACTTTGTGCCAATCCAAGCCTGGATAAATGGAGAGGGTTGCGCCAGGAAAGACGTCCGGCATAAAATCTGTGCCAAATAAAAATAAACAGATGAGTTGAAGAGGAGAGAATCTAAAAATGTACTTACAGTACATAGTTAATCTTATCTTACCTTAAAAAGTAAAAATTTTCCTTAAAAATATATTTAGTAAAAAAAGATGTTAAAAAATATTCTAAGCCATTTTTTTGTATTAAATAAAGTGCTAGATTAATATTATCTAGTTACTTTCCATCACTGAATACTATTCTGATGCATTAGTTTGTTTCTATCTCTGGATTGAAATGCATTTAGTAGCTAACAATTACAATGTAGTTAGAAGACTAATGGTGCTACAGGGTCCTGAAAATATTCCCAAGGCGCGGCCAGCCCATGCTAACTCCATAGAGATGCACTGAGGCTGCACTCAGCACAGTCCAATTTCTCCCAAAGGTGCTGTGTTTGGCTGAGATGTGACGAGAGCAAGACTCTTAGGGATAAACTACTGTCACTGTCATGTCCTTAACGTAAGTACAAGTAAAAAATTGTTGTTATGTTTATTTTGTTTATTCATTTTCATGATTATTGCAAAAAAATAGCAAGAGTTTGTGAGAAGGCTATTCATCTGTGGTCCCTGAAAAGTCAAACTAAAAAAAGAGATGTAAAATTGCACAGTTACAAAACAATATTCAGGTCTTACCTTTTGGCCTTTCCCTTCCAGGCCTCTACCTAAAAGAGTGCAATAATTCGCACATTCATTTGGCAAAAAAATTTTCACCAGATGCCCTTCCTGACACAGCCCTTTTCCATTTGTCCAGGCTTGGAACCAACACAAACGGTACACTGGCTTTGTAAACCTCTTTGGCCTGATTAACTTTAAAAAGTACATTACAACAAAATACAACAGAACAAACAAGAAGCAAGAGAGCAGCAGGTTTTTGACATTTTTTGGAAGATTTGGAAGGAATAAACTGCACAGTGCCTATCAACCCCCCCTTCTAGTGTCATAAAAGAAAAAAAATCGCAGATGATTCTTCATTTCTCTTGTCCTCACTCAGTCCCCCTCCAGTGATGGCTCACACAGGCCCATTTTGGTGCTCTTTGCTGACTGGAGTGGAAAGTGGTGAAGCTCTGAGCGGCTGCAGCCCATCCAATTCAAGGTTAAATGATGTGTGCTTTTGGAGATGTCCTTCTGCACACTGCCACTGTACGGAGCTGTCATTTATTTGTGGCCTGTTAACTCGAACAAGTTTTGTCACTCTCCAGTGACTTCTCTCAGTAGCCGCTCACTGAGGTGCAGGCTAAAAACTGGCATGAATAATGCAGTCCTCTGCCAAAGCCATCACACAACTGAAAAGCTGTAGTTCAACCTCGCATGGCATAATTTACATCAAAGAGGACACATTTCCCAACACTGAACTATGTTTAAAATGTCTTTATGGACCAACAGAGGCATTTACTTTGCTATTATCACATTCTCAAAATAAGGACAAAATCAGGACAGACACAGGACTATACCAAGGAATAAACACAGAATTAAAATATATGTTTCTGGATGCAACCCTCTTAATTTAGTAGGGCTTTGGACCAGCATAAAAAGCACACTAGCTTATGACCCCTTGTGAGACAAATGTGCACACTGGTTGCCCTTCCTGATGCGACCCTCCCTCTCCATACATTAATCCAGGCTTGGAACCAGCACAAAGAGTGTGATTAGACCAAGAAATCAGGGCTAAACTTTACCCCTCAAAAATAGTAATAAAGCTATGTTAAACCAGCCCAAAATCAAAACAAAAATTAGGCCTACACTGAAGACACCAGAACATAATGAAGCCACAAGTGTGCAACTCACTTGAGAATAAACAAAGAATAAAATAATACAATATAGAATAGCACAAGCCTAAATAAACCCTAAAGTGGTATAGAGGAGACCCAAAACTTAACTAACTACTGACCCACAGAACCTAAAAAAAACATTACATAACACCATTTGAAAACATTTACAGTGGTTCTATGGTAGTCAGTTTGTGTAAAAATTTGAAGTGAAGAATGTGGTGCCCCATGTAAGCTCCCGGGAGCAGAACTGTGGCTGGAGTGAAAAGCCTGAACATGAGTGTTATACAGAGGTGCAAATGCCCCTCTGATTTCCAACATGGGCCTTTCAGTGTACACATGCACACCTCTGAAAGCCTCTCAGACAAAGGCATCTCGGCTCCAGTCGGCAGTTCGATGCATGTTAGGTGGATGTCTCTGTGGAAACTTGACACTGAAGTGCATGGCGACCCCAGGAGAGCAACTGCATCTGAAAAGCTGTAAGTGTAGTGGTCGAAATAAACAACTCCTACAAGCAAGAGTCATAAATCATAGCAATGTGGCTCTTTGACCATTCATATACAAGCTACTGAACTCTTAAACTATGTGCATGTGAAAATTACAGCTTTAAATGCATTTAGATACTTCATGGGCACTTCATGGACCTATTGTGAGGCCCATGAAGTGACGTACCATTGACGTACCATTGACGTCACACTCACGTCAAGCATACAATTTAGTATTGAATGTGAAGTTTAAGAACAAATTACTTTTGTTTTCACTATTACTATGGCTACTTCTGCTACTACTACAAATACAACACTACTGAAAAAGACTGTTACTCATTTAGAGACTTACTTAAAGGGGATATATTATGCAAAAGAATCTTCTCTGAGCTTTCTACCATGTTATAATGTTGTTTCCTCATCAAAAACATGCATCTGGCTTGGCAGGTCTGTGGTGTAAAATTACATACAAAACAATATTCATTTCTTACCTTTTGGCCTTTTCCTTCTAGATACGCAACAACATATCATCTATCTTCTAGTGTGCAATAATTTGGACATTCATTTGGCAAAGGTTTTTACCCCAGATACTCTTACGAATGTAATTTTCTCAATTTATCTAGGCTTGTGACTGGCACAAAGGTACACTGACTTGTGACACCTTGAGGCTGGTTCTGAGCCCTCAAAATGCTTGGTTGTACGAACCTCCACCTGTCCACAGGAAGCAGTGACAAATCAGCAAGCCCTCTCCATCCAATCTGCTGTCATTCATTTATCCAAAAAATGGTGTACAGCTCTGGTTCCACTGATTCCTCACCACCATTTTGTAGTAAAATAGCATTATACAAAAGGTTTAAGAAAGTCAAGTTCCTTTTATTCTTCAAATTATGATCAAAAGCCCGCAACAGCCTGCACTCTCCTGCACTCTGTTGGTATCTTCACTTGTTCTTCACAGTAGAGTACTTATTAAAAACAACTTTTTTTTTGTTAGATAATGTTTTGAAAGGTTGTAAAACATGAAAAATGTTCTAGAGGTGACTAAGATTGGTTTAAAAATATGGATAAAAGCACAATATAGCCCCTTTAAGTAAGAATAACATTTCCTCCTCCAAAATGTCCTCAAGCTAAGGTCAAAATAGGTTTTAGAAAATGTACTTACTATAGTTTCTTAGAAAGGTAAATTACTTGAACAAAGGAGTTTATAATTTCCACAAATTCATTTCCTTGAGTTACTGCATCAATATAAGTGTGATGGAAAAACAAGCAGTGTTTTAAAAGCAATTTTGACATGCAAATGAACTGTGTCTGTTAGATGCAAGGCAGATAAGGGCTTATATAGTCAAATCTTTGTAACTTTTAATGACATTATCAGAAATGTTTATGTGGAAACAGATGAGTGTTTGTTTTTGTTTATGTATTTGCAATGAGCTCTATTATGTAGTTTCCATTAAGGGAACAATATCAAGCCAAATGCCTCTATCCCCTCCACATTTTACCATAAAACCATCTCTTCTTAAAGGTTTCTCGGCAGAGTCCATGCCAGATGTCCTGTTTTCTCCTCATTGCCTATAAGCTTTCTCCCTTTCCCGTCAGGCTGCTGATCAATTAGACAGAGGGACATTTAGTCAGACGGATTGATAGGGAGCCTAACAAACACACAGATAGCCTTGCAGACTGATGATAATGCAATGTAATGTAGTTTGTATATGTGTAGACTTGAGCCTTCCCTTTAGCGCACACACAGACAAACTAGCTTCTTTCTGCCGCCTTTCTCATTTTAAAGATAAACATCACTGAGCGAAAATGGAATTGGAAATTAATCACAGCTATAAATTAAGTCACCTTTAGGGATCTCCTTCCCCCTCCTCCATGGCGTTACAGGTAGATAGCCAAAGTTGCAGGATATTGAGAAACCTGAATGATGACAAATGCTATTATACATGATTTGCACACAAAGCAGTGGTTTAGGGCAGGTTTTTTTTTACTACTGTGCACCTCAGAGGCAGTGAATGGCCGTGACGACAGTATGTGCCACCCAATAAAGCTGCTCTCCGTCGCTTTGGGCACACTTTACTGCCGCTCTTGATATCAGTATTAAAAGTGATTTGCAGCGCCGTATGTGGCAAGGAATCAAAACTTAATTTAGGCAGATAAAGATGCCATTTGGGAGAGAGATAAAGTGGTGCATCATGGGAAATGTGTTCTCCCAGCTCCTCACCCTCACTGCGCCCTCAGATTTACTAGCTCCTTTTTTCCTGCTCCATAAAACAGCAAATCTGCTCGCCAGGCGACACAGGCAAATGTTAATGGATTCATTTGTCAAGAACCTTCCACTTATTTACAGGCTTCTTCCATTACCATCGCTCCACCTCTAAGAGAAAAAAAAACAAAAAACAAAACATGGCCAAAGTCAGAATATTGATTTGTTTGTCTATCATTCTGTGCCACCTAAAGATGGTGACCAGGACAGTCTTACAACATGTTACACAATTGCACATTTTTCCTCCACTAAGAATGTTCTGGGTTAGTCCTTGGCCCTTGACATAGCCCTCCACCAAGTTGAAAATGAGTTTTGTCTAGTGCTGATAACAAAAAGGAATGTGGGACAGATTACTGAAGTGGGCAAACTAAAACAAATCCATTACCTACATCAGAAAAAATAAAAACAGATATACAGTGGCAAGCAAAAGTATATACCCCCTAAGCATTTTTCCTTTATGGTTGCCTTACAACCTGGAATTTAAATGGATCATTGAGAGGTTTATGTCAGTCACTTTACATCACATGACAACAACTATGAAAATGCAAAATAAATAAAAATAAATAAATAAATAAATAAATAATAACATTGTGAAGTAAATTAGAAATATTACAGAAAAACAGAAAACTTGAGCATACAAAAGTATGTACCCCCTCAAGTTAGTCCTCTGTAGAACCTCCTTCTGAAAGATTTTCAGCTCCAACTTTTCTAGGATAAGTGTTTATGAGCTTGGTTCATAAAATCACAGCACAGCAGTTTGAGTCATTTTCTTAAAGAATTTTCCTGTATTTAATTCCATCCTTCATTCCTTCAGTTCTGAGCAGTTTCCCAGTCACTACCAATGACAAATATCCCCACAGCAGGACACTGCCATCACCAGGCTTCACTTTAGAGAGGGAGCACAGTCAGGTGCTAGGTTTGTGCTATACATAGCATCTTTCATTGATGGCTCATTTTAATTGTATCTGGACAGAGGACCTTCTCGTGTTTGGGGAGTCTCCCACATGCCTTTTGGCAAACACAGAACATGTTTTGTTATTATCTTCTTCAAGCAAAGGCCACTCTTCCACACAGCCCATCTCTGTGGAGTGTATGATTCAGAGACTGTTGTATCTGTCTGATACAACAGTCTCTGCTGTGGATCTCTCCAGATCTTTCAGGGTCACCTTTGGTCTTATTGTTGCCTCTCTGATGAATGCGCTTCTTAACCGGTTTGTGAGTTTTAGATGGTCCTCTTTAGGCAGGTTTGGTGTGGCACCTTATTTTTTACATGTTGTAATGATGAATTAAATTGTGTTTTGAGGCATTATCATGGTTGAATTGCAGTCTGGCCAACTTTATCTAACTATTTCTGTGACTTCTGTGGGTGAGTAACACTGGGTCTCATTTAGGGGCCTCTTTAAAAGGGGGTACATACTTTAAAGTGACTGACATAAACCTCTCAATGATCCTTTTAAATTCCAGATTCTAAGGCAACAATAAAGGGGAAAATGCTAAGGGAGTACATACTTTTGCTTGCCACTGTATTTACATGCAACAGTCCATTTGAGTTGCAAAGGGCTGTGTGTGAGCATATTTTCTTGAGTGGAGAAAAGAAAAATGTATCTGTCAAATATTGTGTTTCTTAGAATCTACTTTTCCTCAGAGGGTTGCCAGGCAACCAGTGCAGACTCTAACAAGTCCTGCACCAAAGCGTGCCAAAAAATAAACATCCTCATCTCATCTGTTAAAAAACAAAAAACAAAAAAAAAAACAAAAATACACAGACAGAACCAGGTACATTTTCATTTAGGCTAATAACAAAAACTTCCCACTAGCCACTTTGGGCAGTTGGATTTTAACTTTAGTAGTAGTAGTAATTGTTGTTGTAGTATTGCAATAGTATTATACTTTCCTGATAACAATTTTGTTGAGTACTTTAATATATAGGCTACTTGAGTAACAATATTTTGAAATACCAGTTGTTTTACTTTGATTACTTCTTCCACCTTGCAAAACCCCTGGGCCACTGGCTACTGTTAAATGTATGTTTTATTATTTTAGCCCAAATACTATACAAAAATGGTTTGTGTTCTCGCCTCCCAGCAGGGAGGATCCCTGGGATGGCCAGCTCACAAACTCACAAACTCTCTGGGTGGAGTCTTTATGTCCTCCATGTGTTACCCTGGGTTCTTTCCGAGTACTCGGGCTTCCTCCCACTGTCCAAAGACATGCCATTGTTAGGTGAATTGGTGACTCTAAATTGCCTGTCTGTGTATGTCTCTGTGTCGACCCTGCAACAAGCTGGCCCCTGTCCAGGGTGTACCCGGCCTAAGGCACAAAGTTACTGGGATAGCCTCCAAATCACCCACGACGGAATAAGCAGAAAAAAATGAATGAATTAACTGTACCAAAATGTATATTGTTTTTAAGTAACAATATGCCACAGAATGGGTAACTTTACTATGAAATATACAAATATGTGCATGTAAACAGATAAATACTGAATGATCCATATCACAATACTTCCAAAGGACTTTTCAACCATGGCACTATGTTAGCGTTGGGGGGTAGTGTGCCATAGACCACCAGGAGGCCCCTGGTGTGACTGCTGATGTAAGCCAGACCTTGACCTGCTGCAGCCACTTGAGTCCAGGCTGGTTGTTTGAACAGTGAGCCTGAGGAAGGTGAGAGCCCCCCTGAGCCTCAGACATGGCACCGGTCCTCGTCTCCACACACATCTTCTATCTCCTCTGCTCTGATAGTGCTGTGGCCTGGGGATCAAAGCATCCTGCAACACTGTGCTAATGATGACCAAATCTGGCTTAATTTCGATTTTAACCTAGTAAATACTGGAGTATTACTGATGCGTAGTCAAAACACTAAATCATATAGAAGTAAAGGCCTCAAAGAAGTAAGCATGGTGCTCTCTAAACCTTTCAAAGCAGTACAGTTAAACCAGCACATAGTAACTTTTCTCTTTCCAGAAGCCTGATTTTGAAATTTTGACAATATTTGACTAGCCCTATCAACAGCAAAAGTAGTGTATGCGATAGTGTGTATATTTAGTATTTTTAAATAACTTAGAAGACCAAGAGAACAACATATTAGTTAGCTTAATTTTGGAAACAGGTTTTTGACTGGGATGCCCTTCATGTTGCAATCAGCCAAATATTGTGACTGGAGTAGGTAATGTAGGCAAAGTGTCTTACCACAATGACAGAACACAATTACACTAAGCACTGGTTCAGAGAGGAAATCAAACCAACAACCCTCTGGTGACCCACTTAACCTCCTGCGCCACTGTTGCCCCCTAATGGTCTAACATGTATATAGCAATATAGCATGCACATAGCAATTGTCCATAATATACAGCAGACAAAGTAATGTATATTCCTGGACATTTTCAGTGCTGTTTCATTTCCTTACTTACCTTCCCAGTAGCTTGCAGTGTGACCTTCCTGCTCCCAGAGTTACATAGTGTGAAAGTGGCCGTGAATGAGAAGTGCATAAGGGTTGGTATAGAGGGGCAACTCATCCCATCAAGGGCTGATCTACCACTAAAATATTTTCGAAACATTTTAAGGTCCAAATACTCCTTAGAGCTGCTTTAACGAGGGCACAACTGCTTAAGCTGCAGCACTTTTACATCATATAAAATCATTGAGGATGTTGTGGATTCTGAATAGTGTTTGCAGTTTCATATCCTGTTAGTTTTACTATGAAGCCAGTGTTTTACACAGCTCTTGAGTTTATGGTCAACACTTAAGCAGCAGTAGACTCTGATTCATAGTTTAATAAACATAGAGTTCATGAGGAAGAAAACTATGTGACTCCATACGGCTGCCTGCTGTGACTGCGGCCCTGAGAGGTTTGGTGTGTGCTAACTGCTCCTGATTATCTCTAATTCACTCAGCGCAGCGGCCAGAGACACCCATACATCTCTTTTGTCCACATTTATTCCCACTTTCCAACTCGTTCTTCTTCCTCGTCCACAGTCCCCACCTCCCATCCGGGGAAATGGTTTGGCCTTTCTGAAGTAAACAGGCATTAATCACTGTGTGAGAGGAGATGGTCCCAGGGACAGCCCCAGGCATTTGGAGGGGGCCACACAGAGGCACATGGGAGCAGGAGATAGATGCTGTCGGGGTGTGGGGTGTTATGGCCTCCTGTGGGACGTGTACAGCACCAGCTGATGGGGTCAGTGTGTCCACCTTGGGTAAGTGTGTCAAGGACAGAGGGAAGGAGGCGGGGCTTCAGCTCCTAGTGAATTACACTGAAACTAGAGCAGGAGGCTTAAATATAATTCTTTGTTTGATCTAATGTTTTTCTGCCTTTTTTCAAGAATAAACAGAGTTCAGGCATGGGGATAAACATAAATTAATGAGTGAGCTGTCATACATACAAGAGTCAAAGCAACAGTGTCAGAAAAAAATCCTCTGTGTATTTACACTTCTGCACACAAACTACACTGATAAGTCTAATCTGATCTGTCAAACCCTTTTCAGGAAACCTACTTTAGAAATAACACTCACTGAACCAGCTGCTGAAGATGTAGATCCCATTATGACAATGAGGACAACTATTTATTCCCTTCCAGTGTTTTTAATCATTTTAAGATAGCATAATATCAAAGTTTATGAACCATGAAGTATAATTATAATTTGAAGTACTTCTCTCCAATGAGCCAACAAAAACAATGTTATGCCTGATAAATTGCAAAAACACAAAATGTGAAAATACAAATGGTAATGATTTTCATGAGGCCCTTTTAAAAAATACACTGTAACATTTTGGGTGACTCAACCAGTATTAGGCTTCTCTAACCATAATACATAATAAATTGGCTTACTTACTTACCCACAGGCACATAGCTACACATGGTCATAGAAAAAATAGGAGATTTTCAGGAATAAAAGTGTGGCAATAAAGGAAAAAGGAAAAAAAGTTGTGGCTAAATAAATGGATGATGTTTTATAAAAGCATTTCAGGTCTTACTCTGACTGCACTGTTTTTCCTCTTTTCTGCATTTTGTAATTTTGATTCATTTTAGTAATAGTTTGAAATGTCCTTAGGCCATTTAGCGTTAGCTCACGTCGTTAGTTAGCTCGATTGCTCTCAGGGAGACACTTAGAGACATATGTTCCTCATCTTAAGTGGTGGCTGCAGGGATATTGATGGTTTAAAAGCCCTATGGAAGATCAGTGAAGAAGAGACTCCTAGTAGAACAATAGCAGAACGATGACAGATTGGAAAGTGTTGTTACAGTAGAAGAGTATAACATTACTAAATCTGCAAATTCAGTATGTTCCCTATCACTGCACAGGTAGGAAAATTTAAAGGTCAGTCATTGCAAATAGAGTGACAGTTGGACAACAACAACTGCAGTCTTGGCAAAGCAGCAATGACAGTTAGATTACAATCAGTAACGGCTGCCAAAACATGAATATAAGGCTGAGAAAAAGCCAAGTATAATATTTCATTCATAAAATTAAATGTCCACTTGTCTGAAACTCTATCAAGCTGCCATTTATTTATGTATTTATTTTAGGGAAGATCAGTAATGGACCATGTTGCTAATTTCACTCACTAAAAGAACAAATGATTAGTTTTAGAAGCTTATTTACCCGTGTGAGATGTATGGGTTTAGTGGTTCAATGGAAAGAGCATTTATCCCTTCAAGTCTGAGTCCAGCGGTCTTATTCCTAAAGCTTGCATACCCCCAAAAATAAGGGTCTGAAACTTGCATACGTACACTGTAAGTTAGGAGCTTACACAAAGTTTTATAAATGAGTTTTTTTGTAGTTTTTTGTACATTAATACACTTTTGTTCAAGGCCTTTCTTAAAAACCTGCACAGTAGTATATTTTACTGATATTAGAGATACAAGATTTCAGTGTTTCTTTATACTGGTTATTACAATTTTCCAAAGAATATAACTGCAAATTATTCTTGTCCAGTGACCAATAATTTCACCAAAATGTCACATTTAAAAGTTCATTCAAATTTTCAGACAATAATTAATTTTCTGTTACCCTTCTATTTGTCAGCCCCTCTCTAATTAGACTTTCCACATTTGAAAAGTCATTTGAATTACCATCTTGCTGCTTCACAGTATCTTCCAAAAAAAAATTCCTCAAAGACGAGAGAAGAACGTGCAGTATAATTTAATGTGGCATTCGAGCTCTCCACTTTCCTTTAAATGCTTTCATCTCGTGGTGTGGAAGTGGCCCGTTGTTCTGTGCTGGAGTTTGAGTTTCAGTCGATGTTTTGAAGTGACGTGACACAGCCGAAGATGTTTGGTACACCAGCGTTTGAATTAGGACCGAGTAAAGGCCTGTGTGTCAGCTCTGTCTGTTAACCATGATTTATGAACGCTGGAGGGGAGCGCTAATGCAGCTGCTCACAGGGCTACTGTAAACACACTGTATGACACATAATGAAGGCTCACACCGGAGTACATTACAGACACTCGCATTCCTCTCTTATCATAGTCAATGGAGCTGTCCCATTCACGGGATCAAAGAGCTTTATTTAACCAATTTGGGGAGGGGGGCGGGGGGCTACATTAGATAGATTGGAAATGAATCGGTTGTGATAATGTAAACAGAAAAATGTCTCAGTCAGAACAAGAACTATTGCATATTTATCTTTCCCACATTCAAAAATTTATTCAAATGTATGCAACATCATGTCACTTCAATAATGCTATCTTGATGATATGTAAACTGTATGACTGAATCCTTGGCGTCTTCACTTCAGATTGTCCACTTTAGGAATAATGACGTGCATACCTTCAAAAGAATGTTTGTACATAAATTGCCGTTGTGACACACAAGTGACTAGCACAGGCATTTTAATATCAGTCAGTCACAAGTCCTGTCAGGCAAGCAAGCAATTTGTATTTTTTGTATACTGAATTATATCCTGTGGGGGGTGCTCTGGGAGTATGGGGTCCGGGGCCCTCTGCTAAGGGCTGTCCGGTCCCTGTACAAACACAGCAGGAGCTTGGTTCGCATTGCCGGTTGTAAGTCAGACCTGTTCCCAGTGCATGTTGGACTCCGGCAGGGCTGCCCTTTGTCACCGGTTCTGTTCATAATTTTTATGGACAGAATTTCTAGGCGCAGCCAGGGGCCGGAGGGCGTCTGGTTTGGGAACCACAGGATTTCATCTCTGCTTTTTGCAGATGATGTTGTCCTGTTGGCTTCATCAAGCCAAGACCTTCAGCATGTGCTGGGGCGGTTTGCAGCCGAGTGTGAAGCGGCTGGGATGAGAATCAGCACCTCCAAGTCCGAGGCCATGGTTCTCGACCGGAAAAGGGTGGTTTGCCCTCTCCAGGTTGGCGGAGAGCTCCTGCCTCAAGTGGAGGAGTTTAAGTATCTTGGGGTCTTGTTCACAAGTGAGGGAAGGATGGAGCGTGAGATCGGCAGGCGGATCGGTGCAGCGTCTGCAGTAATGCGGTCATTGTATCGGTCTGTTGTGGTGAAGAAGGAGCTGAGCCGAAAGGCGAAGCTCTCGATTTACCGGTCGATCTACGTTCCTACTCTCACCTATGGTCATGAGCTTTGGGTCATGACCGAAAGGACAAGATCCCGGATACAAGCGGCCGAAATGAGTTTTCTCCGCAGGGTGGCTGGGCACTCCCTTAGAGATAGGGTGAGGAGCTCTGTCACCCGGGAGGAGCTCAGAGTAGAGCCGCTGCTCCTCCACATCGAGAGGAGTCAGTTGAGGTGGCTTGGGCATCTGTTCCGGATGCCTCCTGGACGCCTCCCTGGGGAGGTGTTCCGGGCATGTCCCACTGGGAGGAGGCCCCGGGGAAGACCTAGGACACGCTGGAGGGACTACGTCTCTCGGCTGGCCTGGGAACGCCTTGGGGTGCCCCCGGCAGAGCTGGAGGAAGTGTCTGTGGAGAGGGAAGTCTGGGCATCTTTGCTTAGACTGCTGCCCCCGCGACCCGGCCCCGGATAAAGCGGAAGAAGATGGATGGATGGATGAATTATATATATACAGTTTAATTACCCACACTAGTATTGAGGACTGTGAGCGTCACGCGAAAAGGAATAATGCTTTTATTAAAAGAGTTTTTAAAAGAGCTTTTAATAATTGGCTTACTAAATTCTTTTATTAAGAGTTTTTAAAAGAGCATTTAATAAATGAATTATTAAATGTTTTATTAAATGAGTTTTTAAAAGAGGATTTAATAAATGGATTACTAAATGGTTTCAATAAAAGAAGGATTAATAGCGTTATTCATTAAGACATTTAGGAAACCGATTTCTAAATGTATTTATTTTGCAAAACGTAATAGCTTCTCCGATTAGCTTCTCCTTTTAGCTTTTCCGTGGCGTTCCTGGTCCTCCTGGCTAAAGTTAAATTAAATAAAAAGCAAAGCGATGTAATGAGCTATGTGATTGGTCAGAGCTACTCGAGCTCTGATTGGCCAGAAAATTCGAAAGTTCTATCAAATATGTTGATAATGTGAGCAAATATTTTCATTTCAGATTATCGGATATAAAGCACACAGCAAGTTAAATTACATGATACTCAATCACAAACAGCACAACTGCCCATTTTAGCACAGTCTTAATTTATTATACACCTATTAAGGCACTTTGACTTATTTCTTAATTTCTACACTCCGAGGCTACAACTGTTGTTTTGAAGCCGCTTTAACAGCTCTTCTGTGGCGTTTTCAGATGTTTTTGTGCACACTATTGTGCTATTTTTGGTCGCATACTTTAGTAAAATGTTCCTGTGTACTTTATATCCGTTGAAATAAAGTGCGCCGGGTGACGGCTTTAGTTAATTGACACAACAATATCCCGCATCCGCGCTCAGCGATTAGTTAAATATTTAACACACAAATGCTAAAACCCTTGTTTGAAGGATAAAACTGCGTTAGTCCATTGCAACGTGAGTTTGGTGATTTTATTTAGCAATGTGTAAGACATAAATATGTTTTTTGAAGCTGCCCTTGTCCGGCTGCTCGCTTACAAGCTGTGACCGGAAGTGGATCATTCCGTTTAGCCGAATGCAGAAGTAGTTAGCGCATAACCCCTATTGTCTGGCCAATCAGAGCGCGAATAGTTCTGACCAATCACAGAGCTCGTTACATCGCTTTGCTTTTGATTTTATTTAACTTTAGCCAGGAGGACCAGAAACGCCCATGGATGTATTATAGAACTGGATAATGAATGACGTCACGGCCGCCGTTGTTTTCAATAACCGTGCTCATTGGCGCATGATGCCAAAAACTTTTTTACTTCTGCATTACTTCCACATTGCAGAGCTAACACCGCAAAAGCGGTGTAGCTCCGCGTATCACGTGATCGGTTCTGACCAATGATGGCGGGCTAGAGCGGTCACAAACCATAAAAAGTTATTTTTTAGCCAAATTAAAGATTTCGAAGAGGGAAAAAGTCCATGTTGTGAAAATAGGTAATAATCACTACAAAATCCGACCATTTTCTCAGCCGTAGGTGTCCTGTCAGCCGAGCACGAGGCGTTTCTTTTTACATTCCGCTCTATGGGAAAAATCCTTTCTGGGCCGCTTTGGATTTTTTGCTGCAGTTCTGCGGAGCGGCCGCTAGGAAATTTGGCATCAGGGGAGAGGGGGCGGTGCCCTATCCAGGTCTTATTATAGATCCATGGGAACGCCACGGAAAAGCTAAAAGGAGAAGCTAATCGGAGAAGCTAATACATTTTGCAAATGATTTTCCGAAAAGGTTTTGTAAATATATTTAGAAATCAGTTTCCTAAATGGATTAATGAATAACGCTATTAATCCTTCTTTTATTAAAACCATTTAGTAATCCATTTATTCCATCCTCTTTTAAAAACTCATTTAATAGAACCATTTAGTAATCCGTTAAAGGCCCTTTTAAAAATTATTTTAATAAAAACATTTAGTAATCCAATTATTAAGTGCTCTTTTAAACACTCTTTTAATAAAACCATTTAGTAATCTATTTATTAAATGCTCTTTTAAAAACTCTTTTAATAAAAGTATTTGTAATCCATTTATTAAATAAACTTTTAAAAACTATTTTAATAAAAGCATTTAGTAATCCATTTATTCAAGGCTCTTTTAAAAACTCTTTTAATAAAAGCATTATTCCTTTTCACGTGGCACTCACGGTCCTCCATACACAAGTTCATATATCAAATTTTTTTGAATAGAAATTGAGAAAACAGGAAGCTGCACCAACATAAGGAAATTAAGTCCAATACTGTCTGAAAAATAAGCAACCAATTGATGACTCAAAGCTTTCCCATTTTAGGTAATTAATCAGTTAGATTGTGGCTCAAGATGGCCTGATTGGTGAGGTTCCAGACCCACTTCACTAAGAAAGTGAATGGGTCTGGCTGGCAGTAAGATGATGAATACATTATATTTCAGGCCACTTTTTCCGGCAGTGTGTATGCAACCTTAGCATTAGGGGGAAAAAATCAAAACAATCTCATCACTCATCACATGGTACTTTAACCCAAAACACTCTGTCAGAGAGCGGCTCATGTTCTACTGTAACTCGAACCCGGGCTCATCAAAGAAATTCCAATAAGCAGCTCCGACATTTCCCAGAGAGCATCCTGTTGGCTTCCTGGTGGCGGGCCGCGCTCATGGGAGGGGTCAAGCTCCCGGCCCGCTCCATTACTCAGCACTAGCACCATTAATGTATCAGCCATCTGATCTCCACAGCTGCCGAGAGGGAAACATGTAAACACAGAGAAGAAGCTTGGTTTTAGATCCTCGTTGCATAAACAGGGAGCCATTACTGGTACATAGTCACAGACACAAACTGTCATTGCAAGGTCAAATCAATGGAAGAGGTAGTGATTTACTCTGAACTCTTCAGAGGTCAAAAATGAGCAGGGAAATGCCATAGGGAATACTGAAAAAGTGTGGTGGCAGATGCTAATAGTAAAAATGTTTTTCTGCAACACGAAAAGGGCACAGAGTGTGTGTGTAGTCGCATGGTAAGCATCCTTTTCTGGGAATGACCTGCTTGTCTCATTAATAGGTTGCTGCCGGAGGGGAACAATATGCAAAGCAAGCAGGAAAAAATGGAAATCAAAATGTTTTCTACCCCCTTCATGTTCTCCTTCTTACAAAAGTGCATGCTATCATCTGTTTAGAAGACACAGCACCAACATCAATTTTCTAGGGACTTACAGTAACCACAACCACCATACTGACAGTAAACCTAACCCGCAAATATAATGATTTACATTATGGTTTTGCTTTTAAATGCCCTAAGCAGTAACGTCCCCATAACATTATAAATATCCAGCCACACGCTCAAACACTTGCAATCACAGTGCATTAGATTAATCAGTTCATAAAGCACTTACGCTTCTGATTTTGATTTGTAAATTAACACGTGCTCCAGAGATCGTCTCATTTGCAGATTGCATGTGTATTTAGCTGGTTGTGTTTCATAAAGAAGTATGTAACACTGAAGAATATATTGTAATTGTTCTGTCTTTTACAAAGTGTACCATTTATATATTATCTCACAAATCTGTTTTAATGTAAACAGATACATTTACTCAAATAATTTACTTATATTTTTACAGCAAGTACATTCGGAGTATATGTTCTAAAACTTTTATGTGAGTAAAGGAAAAAATCTTATTGCCGCCCTAGTGTGCAGTGATTTTCATATTGATTTAGCATAGGTTTTATGCCAGATGCCCTTCCTGGCACAATGCTCTAAATTTTAGCATAGGTTTTATGCCAGATGCCCTTCCTGGCACAATGCTCTAAATTTATCTGGGCTTGGGGTTGGCACAAAAGGCATACTGCTCTTTTGAGGACAAAAGAAGAACAATTTGCTGTAAAATTAGAAGAAGAGAAGAAACAGTACAATACATTACACAATACTTTTTAATACTTTTTAACTTTTGCTTAATTACATGAGTCCTCCACATCTGATGAGTGGATAAAATGCTCACCTGGGTAAACAAAAAAAAGCTAGCGTTTCAAGATCCTATTATGAAATCAAAGCACATTTTTTAAAATGCTGTAAACAAAATGCACCTGCAGTCTGTGAATTGTTTCATAGTCTAGAATATCAGCATTAACTGTGTGCATAGCAAAAACAAAAGAAGCCCAAATGAGAATTCAAGTGAACAGCTGCTGAAAACAATTGTGATATGGATCATTCTGCCACAGGACCCAAACCCAGACATTCAGGGGGAGTTAACAAAAAAACAAAAAAAAAACAAAAGGCTGGTTTTCATGGAGTTGCAGCAGACATTGTGCCTGAAGAGCTTTGCCCCGGACCCCTGTTGAGCTCCTCACTGTAGGCAAAAGGGGAGAGGGTATACATACATAAGTTTCACAGTGGGGTCTCGTTTGGGTGTGGCACGGATGGTGTCCCGGGACCCCTGCTCTGATTTTCCTGCAGGTTACGTGGGCTCTAGCAGGGGGCCCCTGCCTTTCACTCCCCTCAGGCTCGCCTTAGCCTCTGGATGAACCTCAATTAAAAGAAGGTCAAAATCAAACACAGACCAGTGCATCTAGTCACTCTGGCCCAAAAAGACCTACATGGATGAACCGGAACAAAGCAGCTGCTATAATTCAGAGTGCACCCACAAATCAAGTTGTCACATTTAGACAGATGACTGGTCCAATGGCAGCAATTCCTGAAATAGGTCAAATTTAAGTATGTACTAAATTATTATTCACATGGATCCCAATTAGCCTCACTAAAAATCATATTACTTTACAAAAAAATCTGATTTAAAACCATGACTAAGAATAAATGATCACCTTTACTGTATATGGAGTATTTCTACCTCAATGGGCACTCAAAACCACTTTACATCAAGGAACCATTCACCCATTTACACTCACAAGCCCTCACACATTCATACATGAGTGTATGCTTACACTGGAGGCAAGGTGGGTAAAGTGTCCCAGTAGGACATGGTGCACAGCAAATTTTAGGGGTTAAAGCTAAAGAGTTAAGCTAAAATGTGTAAAGGTGTAACATTTTGGGAGTTTATTACATATGTTTTGCAGAGTATTCTGTTACAGAGAATCCCTGAGTGAGGTAATATTTGGGGGTTACTTGCGTGGGTGTTCAAGAGTGCTCTCTTAACCCTTTTGGAGGTTAAGGAGCTTTTATATTTTTATTTTTTATTTTCTGCCAGACAATTGAAAATGGACTTTCCCTCTTGGTAAGTGAAACTACATATTTTTAAATTATTACAATATTTTCTGCAGCTATCTGTCATTTATTGCTCTATCTTATCCTATAACTTTAGTATAACTGGTAAATTGAGAGTGAACACAACTCTGTCCATTATGGAGTGGGCCAGAATCAGTTCTTAGTTTTCTGTTCCAATTTATCAATCTTAAACTATATCTCTAAAGTTATCATTGTGCTTGTGCTTGTAGTTATTCATTTAGCAGAAAGCTAGAGGCCTAGCAATCAAAAAGTCTACGAATAGTCCTTAAAGCTGTGCTTTGCTTATTAAAAAATGTTTAAATAAAAATAATTTTACATTTCATTTTCTTTTGTTTCTTGTAGACAATGACACTACTGATGAAGGTTCATGTTTGGAGAGAAGAAATAATACCTTTTCACATTTTATTGCTGCTGGTATAGTGTTTATGTACAGCCTGAACACAACTGTTTTTATATTGACGTGACAAATAAGATTAATGAATATCATTCTTGTTTTTTCTTAGTCTGTGAGTCCTGAGTCCTGAGAGCCATATGCACAAATGATGGTATTGCATTTACATGTACTATAAGAAGTGTATTGTTTTGTTTGTACAGAGTATGTATTTGATCTATGCATATACATTTTTTTACTGAAAAATATAATTTGTTATATTTGTCTCTTTGCAGTATTTTTATATAGAGTTACACAATAATAAAGTAAATATTTTTGTAGTGTTAAATGGTAATGCTGAAAATGTGCAGAAATAAGAAAAATAAACATTTTGTAGGTGTAATGTTTTTACACCACTAGGGGGTTTATTCTAACACATAAAAAGGAGTCAATGACCTAGTCCAACAGAAGGGTAGCTTTATATCCAGTTTTAGAGTAGTAATGACAGTCCACTTAACAAGGGTTGACATTAACTCCCACAGAGTTTATCCTAAAGTTGAAAATTTGCTGTGTAGAAGGGGGTTGAACCGACAACCTTCTGGTTAGAGGACGAACAGCTCCACCAACTGAGCTACTACATAGATATATACAGGACACACACATACACATATTCATATTGCACATGCATCTATTACTGCAGTTTCTTTTTCCCTTTTGGTCTTGCCCTTCCTGATGCAACCCCCTTTGCTTATCCAGGCTTGGGACTGAAACAAAGACATAACATCTATGTTGTATTTGTATTTCTCTACAAAAATAAAGAGCATGCAAGTATAATAGCTTTAATACCTATGCTTATGCTACTCTAACCTCATTTCTTTCTTCCCACACCTCTCCGACTGTTGAGGTAGGCTGTCTTGTACCTACAATGCAAACAGTGCCAGTCTCAATTTCATCGACATTGTTGCTACACTTAAGTGCAGTAACCTAATCTCTTCAGAAACAGAAGGGTTTCAACCTTAGCTGGCGGGCTGGGAGGGGGGAGAGCATGGGTGCAAGTGGAGGAGGCTGCTGCAGACACACTTTTTATAGCATTTGGGCGCACTGTAGAAGTGTCAGGAGCCCTGGGGTCATTCAGATAGGGTTGCTCCAGCCTGAGGTGTTGAATTCAAAACCACATTTATTATGAGCAAAAATGTGTTTCTTTCAGCATGTGCTCACTTAACTTTAATTATAGCTTCCTTTCAGGAGGTAGGCCATTAGGCTGGGTGGGTCCAGAGCTCTCAGCGTTCACACAGCCTACAGTTTTGTGTCACGGTTGGATGCAGCTTAAATAAATGAACAAGTGAAAAGTATCCTCTTGTTCAGCATGCAAGCAAACACTCCACAAGAGAGAGAGAGTCCAGGATCACAAAGCAAAGCACTCAGAGAAGTGTCGTGAAGTGGTATTTGAAAAGAAAAAGTAGGGGGTGATCTGTAGTAGAAGTTATACTGCAAACACTTTCTATATGGAGGGCATCAGTCACTTAGAAAGAGGTCCTATCTTGCCACAAATCCCTTTTACAATATCACACAACAGTAAATCTACTAAAACTAAGCATTTGTTCTTGTCTAGTCTGTATGTTCGAGCTGTATCTCAACATGGTACAGAATCCCTTAAAACACTCTTGGATCTAAACAGTTCAGTAAAGAAATCTTATCATAAACTTTCACTTGTACCACTTGTATCTCTCCCAAAATGTCACTCATGCCCTTTAGATTCTCACCCCTTGTGCAGTTGTTGTGCATCAGACTTTTATTTGTGCACACGTGTGTTTTTGTCCTTCTATGGGCTGTGTGCACTTGGCTCATTTTGGCTTATTGTGCTGCGAGTGGCCCAGTGGGAGGGAGATGAGGGAGATTAACTGTGTTTCCCGTTGGAGAGGCTTTGATGTTTAGTCCTGGGGGAGATGCCATTCACTCGCATTTTTCCTTGATCTACTGTATGTCATTCACCATGCCGCGCCACCTCCAAAGTCACCAGGCCCTTCATGCTGTTAGCAGGCTGCTTTTAGACACATCTGTCATGAGAGGAGAGCGGCCCACAAGTCTGACCTTAACTGGGTGGGAAAGCTTTTTTCACTCACTTATTGCTGAGGAGACATAGGTGTTCTGAAAGAGGAAGGATCTGGAAGCACACTCGCTGAGACTGCACTAACACTTTTATACCATATTTTTAAGTCCTAAAAGGAATTATCACACAATGAATTACAGAAAACCTGACAAAATAGTCTCATTAAAAATCCCCAATTTATTCACTGTACAAGACCCAGATGCCACTGCATTATTGATGAGGATACTAAAACTTTTAACCACTTTTCATTCATGAGTTCAAAAGTTCATGACCTTATCTATAATGCATTTTCTTGGCCAATTTCATGATTTAGTTTCTTGTTAAGTATTTATTGCTGTGCACTATTAGATGTACAAGAAGACTACATTAATAAAATAATTTAAAAAATCTGTAACATACTGTGTATCATTTTTGCTATACAAAAATAAATATTTCTAATAATTGTGTTAGCCTACCATAAATTATGTTTATGTTGAAATATTGCCCTTATTGAATGGACTTGTGAGTGAATGTGTATGCCTGTTTTATGCTTAGTGTTAGCTCTGCAACTAACAGTCCATTGTCCAGGGTATAATTTACCTCATAGTTGCAGGGACAGGCTCCAGCACCACATGACCCCAAGGGAAATAAAGCAGAAGACAAACAAATGATTTGTGGAACTTAGTCAGTAACTGGCTCTACTGTCATTAATAACTGCAGTCTATAAACTAACTCTCAGTAACCACATACGACGTAAGTTTAAATTACTTCAGTCTTGATCTTCTCTGAAACTTAAGGCTGCTGACCACTACTAGAGTGATCTATTACTCGCTTTGTTTTTGTTTTTTTATATATGTCCCTGCTGGTTACCCTCTAGTAAAACTACATCTAGCTCTAACTGGACTGGTTACCTTGGCTGACCTACTTCCTCAGGTAGCCCACAGCCTCCATTTACCTTCTGTGTCTGCTCCACTGACCTCCTCTCCTTGGTGCGACCTCCTCACTTGACTAATCTGCACCTCATGTGTTTCGTGCACCGTTGTTCTGCTGGTCCACTTCAGCTTCACCTTTCTCAACAATAACACATTCACTGGTCCACTCCCCATTCACTGCCGTCTTTTACACAAGTCAAGTCCATGTGTGCTCAAGTCTATACTGCCCAATGAAGAATGCCTTTTTTCACTGAGCAAAGAAAAAGAAGGGAAAAGTATAAAGTATGGTAAGTAAGGGATAAGTATTTTAGTATTTGATTCCATGAGGTAAATTCTAACCATTGCCCCTGCCCCTCTCACCTGTCTCAAGTCACTTCCAAGCCTCCACCATATGTGTGTGTTAGTCTACTTGATTTTCTGCAGTATCCACACATATGCAGATGGTATGCTACAGTAGTTTCACAGTATGTGTCTTGGATTGTCTGCCTAATGCACTGTGATCATACTGTGTCCCTCATTCAAGGGCTTTGTCAATCCTGTCTGAAATGATGTTAGTTATAAATACATTCACTTATAATAGTTAATATTTAAACGATCCATTGTATAGCAATTTATTGTATTTCTGTTCCAAATTGTGCATATTGTGGTCCTTATATACAGTAAAAAGACACTGATTAGGCCTGCCAGTGTAACATGCTCAATCAGACCAATTCTCTTACCTAATGATGCAACCTCCTATTTGTACAAAATAAGTGTAGGCTTTATGTTAAGTGTTTTTTCCCCTCTGACTGGTTGTATGTTTCCAAATTGCGTCAGTCCAACAGTTTAACCTGTGTGTGCTAAATCAGCCCCCGTGAATTACAGAAGTTCAATGTATATCTCTTTGTTCTGCTTTCTAGAAATCCAATTCAAATTAACATGGACAAAACTAATTCTATCAGTATCAATCAATAGAAGATGAATTAGGATGGCTAGCCAGGTTATAATTATTTATATTGTAGCCTACATTAATTTTCAGCTAAGTAAATAAATAATAATATTAATACACCTTTAAAGAAATATGCTGACAAACTGTATGTAGAAGTAGTGACAATATCACAAACATCTAGATATTTACATTGTAATTACCCAGTATATGCAGTAATCATGTACATAATGAGATTTGAATATGCAGTGACGCTAAAGTGCTCTGCTCTCATTATTTCTCGTTATTTCTACTCTGACTCAGTGATGCCTGACCTTCAGTCTTGTGTGAACAGATTTTACCAAAATAGTTGTGTTGAGAAAAGTAAGCAAAACTGTACCAGAATGTAAATTACATGAATTAAAACCACCTCCTGTTGATTTCTGCTTTTTAATATTGCCATTTCCCTATCTTTAAAGCATTATTAGTTACGATTCCAGTAATATTTTCTGTTATAACACTCCCTGGCAGCTGGGCACCGTGGAGCTGCTGACACTGTGATGGACATTTAGGACACTGCGTGAATTTCCAATCCTAGACCAAAAACATAAACACATACAAAACTCCAGTAACAGGACTCCAAATGGGCAATTAGGAGCCCTAAATGTAAATCACTCAGTGTTTTCTTTCCACCTCTTGGCTGCTGGAACACTGAGGAGACCCCCACCCTGTCCTCTCACTCTGTCACCGGGGGCTGGCTGCAGAAATAAGTGCCCTTTGCATTCAATTATGGATCATGTTTAAATCCTTCAAGCTGAAAATAAGAACACAGGGATTCAGGATGGAGGCTGGCTAATGTGCACACACAGACACAGACACCAGCACCCTGTTTGGAAATGTGAGCTTTGGAGTGAAGCCAAGTGGAGCTGTGATCACCACTTTTCACTCAACGCCAACCAACATGTCTTATGCATGAGGACTGGGTTCCTCTACACCGACTCTGACTTTTGTAAAAGTATTGCTTTTATTGTTTAAGCAAATTATTAATTCATTATACTCTGTTTTAGCTTTTTTGGTGAATGCTTCCTCTTGATGTCATGTTTGAGGGACTCCAGATTGGGAGGGAGTTGATAGGGGGACTATGATTTAGCAGATGGCACATTGTGTGTTCTTGGTTCTTGGCAGTTGGAGCCTCCTGAATATTGAGATGAGACACCAGCCTGGATTTTCCGAGGAAAATGTGTGAAATTTCTGTCACCTTCCATATCCCGTTGGTGTATCCACTGAATCACTGGTGGGAGTGATCTGACTGCTGCTGTAAAAGTGCAATTTCCTATCATGAAAGGGTGAGAGTGATGATGACCTGATTATGACGTGTTAAAGAAAGGCGACTGGTGATGGAAGTGTTTGGTGAGAGTTTTGGCAAAAAGCAGGTTTTAGATATTTTTGTGTTTGTTTTTTAATGAATTATTAGAAAAGAATTTATGGAGGAGAGCAGGGAGAGACATTTGGGAAACTGTCAGAATGTGGGCTCAAATCCACAGCACCGAGGTGTGGAGTACTATACCAGTGCTCTACCAACTGAGCTACACTGCAGAAGAAGGTTCATTTTGTTCATAGCATTTTACAGAAATCCTTCAGAAAATTGAAGTCATGCACACACAATTAGACATTTTTATGAAAATTCTAATGAGTGGGAGTTTGCATGTCCTCCCCTTTGTGGCAGGGTTAGATTTGGTCATGTGATTATATCACATGACGGAGCCTTTAAAGGTCAGAGGTGCACAGCGCCATTTCCTTTTCCTGTGAGCAGGCCTGTGCACATGGTCATTTCTGGTGAACCAAACAAATTGGTTTTATAGTAGCTAAATAATTTTGTAAAAACTATTGTTTTTATTGTAATGTTTTGTGTTTTAAAGGGTTTTAACAGTCCAGACTGTCATGTTTTGAAGGTATGCTTTAAACTTAAATTATGAAGCAACTTCTAAATACTACTACTAACTGACAGCACTGTCTGTTTGCAGGCTTAGTGCTGGTTGCCGTTTGTTTTATGTAAAGATTACATGTTTAAATCCATACATACATAGAACTTTGATAGTTGTATTAGCCCTGCAGTTGGTGTAGGCCTCATTCGAATATAGCTGGTGGTGGTGGGAGTTCACTTAGCTGGTGACCTTATTTGTAGTTATTGGTTGTGGTGGCACTTGTATTTGGGTGTTTTCTGTTGTGGAAATAGTTATGTTGAGTTTTAACCTTGTGTTTCTTTTTCACTAATAGTCTGCCTCCATCACCCCAACTGTAGGTTGAAGCCTCACCACTGCAGATTCAGTATAAATCATTTTAATGTTTTTGTTTATTCTGTAAAATAAAACTTGCCTTGTGGCAGTAGGATCCACACTGACTGACTGGCTTTGTTATTGAAGCTCACCTGCAGTTCTTGAACACCTTGCTAGTGTTACACCTTGTTACCACAAGTTCTTAGTGTGAAATGTGCATGAATGTGAAAATGAATAATCTGTCAGTGTCTCTAAGAGCTAGATTTATCAAAGGTTTATTTAGGTTTATGTGCAATTCTTTCTCTGCATTTGACCCATCCTTCAATTCCGCTGGGGCAACCTGTCAAGAGCAGCACATTGCATATTGAAGAAGCAGGTGCAAAGGCTTTGCAGAGGAAAACGTTCAGCTTTTAGTGCGCAGATGAACCATTGAAAACAAATTATAATGCTTTGAAAGGGCTCATTGACAAAGATACAACAATAATGTGTTGATTTGAAGGCGGAGGAAACAGAGTTTACCTGTGACACGTTTTCCTTGATTCTCAGCCTTTTACAGCTCCTGTCTCTGGACTCAGTCTGTTCCACATACTTTTAAATCCTTATTATGAAGACTGAGGAGTCTTTAAACCCTGCGTAAAGGCTACGCGATGAGTGTCAGTCCCATTGTTTATCCCATTGCCTCACAATGCTCGCTGGAACACCTGATTGACAGCTGCCCACAGTGGATAGGGGCTGCACTGCATTTTAATGTACAAGTGGAGGACATCAAAAATATTTTGAAATGTTATATTTATTTGATCACCATCGGCACAGCATATAGGCTGCTACTTGATACATTTTGTATAATTGTTTGAAGGGTTACTGGCTCTGACAGACAGTGAATAGGACTTTACCTTTCCTCTCTGTCTCACAGAGAGGGGGATTAAGTCATGTAACTCTGGCCAGTGCCAGAATCACATGAGACATTTAACACAGACTATGCAAAGTTAATAGAAGAAAGTAAAATGCAGTCAACTACAATCAGTCCTGTTATTTGAGGCTGGACTCTCATATTGACTTTTGCGATGCATTATGGGGAAAGATGCAGTCTTGGTGTGTCTTATGCCCACACAAAATTCTCATTTACTTATCAGATTTGCGGCAGTAATTATTTGCGCACTTTCTATTTATTGCTATTTATTTTCTATTCTATTTTATAAACTGCACTCACAATTTAGCACCCGCCTTAGTAAATATGGCCCTAAGTGTCCAACCCAGAGACTAACTGGCCAGTGTCCAGGCTGTACCCCGCCTTAGGCCCATAGCTGCTGGGATAGGCTCCCGCAACCGTGACCCCTAATAAGACTAAGCAGAAGAGGATGAATTATTTTTGTTTAATAGTAACATTGAGTTCACTTAATGAACTGAGAATAAGCCTACTCTCTAAGCTCTGAAAATGGGTATAATCCATTCTTCTTCTTGTGTATTTGAATAACGCAGGTCATTTCCTCAGTGCACAGCAGGCCCTTCCTGTCTGCATGTCTTCTTGAAAGCTCTCTTACAATGGCCTCAGCATCTTTTCATCATGAGCTCTGGACCTTTTCATTAACCTCTTACAGCAGTGCGGGAAGACAGAGGCAGCTGGATCTGTTTGGGAACAGATTGGGAACAGCTTTTGTCCAGGAGAGAGTTGGAAGAGAAGTCCTGATGTGGAGGAGAAATAAGCCAAAACAGTGGCCTCTTAATTTGACCATTGACTTATGATAGTTAACTCTTGTTCTGATACATACAGAGGGCAACATACAATACCATTACAGATTCGGCTCATGAAGCCTTCTCAGAGGCACAGCAGGCAGTGGCTGGAGTGCCATCTTCAGGTTTACACATGCATTTTGACTGTGAAATCTTTACTCGTGTTAAGCGTTGTGGCTAAAGAGACTATGTACCAGTTTTGTAACAAATTTTGTATCATCTGGTAAGTATTGAAAAGCTTGTAAGTTTACAGTCAGGATTAATTTTCAAAATTATGAGCTGTAAAAGCAAGTCAAAAGGTTGAACACAGCAAATCAAATTATTTTTGTTTTTCTTCTATAAGAATTTGTCTGATTCTCAGTTTTTTTGTTGTTGTTTTTTTATTTTCAAGGCAACTGAATGGACATATAATCCACTAAAGAAACAAAGCATCCTAGCCTGCCATGTTTTAGATAGACAGATAATGCAGCCTGATTTCTACCAAGTGATTATTGCTACAAAAGGAACAAATTTGGGCTCAGAAAGCCCCATTGCTCAGAAGGGTCGATGTAACAGTCAGAGTAAACATTACAATCAATAAAATGAAGATGAATGAAGTAAATCACTTTTCCTTTAGATCCAATTTTCCCCATTAGCAGAGCAGCAGATGTCCTCAGACCAAAGACATAAACTATAATGACCAGAATTGAATCACAAACTGCATGAATACTGGCGTCTCTGAGAGGGTCGATCTAGCTTATTTCCAACTTTTAAAACTCTGTGACTTTGCTCATTACCGATCTGGCCCGGGACAATGAGTGCACAGTGTGGATGAGCTGCCCCCCTCTGTTCCTGGCATACAGTGATGGGAAATGGCCTTGTTCTGTGTCACAGTTTGAGACAGAGAAGCAGTGATGACTCGAAAGGACACATGCTGGTAAATTTATAGAAGTATTAAACATTAAATGCTATGATGCAATTCCTTGACAAAAAATGGGATGGTTAATAGTATTTCTGGCTTCGGACAGACCACAATTAGGTCAAGCAGAATAGTGCATTAGCGGAAGGACAAGAGGCACTTCTCAGGACTTCTCTACTTTGGGATGGGTGAAACGCGGCATTAATCTCGGTAATGTTGCAGCAGTAGAGACAGCCTTCTCTGCATAATATCACTGCACTCACTGGCTAATTTATGCACTGCCACCAGGGCTGTACAGTAAAGTCTTGTGAGGATGCTTATTGCTCTATAGCTCACGATGAGAATCCATCTGGGTCCCAGAGTTGTTTGTTTTGCTTGTTGTTTTATATCAGCAGACTTTCATGAAGCCTGCATTGCATCATCTGAAGCAGTGAAACGTGTGAGCTCTTAACAGTAAGAAATGGTACTAAAGTTGTCATGAATTACTTATGGAGGATTTAAAGAGGGCCACAGGAGGTGCAATGCAATAAGTTGAGCTCAGAATAAGAGTCAGCAGTTTTCTAGTATTTTTAACATTTATTGTGCCAATTTTGGTCTCTTCTTATTTAAGTCTCTTTAAAAAAAAGTAGTGTAAAAGTGTTTAAAAGAAAACATATCTGTCACATTTGTCCAGTGGAGTAACTTAGTAATGAAGTGCCACAGGGTAGGTTTTAAGAATGACTGATTTGATTAAAAGGGGTACATTATGATTTTAATATTTTTAAATCTCTTGGTCTTGGTCACCTCTAAAACAGCATTTCACATTTTACAACCTCTAAAATCTGACTAAAACAGAATGTATTTAACAAGTACTCTACTGGTGCTATAAAGAGACAGCTGAAGAGACCAGCAGAGGCAGCAAAGTGCAGACTGTTGCGTTTCTTGAAGTAATTTAAAGAATAAAAGGAACTTCACTTCGTTAAATGTTTTGTATGATGCCCTTTTACTTCAAAATGAAAAATAGCTGTGAGGAATCAGTGGAAACAGAGCTGTACACTTTTTGTGCTGTACTTTTTTTTGTTTTTGAATGAATTCATTTTTGAATGAAAGCAGAGTGGATGTAGAGGGCTTGTTGATTGGTCAGTGCTCCGTGGAGTGGGAGAGGTACGTGAGGCAGAGGTTTGTGCAACAGCGTGTTTTGAAGCCTCAGAAACTCTGCGCCAGAAAAGAGAGGATTACTCAAACGTGTGTGAATGAAAAAAAAAAAAAAACCTCAAGGTTTGTTTTTTTGAAGAGAGGAGAACATTAATACATGGTAGGCAGCTCCACAAAGTTGAGTTTGCATTATATAGCCCCTTTAACTTTCTAATTAAGAAAATGTTGAAAACTGTGCAGTAATGAGGTCCACAACTAGTTAGACTAAAATTTAACAGACTCTGACGCAAACCAATTCCTACAGTTTCATTCATATAACTTATTATATAGTGCACTGCCAGTCCCAAGCTCACATAAATATGGCTGGTGGTCATTTGCCATGGTGACCCCAAGTGAAAAGCTGTCAGAAAAGAACATTAAGAGCAGGACACTTTCTTTTTCAGATGAATTTTCTGGCTTCACTGACATTACAGAGATTATTACAACTTCAATTTTAATGTTCTTTGCATTTTTATGTCAATAAAAGATGAAGAGCTTGAACTTTTCTTCAACTTTTTTGTGGTTCTCTGAAAACAAAGCAGCATGACTTAATCTGCAAAACTAGAAGCAGAACAACGCAATCTGATCGCAGACAATGGGAAAAGTCCCTCACTCTGCCAAGTGTAGCACATGTGCCGAGGCCGGAGACGCACTATCCATGAGATCTGCTGAGGCTGCAGTGTCTCCCAGGCTGACAGTCGGCAGATATGGCAACCAGTACCAAGAGAGAGTCAATTATTGGTCCATACGTTTGAGTGACGGCAGCGATGGAGCAGATTTACACAAGAGCGATTGAAATACTCTCTGGAAATTGTCAGTGAGGCAAAAATAATGGCAATCAGATGGATTCATATCTCAAGTTCAATCAAGTCGAGAGTCTATTATAAGAGCACTGTACGCAGCCAGTAGCCTGTAACAATGGAGCACTTTATGTGATGCTAGAAATCACATGAATGTTATTTTGTGCATGCAAAACTCAACAAACAGAAGTTGCAGTTGCAGACATAATATGTTTTGAAGTTTCTACTGGACAGACTTTGAATCTAAAACTAGAATTCAAATCCACAATAAACAACACCTATTTGATATTATTTCATAGCATACAATAAGAGATGTAATATGGAAAAGTGAAATGTTTATTCCTTATTGATGAAAAGGCACTAAATGGCATATGATGCATTGTAATGTGCTGGCCACCGCAGCTCTGTAACAGCATTTACTGCTCAGTAAATCTCTTTAATAGATGAAAAACTAGGCAAAATCAATACTCAAACAAATACAAATAGTGCAGCCACACAAAGACGCTCTCAGACATATAGTTCACATGGTTTTAGTTTGATTCAGTTAGTGGGCCCAAAGTGTGATTCATTATCATATAAAACCATTAAGAACTACAGGCCACTTTTAGGATGAATGGGAATACAATGTTAAGTGGATTTATACTTTGTTAATATATAGAACCTCCCTAAACTACACTCATTACTATCCATTTATACACAATGACAAATCCCCACAGAGGTCAACTAAAATGACAATAAACCAACATGGCCATTTAAACTTACTTCTGTTTGAGGTTGTGGAGCCTATCCCAGCAACTATGGGTCTTCGGTGGGGTACATCCTGGGCAATATGGTCAATAGCCGGGCTGACACTCAGAGCTGCAGCTTCACATACATGGATATTATTATTCCCATTCAAAGCTTCTTCTCATTACGAATCTGGCCTAAATTTGTACAAAACAACATCTAAAGCAAAGGGACGTGCATGATTTAGAAGCATAACAATGACACCTAACCTAACCCACTGTGTTTTCCCAATAATGAGCTCATCATTGTGTGCAACCTAATTTCTTGTTTAGATAAATATCATTTATATTTTGACATTGTTTGCCTGGGCACAGTTCTTCAGGTGACTCTACCCCAGTGTCTTCTAATGCAAATGCCAGTGTCGGTCCTGTCTGAGAAGCTAATGTGTTGATTTTATTTATCAATTATCTCTCATCTTTGGGGAAGGCCAGGCAGATGGGAATACAGCTGTGTGAAGCCACCAAGTAATCTCTTTCATTACAATTACAATCTGTAGGGAAGACACTGGGTCTGATAGACATGCAAGGCCCACATTAACCATAACTGGGCACATAATAAACATTTTACATCAACTGTGCATATTTGACAAATGTGTGTCCATTAAAATCCAATCTACTATCGTTTCATATAATTGTAAACAAACATGATTTTATTATCGGCTGGAAATACAATCCAAAAGCCAAAACCGCAACTGGATAAATATTATTTTACAGTTTGAAATGCGGTTGCAGTCAAATTGAAGCTAAAAAGCCTGATATGTTTGGAGGCAGTTAAAAATAAGTTGTAATCATGACTTTGAGATCAATGGTGATTTTATTACAGTGCTTTATGACCTCTATTCCACAAAGTTTACTAATGAATTATGTAATTTCCTATTCCATTATGGTTTGGAGCAAGTGCCGAGGCGCCAGTGGGGACAAGTGTGTGCGGTCTCCATGCTAATGAGGAGGAAATGGTTCAGGATCTTAAAGGAATATATTAGTTTTTATGTAGTGGCCTTACATATGTAGCGCCATTAGCTGGAGAGAAAAAATGCCATGATATTCTAACAAAGGTCTAATTTTTTTAAGTTTTAAAGGACAAAATCTTTATCAAATCTTTATTTAATTATATTTTTTCAGGCTTTTTGAAATAGTTTTGGACAATGTTGTGCTCTTCTGGACTGAGATGCCTGATGTTTTTTCCTGGGATCTGCTGTAGCCACTCTTCCAGTTTAGGGGTTACTGGGTTTCTCTAGTTTCTCATGTTCCTTTTTCCTGATGTTGCAATCGCTTGGTAAGCTATATATGCCCTGCTGGCAACGGTGGGGAATGGACAGAGGAAAAATGGCTAATTAACAAGGCTTTTTAGAACATGATGCTACCAGATAGATGATAAATTAGCTGACTCCTTCTTAGTGACAAAAATTTTTTTTTATTTAAATTTGAAATGATCAGAATAATTAGAAATGCACAGGAGTTCGTAGAGCCGTGAGACTGACTATTTTCAGCTCTTGAGAAGACGACAGCCTCAGCAAACAGGATTACTCATACAAGAGTGAACAAAACTAAATACTACTGCAGGTACAGTATGTTTTTGAGATGGAAACAACATTATAACATGGTTAACATGGTTAATAGCTCAAATAATAGGGGACATTTAAGCATTTTTTAACAAATCGACTACTAGGGCATCATTCAATATGGCTAAATTTGTATAAAATGAAATGGTATTATTATTATTATTATTATTATTATTATTATTATTATTATTATTATTATTATTATTATTGAAAGAAAAGTATTTTATTTAGACAAAAAAGATGGAAATGAGCAGGCTACAAAAACTCTACCTCATTTACAGGCACACATAAATAAATTAGAATATAAGTGAAAATAATTCAGTTCAATTCAGAAACTTGTGTTATGATAGATAAAATAAAAAAAGTATAGAAAAGATAAAGTAGTTTTCACAGGCCAGTGGATTTATGCAAACAGTTTTTTGTGAATTAATAGCAACAGCTGGTAATGCAGAAACAAAGAGGAGTCAGTGCTCTCAGAAAAATCCACTCACATGCAAGTTGAAAGATTCACTAAAATAAGTGGAGTGTTGTAGGTGCCCGGAGGGGGCTGAAAGTCATTAGAGGCTTAAAACCGCAGTAAATGCCATGCAGAGTGTCTCAGAGTAGCTCTAACAGGATGTAGCTTTTAGCATGTAGATAAAACTAAGATCCTCTTCCTTAACAGCCCTCCGAGCGCCTCCTCAGCAGAAGTAACAGGCAAGTGTTAATGTGTCTAGACATAAAACCCAGGTATTCTTTGGCTTTTCTGAAATATATTTGGGCTTGAAGAGGCCTTTATGTTGGAGCTGTATAGGGTGAACTCTTTGAACGACTGACACTGGTTTCACAGACTTTCAGAGCTCTCCATTTGCTGCACTCCTCACTTCTCTGATAGTGCACACATGCTCTCATTCCTTCACTGAGGGCTGGTCTTTGGGCGACTCCAGAAAGTTTCCTTTTGGAGAAGGGCTAAGACAGTCACACTCTGCTCAACCCGACTGGGTTGAAATCCTCTAATCGGCTTTTGTGGCCAAACCTGATAAAGCTCAGGCCAATTTACAGCGCGCCAGTTCTGTCCGTCCCGTGTGAGCTACATATCCACAGAGCAGCGGCTCAGCATCCTCCTCCTAAAGAGAGATTTCAGGACTATCAGGACTGGATTGGCACAGTCAGGCAGAATAGGCCCATTGTAAAGAAACCACTTTCTAAGCTGGATCAGTGAACGTGAGGAGCAGTGACGCAGTCGCAGTGTGGGGTCCCATCAGCAGATCCAGCCCACTGTTTGTCACCACACATCTGTGCACATGCATGTATACTATAGCACACAGGCAAGATGTCCTGACTAGAAGCAAACCTCCATCAGTGCCTTGTCTTACAATGGTAAAGATAAGGTGGATCTTCTCTTCCACTATCCTGTTTATTCCATCTATTAAAAGGGCTGATTCATCAAACATCATTTTCAAACCATGTGTGACTCATATCACACCAGTTTCACACATTTCTGTCAAGATTTTACACCTTCCATTTTAGACCCTAAAAGGAGGCATATCTAATACATTATCACAGCACCATGCAAAAGTTTTACCTAAAAACATAAAACTCCTACAGTGTTTGTTGTCTTTATAGGAATATATTTTCAGTGGATTTAACAAAGAGGATTATTTGTTTATACAAGAAAAATAGGCAGTGGTTATCTGGTTATCAGTTCAGGGATAATGGTATGAACATCCATTTTGTTAAAAATGTATTGGTTCTCACAAATAAAATCTAATGACAACTGGTGTGTTACTATGATTTTTGGACAAAATCACATTGTGCCATACCTTATACCACCCAATCTCACGCTCATGTTTGGATAACATAGATGTGCATATTTTTACAGTTAAACATGCACATGCAATGATCAGACCTCAGATAGTATAGACCAAGATCATAATGCACCTCTGCAGTATGCTAATATCTCTACATTAATTGTTGTGCTGCCATTATTAGCCTCCTCTGAAGTGCAGATAATACGGTGTCCCTCCAGCTCAGCATCTAAACCCCACAACACTTCATTATCAACTCAGCACCTGACTCCTTTATTACTCTATGTCTTAGCAAGTTTTTTATCACAAGCAATTATGAATCTGCGGTGTTTCGGTTACCCATGGCAACCTATTATGTAATGTTGCTAATGAAGAAACCTGCACGCTGATTTACCTTGTATTTTAATCAAGAGCAAGAGCAGATTACAAAATACACCAAGAAAAAATTTAACTGCCACATCAAATTAGTTTATAGCACCTCGGGGAAGAGCAGCAGGTGTATATCAACATGAAGCACTTTTTTTGGGCTCTTCTTGTAACAGAATACTTAGAATCTAGACAGTTTTAAGGGGACAATTAATCACAGCATTTAATGTGGATCCTAAATCAAGAGAAACTATTCTGTGCTCCAGTAATTTTTATAATAATGCCTCCTTAATTTTAAATTGTTTCCCTTTTAGCCCCAAAGCTCCTTTTGTTGAGCAGAGTTATTTACTTCACTGTGGAAAACGAGACTTTGCATGCGGTGGGCTGTGAGGAACAGCAGAAGACTCATGCGCTGGCTTAGATAAAGAAATGAAAAATGCACCACCATAGTAATAATAATTTTAAAGTTTATTTTTATGCATTCTTAGTTTTTGACGCTTTACTAACTTTTTTAAAAAGGAGGAGAATTTTCTCATAGTGCAGTGTGGCCCTCAGCAAGCACAGCTCAACTTCTGTGATACACAACATTTACTTGAAAGTAGGTAAATGGGAATTATTTCCTTAGTTTGATTAAAAGAGTTTTAAAGTCCAGCTACATAGATATTTTTATTACCTCCACCAAGGCAGAGGTTGTATTTTTGGTGGCGTCTGTGTGTCTCTCTGTCTGTCTGTTTATTTGTTTGTTTGTTTGTTTGTAACATAACTCAAAAAGTTATAGAGGGATTTTGATAAAATTTTCAGGAAATGTCAGAAATGGAATAAGAAACAAGTGATTACATTTTGGTGGTGGTCCGGATCACGAACTGGATCCAGGAATTGTTTAAAGGATTCTTTACTATTGGGAGATGTTTTTTTTCTCTTTCAGTAGTATGTTCACAGATTTGATGTAGCTTTAATACTTATTGAGATACATCCGGGCCTTTAGGGGTTTTTCTCAGATGAGCCTATGGCTTGGTGGAGGTCTGCGCTCTCTGAGTGCTTAGTTATAAACTGATATTTTCTCCACCTGCTTAAAAATATCTCTGTCCACAAACAAGTTCTGTGGGTTGCATTCACATTCTAGACTTTGATGTCAAAACCTCAGATGGAGGGCAGAAGCTTAGATAAATGTATAGGTGAGTATAATAATAACATCCTGACTTTTGACGCTATACTGAAGAAACTGCTTTACATTAGGTAATTTGTACTGACAGATAAGGCTTTGAACTTTGTGTGTTTTTGTTTCATGTCGGTCAGACCAGTTCTTGCAGAGATATTAGTCATAAACCACACCAAGACATCTGCATTATGAATTTTTAGCAGCAGCTTCTACCAGAGAATACTTAGCTGCCTCAGCTCAGTTATAAACCCTTTAGAATTCTATGTCCTTTGATCTTTGATCTATGATCCTGTGAACGCAACCTATACAAAATAAAGCAGTTAATCGCACTGAGCACTGAGAGTTTGTATGTAGAAAGAGTTTGTATCAGCAATGGAGATTCATTCATATAAACACCCCATTAGATGCAGAAAAAGTCAAGCTCACTTACTAATAAACATGTAATTAGTCCAAACCTGGTTCACAGCTGTAGTTGTAGTTGCTAAGTTTAAGAGGAGCTAGCGCTACATACATTTAGCACTATTACCCAGACCTGTTGAATGCACCTTTACTGTAGCCTGAGCTCAGTTCTCTCATGCAAGGAAACCTAGACTGGGTAAAATAATGCTGTGGGAGCTTAATCAATCAGTTATGAGCATAGCCGAAGTTGCATGTGAACATACTGACATACTGAGAAAACACTACCCCAGTGGCTGCTGGGTAAATTCATGTTGTATGAAGCTGCATGTACATTCACTACTGTACATTCATTAATGTGGACAAATGGAACACCCACTTTTTTGTTCTTTATGTTGCCATAATGCTGCAGACTGATGTGAATATGCCAACAAAAAGTAAGGGAGTTGATTACTGTTGCTTAAAAATACAACTGGTTTGATTAAGGGACTAAAAAAGTAAATATATCATTTAGTTTAATTTAGAAACTTAATTAAATGATAGTTATATGTGTCTTGGCGGTTTAAGCTGATGGTAATTGCTTCTACCATCTGTCTTTATGAAGCTGCCATTACAGATTTAACAGCCCAAAATAAGCACATCGTCAAACACTCGATGATAGAATCTTGTGATAGGAATAATCCCTAGTTCTGTCACACAACATATATATATATATATATATTTTTTTTCAGTCAATGATACAGGGCAGAATGGTTTGGTCTGAAATAATAGTTGTGTGTCAGTTTTTCTCTCTCCTGACTATATACATGATTAGCTTACTGATAGCTTTTTTATTTGTGTGTTGGCCATGCCCTCTCTCTCTCGCTCACAGGCTGGGTGGGCCCGGCTCCAGAGCGTCCTGTTTGTCATTGGCAGTGCTGACCTCTGTGATCCCTCCTGGCACAGGGTCAATTATTCACTGCACAGGAAGCACACCTGTGTCCCTCGTGGATCTCTCCGACAACCAGCCGACAGAAAAAATGAGTCTATTACTGCGCTGGTGCCCAGTGATGGATTTGGTGTTCACTAGTGGAGCTCAGGTAAAAACCCGGGGAAGCCAGTCAAGGTGACCTTCACAGCCAAGGCATCTTTACCAGACCTGCGTGCAAATATACAGACTCCCCTGAGGTGGTATCAAAGAGGGAAGGAAGGCAGGGCGTTGTGTCAGACTTGTTTGTTTGTTGTTGGATATTGTAGTGTGTGTTGTAAACCTGGATGTCCTTGAGCTCCAAATACCATCATAAGAAGATCCCATGTTGCCCCAAACAGCACTGTAATATCAGAGTGCAATAAACCAGAGTTTAGTGGGCTTTTTTCACTGTGGACAAAGTATAAAGTTAGACCTTTAGCAAATACATAGTGAGTCTTTGAGACTATATGCCATTGTATCTTCTAAACGTCTGATACTTGTTGATGGAAAGAAATGTGGCTCATGTAAACACTTCTGGTAGCTGATTTGACTAGCATTATTACTCTAACTTAAGAGATGTATTTATCATTAATTATTATTTATTCATTAAGACATTAAAGGGCAATTATATTAGAGATTAAGGGAACATTTACTGGCAGATATTTTTTGTTTGCTTGAAACACCTTTTTAAAAATTGCTAAGGAGATGTTTTTTGTTTGGCTGTGGCTGCTGCTCCCCACTTGTGTAGACTGATGCCAGCTTCTTTTGTAAAAACAATGACGTTACAGCCTTATCCTCAACAGCATATGCTAAGACTGCTCAGACCAACTGGTAAAACCAAAAAATATTAGGCATGTGTACATGTGTAAATCACTATTGGTGCGTTAGAGTCCAGTGCTGTCCCTGAGTTGTAGCAAAAGTTACAGAGGGAGGTATGACTTCTTCTGGTGTGTAACGACTGTCAGCGGGGTGAACAGCGACTCTTGCTGGCTTAATGGGCTTTCTACAGATTCTCAAATACTATACATTTTTCATCTTCACTGAGCATTATTATGGTGGTGATGGTATGACTGTTGTGTTTTTCTGATCAGTGTTATCATGTAAACGCCTCCTAAAAGATAAATTACAAGCTAAATACATTTTAAGACGAGACCTATTGTGAGAACTGCATATTAAATTAACTTAATGTCTAAGGATTCTTTTTGTAGGTTTCTCCTCTGTAAAATTCCCAAAAAGCTCATAATATATCCTCACACTATAACACTCTGTTATATATTACAAACAGCTCTGAACCATGAAAAAATATGGTCACTAAGTTCTAATATACTACCAGAGTAGTATCACCTTCCCTAACACTATCCCACTACCCACTCGTGAGGTGGCATCTGCAGCGCTCAAGGCAGGATGGCAGCCGTGCAGGACAGCACTGGAGCAAGCTGTTAGGCCTGCTGTCTGCTAATCCAGTCCAGAGTGGCAGCACAGGCTCTGAACCGCCATGCAAGCAGCACCGCGGGTCAACACAAACGGTCAATACATGTGGTCCAAACATGTGGTCGGGACAAGAGTGCTGCTGGACCATGACAAACGGCGTCTGTGAACGGCTGTTAACGGCTGTTAACGCATTACACTTTCTTTATCTCCCTCCTACTGCCTAAGCTCCTCTCTATACATACTCGAGTGTAGGAGCTGTATGTCTTTTGTCTTTGTGCACTTGAGCGTGTTCACTTGGTTGCCAGGAGACTTGGCTGCCTACATAGGAGACAGGTGAGACGTCTAGTGGGGACAGGCAGGTTTCTGGAACGAGCTCACCTCTCTCTGTAACTTTGGCCCGTTGATGTGTCTGTCTTAATGCGAGCATGTCAGCTGTCCTCAGCAGGCAGAGGCATTGGAGTGTACAGCCCCAGTCTGCCTCACTTGTTCCTCGGCGGCTCACAGGCCTGCCTTCCGGGCCAGCCACGGCACAAGACAGACGAGCCGCGCCACACGACACACGATTGGTCAACCAGCTCCTTCCTTTTGTTCAAGAACTAAGCAGCTCCTGTTCAAATTAAACTCCATATTTTTGCACACTTGTGTTATGTATTATCCAGTCAAATGACTTCAACATTATATTTTTATGAGAATCAGGAGAAGCCTTATATAACAAAAATGAGAAAAATCCAGTCCTGAAATATTTTCTACAGATATTACAGCAACTGCATATGGGCCTCAGTCGAACAGTTTTTGTGTTTTATGAGAGGTTTTATTGTCCATTGGCTTCAGGCACATATAATATTTAATTTACTGATATCAGTTTTTTCTGTTTAATTCATATCTCCAATGGTTTCTAATAAATCTAGACATGCTGTGTATCTGCATGAGCTGTCTTCAGGGCTTGTCTTTGAGCTCATGCATGCTGTCACTATGGGCTTTCAATAAGTGCTCCATTTTATTTTTACCATTTAACAGTTAATTTGAGAAATAAAAATCTATATTAGAAAAAGTGTCAAATTGCTGTTAATGTCTTAGGGCAAAACTAAATATAATATTGTGACTTGAACATGTTTTTACATAAATGTCTTGTAATTTAATCAAATGGCCCTGACAGCAGAGCCTGTCTGTGTTTTAATTACTCTGCTGGGAGTACCTTTGTATTTACATTGGGATCACAGAATGGGCCTTTAACCCACTTCCCTGGAGTGCTGATAATCAACTTATTTGTTACGACATTTAAACAGGCGGGCTTGGACAACTTCTCATAACTCAGAAAGGTTATTCTCCAGCAGCAGATAGAGAGAAATGTCATGAACGCAGTGAAGGCTTTACTGAAATAGAGCAGACATGATGCTTACTGCTGATATTTACACAGCACAGCCAAGTCTGAGGGATAGAGGAGACTAGGCCCACTGACAAAAGAGGGCCCACAGTTCAGCGTTTTACACCTGATACAGACAGAGTGAAATGAAGACAGCAGTGTGGAGCAGTTTCTCTATTCATTAAAAATGCACAAAGGTGTGGGGTGCAATGTTTTTTTATTTATTACTAATGTACTTTTATTCCTTTATCTGTAAATGAACTGCTCTTGGTGGGAAAGAAGAGTGCTTGCTAAATTACTTTAAATAAAACTGAAAGTGACATCAGATTATCACAGACTTTCTATCGCAGAGTTTAATTTCTAGTGTTCATTTCAGTCGGTCTACTTGGACACCATTTAGGTTGAGAATGGATGGCAGGTTTCAAGAGCAGCAATGGATTTGAATCATATTGCTTTTCCATTAGTATCTTATGATTGGTATTTATGTGGAAGGTGTTGATTTGTGGAGATTTGTGTTCTCATGAGATGGTAACTGGATACAATGTGTCTCATGTCAAGGAACTATCAAAAAAACTGTGGTCTACTTCAAGCCTATGTATTTTTTGGGAATCGTCTCAGTGTTTATCTAGGTATTGTACTTTACAGTCCCTTTTTCAAGACAAAATGAAACTCTTAACCTCATACACATATAAAATGTGTTATAGGGAGTACGACTCAGAACCTATACATTTTCTCTTTTTTAAACCAGCACCACTCTCTCTTTATCCTCTGCTGTCACACCATCGTGATCCATGGAACAAAGATCACCTCACTGCGCTGTCATTAATCGCGGCAGATCCTGAGGCATGTCTCGGCGAGAGCTTTAGCCCACAGCCAAAATGAGGGATGGGAGCGGCAACAAGAGCGAACACAAGAAGGCCAATTTGTGTGTTAGACCCAGCAGCAGGACAGGCAGCCACTTAATTCTGTGGAAGCGCATCATTATATGCACCATTTACCAGATGCCCATTTAACATGCAATAATTAGATCACTCAGTTTAGAGAGAAGGGAAGAAAAAAGGAGGCCAAGACACTGGCTACTTTAAATAGGGTATCTTGCCATAACATTAGCCGCCCCCCCACAGGGTCACTTGTCAAAACAGTTTGAGAGATTAATTCTTTGCAAGAGAAAATGTATAGGCGCCTTTGTTCTTTGTGCTGCAGTTCCAGTAAAATCAATCTCTAAGTACAGTACATTGTTCATATACAGTATCTCATGACTGAGAGTATAATGAACAGTTTGAGCTTTTAATATAGTACATGTACAAAGGCAAATAAAGTTTTTCTCTTCATTTTCTTCTAATAGAAATATGTTATTTCAGATTAACTAAACAGATCACATTACACAGGTTTTGTATATCAAACTACTAACTGCAAAGTTTCTTAGCCCATTGTGTTTTGAGTATTTCTTCTTCTTGTTCCTTTTAGATGCTTTTCCTAAACGTTTGTCTTTGAAATGCACAAAGAACTTGCTGATAGCCTCCTGCTTTTCATACTGCTTGATCAAACCCACTCTTATATGAACCACCGAGGAGGTAATAAAGTAAAGAGGTCCGTTCACTCCAGTGCCATGGCCCAGAGCTGCTGTCCATGCTCTGAAGCAGATGTTGAGTCCAGTGCTTTATGGAGATGTTAATGGAGTAATTTATGGATGGTATAAAGTGAAATAGGTCATCACCAGCTTGCAGCCTTTTTTCTTGGGAGTGTGTGTGTGTTGTTCTTGGTGGTACATGAAGTGTTTCAGCGGAGTATCCCTTGGGCCGGAGCACAGTGAGTGGCTGCTGGTGCCTCGGGGAGGTAAATGGCCTGAGGAGGACATGGTCCACTATGTCTGTATGCTGCAAGGCTCCATAGAATATCCCAATACAGCAGTGGAAGGAATACAAAAGGGGAAGACTGCACTTCTTTTTTAACTTAACAACACTTACAATGCTCTGCTTACTGTCCCAATGGTCCATACTCAAAGTGTGCTTTTAAGACTACGTCCACACTAAAACCACTCCAATTTCATACAGATGGAACCATCTAAAATCCAAGATCCAAAAGTCATCACCAACAATTTTATTAGGTGTTTAGAAATTGAGAAAAGGAGCATGCCGTCCATAGGCATTATTTACAGAGCACTAAAAGGACATAGAAAACTAGGCCGTACAGTACTCATAACATGTAATTTAAATGAAGACTATACACATGCTAAAAAATGACCAGGAACTAGGGTCACAGTTTTTTTTTTTTTTTTTTTTTTTTTTTTTACATTAAAAAAACAAACTATAAATCAATTTACTGATCACAATTCTTTGATCTGTAAAAAAATCAAGTGCATTTACTTCACATTGTAGCTATATGGAAACCATATAAACATGACATAATTAACAGTCCGAAGGGATTTGTCAGTCACCAAACCCTGGCTGGCCAACAAGACAGAAAAGGCCACAAGCCAGTATACTTTTTGTGCTGGTACCAAGCCCAGATAAGTGGACAGGCAGCAACAGCAAATGTATCCAGTGTAAATATGCCGAATTAAATATGCAAAAACAATTGGTGCTTGGAAGTAATGGTAATGCTAAGCCTGGCCAACCATTCTAATTCTTTTTTTTTTAGTTGGACAACCAAGAAGAATAACAAACAGATTAAAGTACTGTAAATCATACTGGACAGAATACACAAAACAAACCCAGTTTCAAAAAACATGCAAGTTGCTGCCAATTTGATCTTGGCACCAAAGAAATTTATATTTATTGAAAAAATATTGGTGCATTGGTTGGTGCACCCTAAGCCTAAACTAGGTAGGTCATATGTTACTGACATGTACTGTTTTGTGTTGAATACAGCCATTGTCATCTTAGCTGTCAATGTCAGGCACAGATGATATACCTATCTAATAAAAGGAAAAGCTTTTATATGACTGTGGGAATGACAGGTTTTGATTGGCCACTCAGACCATTTCACATGGCAGGTAAAATGAAATCACCTTCACTGTAATTTATAGGTGCGATTTTATAATACACTCTTGTACTCATGTTGAATATAGGCATTTTAGAGGATCTGAATGCATGTATATGAGCATAATGATAAAAGGCTGTTGCAGGTGCAAGAGATGCCCAAGAAAAATTTAAATAAGGCTATTGTAATATGTTTAAAATCAGTGAGTTAGTTGGATTACAATAGGCTGATTAATACTACTGTGTGAAAGCACCAGTTTCAGCTGGTAATTATAAAGCCTCTAGGCTTTTCTTGACACTGTGATAGAAGGTTCAGGGAGAGCCTACTTGGGTTTCAAATCAAAGAGGAACTAAAATAACTAAAATATATGTAAGGTAGAGGCACCCACTATATGAAGATGAATGTATTTTCTCAATATAAAGTTTTACAGCCACAAACAGGCTGGACTTTAATACAACTTATTAAGGATTAAAAATCCAGTGTGCATGTTTGAGATAGCTGCTCATGCACACATTACAATATATTAACAAAAGTTGTATCTTTATTGTAAAAAATTAACTTACATGTTGTTTTTTGTATCATCACGAGTAAACCTTTTAAAAAGAACTTTTTTTTTTTAAATTTGGGCAACACAATATCAGTCTATTCTGTCACAAAAGGCATAGACAGATTTCACAAGCAAAAAATACAGGACAGATGGGCTGTGGCATGTACGTTATTCCTTTTAATTTTTTTACTCTATGCCTTAAAACATTACTTAATTTTAAAGGACATATACTTTATCTCACTACACGTGTTTCTATAAGTATGTACATGATGTGAGCGCGATACTCAGAATAGCATGTAATTTAGTTAGATGGAGTGGCCTGAATATAAAGTGGAGTACAGTTTTCTCTGCAGAAACACTGGCCTTTGGACCAAAGGGTCCTATTACTTAAATGAGCTCTATTAGGGTCTCAGCAGGGATGGCCATCTCAGGCAAACTCACAGACCTGCTCATAGACTCAAACACAGCTTTTGTTATGCCACCCCTCCATGCCCTCCAGTCCCTCACTGATTTACATACAAATTGATCTTGAGGTAAATCAGATGTCACTTTTCTCCGGGTCACGGAGAACACGCTGAGATAATGAAATCAGGTCCACTGAGTGCTACTGTGGCACACGTACCAGATGGGTCTCTGTGTTAATGCAATGCCTCCTCAGTGTGGCTGGCTGCACTGACATGCTGCTGCAAATGCATGCTGATGTGTCCTCACATGTAAAATTGACTTAACATCTTCTATTTATTTTACCAATAAAGGAGCTGCTGCGTGTGCTCATGTGTGATCATTCATTTGACAGTGCTGCGTAAGTTACATGCTTCCCCTGTGACTTCGCAGATTGTTTTTTATTCACTTTATGATTGCATTTTTGTTTTTTTGCTGCAAACTCAGGATTTTGTTTACTCCTGCTCTTCACATGATGCAAAATACCCACCAGTCTTTCAGCTGGAAATGTTTGTGTATTGATAGCCTCATCTAATAACTGTCCTTTCATATCAATCATGTGTACAAATTGATTTACCTAACGCCAATTAATCACAGGCTGAATGGATGCTGTCCCCACAGAATAAATGAGAGACAGTTTGCCTTAAAGAAGGAGGGCCCCGAAATGTGACAATTAGACAAGAAGCCACCCGACCATCACATCCCATTAATGCTGTCTGGGGACAAATTATAAGACCAGCCAATGTGCTGTGTCTCTGCTGTTCCCCACAGTGACATTGGGGAGTGTAGGTGTGACTGATGATGAGTGCCCATAAGAGCAGATGATTAAACACGCATACGTATGGTTAAAGGTTAAAGGAGAGTGAGGCTAAGCATGTAATCAAATACATATGTGATATAATGATGACATGCATTATAAAGTCTCATGTACTTCACAATTGTATGAATCTTTAGAAGGAACTGTGTTTGTGTAATGTCTTAAAAATTACATTTATTTATTTGGTTTTATTCTTTTTTTATTTATAATTTCTAACGTCTGATAAAAGAGTTTCATAAAGACTGAAAGGAAAGGTGTACATTATAGTGGTGAGAGCAGCTATGTTGCACAGTTTTAGAAACAGTGGCACCAAGGAAAAGACAGGAGGCTGCACTGGAGGTAGCAGAGCTGAAGATGCTGAGTTCTGTCTGGGACTGACAAGCATGGACAGAATTGGGAATGAGTACATCAGAGGGACAGCTCATGTTAGATGTTTTGGAGATAAGGTCAGAGAGGCCACACAGAGATGGTTTGGACATGTACAGAGGAGAGATACATAATGAATATACGGGAGGAAAGATACTGAGTTCAGGAGGTCTGGATGTAGTGAAAGAGGATGGGAAGTTAGTTGGCGAGAGAGAAGAGGATGCAGGGGTTTTCTGAGAAAGGTAATTAGCTGTGGAGACCCCTGTGAGGAACAGACAAATGATGAGACAAGTTTGAACTGGGGCCTTGTTAACCAATAAACCAGACAGGTAACTCCACTCCATCATTTATGTAATAGTAAAAAAAAAAAAAAATCACAGTGTAGACTGCTATTTAAATCCACTATTCTGAGCTTTTGTTTCTGGGAATGTACGAATAAACAAGAACTCATATAAAGTTCAATGTGACGCCTGTGGCTATCAGGTTAAAAGTCCTTTTGTAAAGATTTTGAGCTTCACAAAAATGCATGAAAGCAGAAGTTGCCTGAAGGGTAAAGAAAAAATCTATAACTATGTGATGTGCTTTTGAAAACGTTTGGAAGTTATGGCAAAGTAGCACAAAGTGAGAAATGTGTAAAATGCAAATGCACTAGTTTAACTGTGCACTGTTTTTGTATTGCTTAGATGCATGTGGGTAGAGGTATTGTTGACACCAAATGAAAGATTTTGAATTAATGTCGGGGCTTGTGCTCTGTAATTCCTCCAGTTCAAATCATAAATACAATGAAAAGAAAAAGAGGAATGATGCGGGGCCCAGAAGTCATCAGTCAGAGTGACAGGCTTGAAATGGAACAATAGCGTGGTCTCCTCCCCTCCTGCGCCGCACACTGTTTTACTATTTGTTAAATAACTCCAGTATTCATGAGACTCCCTCCACCCGCCGCCTCTCAAAGTGTCCTGTGGCAATCAAAGACCTGGTGAAAAATCACTCCTAATATGTTCATTTCACTTCAAAACACTAGTTTATTACCTGTGAACTAATTAGTGGAAAACACACTTTGTCAGAATTAATGACAAAGTTTTACTAGAATGAATATTTAATGAATAAGACATTAATTATGCGTTATAGTAACAAGCTTAGTGTTGATGGTGTGGTGTTAGTCCACAGTATCTCAAGTCAAAGGGTATTTTAGTCAATGTCAAGTAAAAAAACACAGATTAAGTATATACCCAGTGGCAGAGTGGTTAGTGTTCTCGCCTCCCAGCAAAGAGATCGTGGGTTTGATCTCGGGCCAGCGAACTCACGAACTCTCTATGTGGAGTCTGCATGTCCTCCCCGTGTTACGATGGGTCCTCTCTGGGTACTCCAGCTTCCTCCCACCGTCCAAAGACATGCATGTGTTACGTGACTTGGCGACTCTAAATTGCCCCGAGTGAATGGTTGTCTGTCTGTGTTCGTCTCTGTGTCAGCCCTGCGACAAGCTGGCCCCTAGCCAGGGTGTACCTCGCCTGAGGCCCAAAGTTACTGGGATAGGCTCCAGTCACCTGCAACCCTTAATAGGAATAAGCGGAAGAAGATGAAAAAAATGGTCTAATCTTGTTTATTTATACATTATTATTGAGTTATGTTTTTAAAGCATCTCGTGGGCACCTGTCTTTCTATCATTACATTGTCTCTAACTGTCTTGTTATTGTGATTGTGTTATTGTTTTATTGTGATTGCTTGTTCTAGCATCTGTTTTTTTTTATTTTGTGTTGGGTTTTTTTGGGGGGGTTTTTGCTGCAAATCAAATCTACCTATGGGTACAAATAAAGTCAACTGAACTAAACTAGTAGCTAGCCTGGCCTCCAACTTTCTTTTTGAAAACAGGAGAATCTGGATCCTCTGTCATAGCAAGCCATTTCCACTCAATTTTGGAACTGGCCTATCACAGCTGTTTATCTGCAGAGCGCATGACAAATGCGGAAGATAATCTGTCAAAAATAACCAAGATGACCCGAGCTGATACAGATTGAATTTTATTACTTATCTCACCTGATTATTGGTGTTCAGTCCTTTCCTTTGTTGCTTGTTGATTCTGCTGAAGTCTGTGTTGTATGGAGCTATATTTGTCTCACAACCAAAAAAATAACTGATGCAAAAATATATTGTATTGATGCAAGTACACAATGATTTATTCAAAATCCCTCATTTGTGACTGACATGCGGCAATTTTTCCAAATAAAATCCAATTTAATATAATAATATTCATTCATTCATTTTCTACCGCTTATTCCCGTTAGGGGTCGCGGGTGACTGGAGCCTATCCCAGTAACTTTGGGCCGTAGGCGGGGTACACCCTGGACAGGGGCCAGCTTGTCGCAGAATATAATAATATATTGTTTTAAATTATTTCAAACATTAATCCTGTTTGTCATTCATAAATCTGCAGTTTTTCATGTGAATTGTTGAATCTGCATTTGTGAATCACTCCATTCTTGCATTCATCACTTCTGCGTATTGGATCTTTTTGAGACATCCCTTCCACATTTTGAGACAGCTTTGGATTTATTCAAAACAAATGCTGTTCTAATGATGACCACTTGGTGGCAGTGTTCAACGACAGGGGCTATGCTCCCACTTCTTCCAAACAGATTGTAAGCTGAGAGGTTAGTGTCAGGACAAAGACAGCAGCGAAAACATGACATCAGTCTAACTTTACTATGGACAAACTGCTATCTAATTCAATCATTCAAAGGGTTTTAGTGTTTGTGTGATTATTATTAGTATAAGTAACAGGGCTCGCAAAATCGCTAGCCGTACATCTTTTACTTTTTCCACTTGGGCTATCAAAATTTGACAGATCCTAAAAACTGTAAAGAAATATTTATTACATCTGTAAATACGTTGTGTTTTGTTTGCAGCGTGATGCCATTTCTGGGCTCTTTGTGAGAGATGGCACCGTCCCTCTCCTGTAAGTTGCAGGCCCACAGTGTTTCTCCTCTCAGCCCCTCCCCATCCAGTTTCATAGCCCTGACCTGTCAATCATTGGTGACCTGTCAGTCATTGGTGCAGGCCGGACCATCACCTGCAAAAAAATGGTCTAACCCCCATGCGGAGTGGTGAATCAGATGCTAAACTTTAATAATAATAATAATAATAATAATAATAATAATAATAATAATAATAATAATAATAATAATAATGCATTCATCTTATATAGAGCTTTTCAAGACACTCAAAGTTGCTTTACAATTTGGTGCATTAGTCATTCACTCCTCAGCCACACTTGGTGGTGGAAGCATGGCTGCCATTGTGCGCCTACAGTCCCTCCGACCACCACAAACAGTCACACTGACACATTCATACAGGCAAGGTGGGTGAAGTGTCTTGCTCAAGGACACAACGACAGTATGCAATGCCAGCAACGGGGCTTGAACCTTGAACCCAGACAGAGTCAGGGCAGAGACAGGAGAGAGCACTCTGTCCTGGCAGAGACAGGACAGAAACAGGACAGCATCAGGACAGAGACAGAACAGAGACATGGCAGAGACAGGACAGAGACAGGACAGAGTCAGGACAGCGACAGAGGGGGGCACTGCACTGGGGCTGCTCTGAGCAGGTTATTGTCATTTGCATGCTGTGAATAAATGAACATAAACATCAAAAATATCTATTTTTGTAAATTCATTGAATTTAGCAATTTATTCAATATGTTTATATATGACCTTATGAATTTACAAGACAGGAGTCCTGTTGCCTTCAAGTTGGTGGGATGGCCATTTATAAAATCTAAATATGGTGCAAAATATATAGCCTAGTTTTAAAGCCCCAAATACATGATTTCAACAAATAAAATAAAAACAAAAAACACAAGTATGTTGTTGTTACTCAGACAGTTTAGTGTCGAATTGTTATCATAGTTTTAAAAACCCACCAGTCAGTTAAAGTGTATTGAAGTAGTAGGCATACTATATTGACAACGACTTTTTGGGGTTACTTAATTTCATTTAGGGCTACTAAAATCTGAAGAGTGCCTGTCTAAAGGTCTATTAGATATTTAGGTAATTTCATGAGCCCTGAGTAAGCCCCATTTAATGCAATAACCACAAAAATGGCTGCAGCAAGTCACAAATGAGGAGTTTTGAATAAATCATTCTATGTGCATCAACACATTTACTGTTGGATCATTTAATTTTACTGAGACAAATACAGCTTCATATGTTCATTCCTTTTAATTATTTTTCTTGCTGCCATTTTAACAACAGCAATGGGACTTATTGACGTCCAATGTAACAACCACCACATTCAAATAAAACTTTTCCACAAGTCTTTGTACAACTAGCTTTTGTTTCTGGCCCTGTTCAGAAATAAGTATAGAGTTGCTCATAATATGGCGCATTCTGGTGTTTTATGGCATAACCAGCAACAATTCTTCATAAGCGCCATGTTTGTTTTGGTAAGCAGCCTTTTTCTGATTGGTTTCTCTGCCTGTGATTGTTTTAGGGCTGACAGTCTTTGGTCGCTTAGTCGATTAATTAGTCGGTGAGGTCTTAGTCGACTAAAATTTCATTGGTCAATTAGTTGCATCCACTCTTTGTATTGAAAAAGTGAGTCTAATTTACTACTTTATAACTTTTATGTTTTATTTTATTTTATATAACATAGATGATTTTTAGATTACAATGTATTTTACATCCATCTTTTGTAAATATTATATCACCTAATTAATATAAAGTCACTTTTTTGTATAAGACTGGTAAGTCCCTCCGCATTTTCTTTTGGCCGATTTTGGTCACTTAATCTCTGTACTGGTCGACCAACAATTACTTTGGTCGACTACAGCCCTAGATTGTTTGTCCCAAGGAAATGAAACTCCAGTCAAGAGGTGGCAGACTAACTTCTTTATGTAGAATAGAAAAAGAGTTAATTTGGATGGCCAGGCTAAGTAGTAGCAGAATAGTAGCAGCAAATATAGTACTAGCAGCTGTTATTTTTTACTACACAGTCATCAGTTCTTAACTTAAAATTTACATTCAATACTTTTAGTCAAGTAATATTTTTGTTGGGTACTTTTATTTCAACTTGATTTTATTTTCATATAACAGTATACTTTTACTGATTTTCTGTTCTTCCTCCACCTTTGCTCCATTCTAATGCCATCATGAGATTTCATAATAGATCAGCAGTTTATTGCCCTACTCAGTGGCCAGTGTAGCAGCCGTCTCTCCGGACAGTTTCTTTTGCTATGAGGCAAATAAATCAATGAAAAAATAACACAAAAATGACCAGAGATCGCCCAGGGACCGGACTGGAGTACTGAAGGTGATAAAGGTGAAGGCTGACGAGCTCTGAGCCAATAGCGGCGCAGCTCGAACATAATAAATTTAACACAAATTGCCTGCTTTAATTGGGTTCATGATCTGTGGACTGGAGTGTCAGGAGCCTCCAGTAAAAAAAGGCCCTGACAAATGGGACACACAGGTTTCCAGCGCCGTTTAATGATGTTATAAAGATTGAAAAAATATTGGCGACGTCTGAGGGAATAGACAGAGTTGGAGCCAGGCTTTGTATCAGCTGGAGTGATGAAGAGGCTGGCCTTGTGACGGCTAATACGAACTATACAGCAGCGATGATGAAGATGTGTCACCGAATTTTCTATTAAGTCTCGGCATGAGGTTTTATAGCCTACAAATACAGACACTGACAATTTTATTATAGAGGCATTCTGTGTGAAAAAGTTTTAATTAACAGCTTTTAAATTTGAAGGCAGATGCCCTTGACGTTAGATTAGATTCTAAACTTTCTTTTATTTACAAAATGGCCACAGAAGAAAAATGGCAGTGGAGTTATCTAGTCTTAAACCTAACAATGATTCTGTCCATTCCCAGTTCAATCAGTATTCAGACTGGTGAATAATGATGTTTTTTTGTTTTTTTTATCATAACAATATGCATAATGAGTTCCAATAAGTTGCTGTTTTACAACAATACAGCTTCAGCTATCAGATTTAAAATGGGCATTTTACAAGAAGAATGCTGAATCTAATTTTGCACTCTGTATATCAGTAAAAAAAAAAAAAAAAACACTTAAACTATTCACTGTACTTAAAACATTGTGAAACTGAATGGTAGGTTTTTGTCATTTTTATATTATGCTATCAATCTGGACATGCTATTGTTTAGGAAAAAGCCTATAGATGTTGCCAGAACATTAGTGCCCGTTTTTGTGTGAAAACAAATGAGCCATGAGCAGGAGAGAAGTTGGTGGTATCAGGCCAAGCACTGCTACAAATCCTACGATCAATGTGTACTTCAAAAAATAAAATAAAAAAACAATTTGCGATTTTTATTGCTAGCCCACAGACCAAAAGAAACCAAAGGAAGAGATCTGTGGCTTGCCTGAAGCCACAGAGAATGAAAAGGAATTACAGTGTATGTCAGATGTACATATTTGAATGGCAAGTCACTGTTAATGTACATATTTGAAATAATATTAATACCACATAAAACACTTATTCACTTAACTTAAAGGCGCCATGAGCAGTATATATTTTTTCTATTTCATAAAAATGACCCACATATGTGCCAAGATATGATGTAAGCATGTTTAAATCAAATGTTAGTTTTACTGATAACAACGGTACAGCTGATTTATTTACAATTAAAAATATATTTTACATAAAGGCCAAGTTGTTTTTGTTTACATTTTTTGTTTTGGTTCTAAAACTGCATTGCTGATCATCAGAAAAGCGGAAAGACTGGCAACCCACAGACCATTGTTTTGTTTTAGACTGCAGTACTGTTTTCAAACCAGTACAAGCACATGCTGCTTACTGTACCTTTAAGTTAGTCTTAAGATCTAAGATGGCGATCTTACACGATGGTTTAGCTATGTAAGCTTTTATGCTGTTCTGTAGCTTTGACAGTGATCTTTCCACATTAATGTTGATGTCGCTTCAGTCCAGACCTATATTAACACTAAACACATTTAAGTAGGGGAACATTTTACTGATATTGTATTTGTCATATAGGACATGAAATTAAGTATATTGTTGTACTAAAATACATGCACAATGTGGGGTCATTCACCCATGACAGAGGCAGCAATCAGTTCCTATTTTCACAAGTTTCTTCAAATAACAATCCTGATTGTTCATTCAGTGAGGGAATATAATCGTTAGTTTAGGTGGCCATGTTAGCTGTGCTCCTTGTAGCTTGTGTTAAGTATGTTAAGGCCAGAATAAGAAGAGATTTGACTCTCATCTATAATGGAAATGGGTCTGGAACAGAGAAAAATAAAACTAAATGCATTTTGTTCCTAAAGCTTAAAAGAAAAGGCAGTGCTCAGTTTGCCATCTGTGGTCAACAACAGGAAATAATGAATCCTCAGCGTGTTTTGTTGATGTGACACTACTGAAAGTATACTTTATGTGTTGTTCCAATCCATTATAACATTTTACACAACACAGCTTTAATTCATTGAAACAGAAAAGAGTGTAAGTGTTGATTACATATGACACATACAGTAATGCCTCTGCGCACATTTGGATGTCAGACAAAAAGCACAACAGTCCGCTGCCAGACAATGAGGACGACTGATGACACACAACATCTGGAGTCATGAAGGCAAACAGCATGTTCTTCAGTGCCCAGAACCAGCAGGACTGCAAACTCACACACACAACCAACACACTTCATCTACAGACATCTACAGCACACACACAACCACCCGACTGTGCACTCACAGGTCAGCTCAATCAAATGGAAAATAAATTAAAAAACTTCTGTTACATTTGTTCAAGAAATAAAGCAGCAACAGACAACTTTGTCCTTTTGCTTTTTATGGTTTTAATGTTGAAGTGATTTTACTTACACTACTGTCTCAACAATGGTAGCTAAGGTTATGTTGTAGTAAAAACATAACCGCTGTAACAAATACATGGCATCAAACTTTATCTTGTCTTTTTGCTGTCAGTGATAAGACGATTCTGGTCTAAATTGCATCACCAGCCAGCAGAGATGATGATCTGCAATTTCAGGAAATCAACACCTGAATAATGTCTCATACACACACACACACACACACACAAGCAGCCCCCAGGACCAGCTCAATGTCAGCACACTTCACCGTTCATACTCCTGAAGGGAAGAGGCGTGTGATACAGAAATCCCTGTTCACTGATATCTCCCTGTGATAATGATGTGTGAAGGTCATTTGTCGCCGGCATTGGCAGGACTCTGTATAAATCACTACAGAATTGGCAGGATGGGTATGCCTGCAGGTCTTCCCCCGTTTCTGCCTGTCGCCCACAACTCCGGCAGATATGTACAGTAAATAATGACATATCCGAACCATTTCATCTCTTACTGGGATGGCATATATGTCAGAGCTAGTGCTATACTGTAGGATTTCATCTTTCGATCACTCAGACAGATCAAGTGAGCTCTATTATAAAAGCATAAAATTTTGATTACCTACCAGAAAACTTTTTTTTTTTCAGTGTAGTGGTGTAGATCTACCAATGGGGGCTTGTTCGTTTGATTCCACCTAGAATAATCCATTAAGTATTAAAAAAAAAATTCTCAAAATGAAAAAGGAAAAATCACACACTTTTACTTTCTTTTACGAAAGAAAGTAAAAGTACTTTCTTTTATGAAAATGGCATGGTAACATTGCTGTTGCAGTTAATTAAGTCATCCAAAAGGTTCACACCTAACGGTCCTGTCATGTAATACTCTAGTGTTTTCTGTATTCTACACTTGTTATTTTTTGTAACATTTCATTACAACAGCTCAGTCATGTTATCATGTAATCAAATGTTTCCTGTCATATAGCTTTTTATTATGACATTTCTAGCACTATATGTGATTCGATTTTGTAAAGAATGTATCACAAACAATATAGCACACTCATCAGGTGAGCTTATAGACTGATAAAAGCAGGTGTGTCTCAAATGCACATTTTATGTCTGATGAAGGACAAGCACCAAAAAAACGTCACGTGTGGTGAAATTTTTTTTTTTTTAATTTGAGCTAAAATGTAATGTTGTGGCTTTTACACTTTGTTACTTATTGATGGACTAATTTCTGATTCAGCACACAATCAAAAGGATTTTTTTTTTTTTTTTTTTTTTTGATATGCGTGTCTTTCGTCTCTGGACAATGACTTAGGGTATTGATGGGTTTATATAAAATTTGATTTCAATAGGTTAGCATGTAATAACTGCTCAATAACAAACCAGAACAGAACAGAATCATACTGCTCTAAATAAGCAATTGCCATATAAATATAAAATATTTTCTTCCACGAAACAAGACTAAATTTCTTAAAGCTATTTTATATATATTATATATTTTATATTTTATTTTATATTTTGATGCTTTGGTTTGTAACCTAGAAATATGTATTGCATTTTCAAGATCTAAGCAAGAGTGCTGTTCTGAGCACATTTATAAAGATGATACTTAAAGCCCACACCATCTTTGTACTGATTTGTAGACCCGTTTGTCCCTTAAACTTTTTGTTGCCATGTTTTTATTCATTTTTGTGAGTCATCTTAACAATGCCATAAATAAAACAACCCCATATATGAACAAGCCAGTTGAATTTAAAACCACATTGATGCTTCCTACAGTAAGCCATCCCTTTGTTCAACCTCTGCACTGTCAATGTCTTTTGATTTGCTTCATACGTAACTCAAAGACACATCAAAGGCACGCAGCGGGCTAAACACATTTTCATGCAGATCTCTGTCGTGTGCAGACATGCGTGTGCTGTGTGTGTGTGTGTGCGTGTGCGTGTGCGTGTGCGTGTGCTCCATACTTTGAGAAAGGCAGGTTCGGCCCCTGAGGCGATGACAAAGCGATCAAACTCTATGTGTCACATATAAATTGCTTTGACCTTTTTTCCCTCTCAGACTCATGGCTCGATGGCAACGAGGGACATTTTACCTCGACTGGAAAGAGTGCTCAAGTCCACAAAACATACGGAAATGGCAGGCCGGGAAATTAACAGTGGTAAGTGTTTGTCCTCTACGGGGTCACAAACGCAGCCGTCTGTTCGCTCCTGTTTATGCTTGGCCAATTTCCCGAAAGACTTCTAAAAAACCTTGAGCGTTTATTGCAACGCTTGCGTCCTGCAAGTAAATTGAATTTGCTTTATGTATGAAAACAAAGTGGAAACAGAGAAACAAGCGCAGCCGTCAGTGGTGAGCTGCCCACTTGCTGCTAACACCTCTTAACCCTAATTAAACAAAGTGGCCATTTTGTTTTTTAGGCCTCCACACTTTTGACCACTTGAATACATTTCAATTTTTTGATGATAAGTAGACTTCACAAATGAACCTGTTGTCTGCTGCAGCCATCTGGACAGAAGTCATGTAAATGAATGGACCTGCGCACTTGACTTGTGTAGCGATTGATCGTTATTACTCTCTTGGCATAATATAATATTCATGCATTAGAGTGGGCATGCATTCGTTTTTTCTCCTCCTAGTGCCGCGGTTGGTAATTGAAATTTTTGAAGTGCGACTTGTTTAATAATGGAATTAATTTCCCATGCAAAGTGTGTATGATTGGCCATGCACAGGGAGAACACAGGGCATTTCCACTGAGAAAATAGCAGGCAGCGAGCCATATTGGAACCATATATTTATGCTGGCAACATTCAGATGATTTATCATTTTAATTACATTGATTATTTTTCATTAATAGTACTGCGGCAGTGAGGACAAAAATGACTGCAGTCAAAAACTAGAGAAATATTTAGTGAAAGTATACACATAACCACAACATACAGAATAGCCACTCACAGCCTATGGTCATGTTGTTTGGCAGCTATAATTTCTCTTGAGTGGAGTCATCTCCCTGTTTTACTGTGGGTTATCTCAGCGTACTTTCCTCTCACCGATCAGAAACATACATGTGTTGGGAGAATTGGTGAATCTGAAATTGTCCCCTGGTGAATGCTTGTCTCTCTGCGTATGGCTGTAAGTGTTTGTCCAGCAACTAACTGTCCATTACCCAGGGTGTACCACTCCTCAGGCCCAAAGATGGCGTAATAAGCTTCAGCAACTTGCTCCGGGCAATAGGAATAAGGGGTAGAAGACGAATGAAATCATTTCATTAGCTCTCACTAGGTAACTGGCTCTATTGTGACCATCACTGAGAAAGACCAGATACTCTGCTACAGAGAAGAGTAAAAAAAAAAAAGCTTTTGCAGAAATATGCAAAATATTCTTAAATCAAAGTTGAGGTTGCTTTGTAAAGCTATTGATTATGATTAATAGCCACAAAGTAGAGGGAGATGTGAGGAGCTAGTGAAGGCTAATGATCAAGCAGCTTTGACACTGAACGGCTAATGTCGAACAGACTGTTCCTGCCCGCTCCAAACCAAATAACAGGCCACAGGGAGAGAAGAACAAAGGCAGCTCTCATGTTCCCCATTCACAAGCACAAGGACAGGTTTTACAGTGGAGTAACCCAGCCACAAGATGTTGGATTAGAGGTGGTCAAAGATGTTATATGTTATCCCAAATGTTTTATTTTAGTGGTTATATGTAAATTAGTTTACCCACATTATCAAAGAGAGTAATGCTGACAACGTTTAAAAGATTTATAGGAAGACAGATTTTAATTTTGATACTAACCATAAATCAGCCGATTGGATGGAAAACACAAATCTTTGTTACTCATACTTAAGCGCTCTAGGACCTTTTATAAATTATAAAATTAAATTAAGCTTTTGCAGAATTGTTTACCATGGCAAAACAAGCACAAAATTGTTATTGTTAACTGAAATTGTTTAGCAGCTTTAGTGCAGTTTTTATTGCACAAAAGACAATCCTTCATTAATCTTCTACTTCTTATCCGTTAAGGGTTGTGGGTGGCTGGAGCCTACCCTAGAAACTATGAGCCTGAGATCGGGTAGCCCCTTGACAATGGCAAAATCACATGGCTAACACTTACAGACAAATACTCACGCTCACATTCATTCCATATACTGTGTGTATAAGTGCTAAAATTATATGACCAATTGACAATACCAATCTGGACTTCACAATATGAAGCTGTATTACAAATTAACATTTGAAAGAGTTGCAGGTTACACAATTTTTTTCAGTGTAAATGTAAAAGTATGCTATTTGGACATGGCACACACAACACATTTATATTCATGGCTGAGGTTACTCTTATAAATCCATTTGTGTGAAAAGCACAGGACAAACACACAATTAATTAAGAGTTGACAGTGAGAACTGAGGCTGACCAAAGGGGAGGGGCCAGAGCAGTGAGGGTGTGATGAAAACACTAGGCTCAGCACAATAACAGTGTGTCGCAGCCAAGACATATTACTTTAGGCTAATGAAATGTTCACAGGCTGTAATTGTTGTAATGAGAGGACACACTGTGAACAGGGAAATATGCAGAATTGAGAACGCGGCCAGCAACAAAAACAGGACGGTAAAAATGTCACTTACTTTAATGCAGTTCAATAGATTTCTTGTTACAATTTATCTGTGATTATGACAGCCCCAAGCATTAAGAGACAACCATAATTAAATCTCATTCTTTTCTGTCCCTAGATCTTTGTTTTATAAAATCAAACAGGAATCTGACATTAAAAGTTGAGTGTTTTCGTCAAAATTATAAAACAACCTTAAATCCCTCCATCTAAGGCCACCCATGCACGATGCACACACTGCCAAAATTGTATGTAGATCAAGAAAAAAAGTTATAAACGATAAAAGGCAAAGCCACAGAACAGAGCACAGATAATTCACTGTGAGGATGAGTAGGTGGAAGTAAAGTGGTTAAATAACCTCAGAAGATGAGACATTTGGGAGAGTCTAACTCAAACAACCGGTGATTACATCTCTTAACAAGTCAAGTACATTTCCGTTTTAAGGCTGTGCTTAAACGACCGTGAATAGGTGCTCTCCTGCTGCATGCTGTAATGACTGGGAAATCTCCCGGTGTACATGTCTATGGGAACAGCAAATGTTGTATAATGTTGAGTGTTTTAGGCTTAGATTTAGAGACCATGTATGTGCTATTATTTTTTTAGAACAGAAAACTGTTTAAGCAACTAATAAAGGCATTGGAGGTAATTGTGGGACAAACCAGGGCCACATGGTAGGCACTCTAAATTGGAAAATGTTTTGTAGAAAATAATAGCAGAAAATAAAGCTATACAGTTGTTGCGACAGACAAATATATGATATATAAATGGATAGTGTATCTTTAATGCCATTGAACATGATTTAAATTACATTAATGACTGCAGTATTGTTGTGATTGCAGTTTGGTACATTTATAAAATTTAAGGCAAATGACAAGTGAAACAAATTTTCACCTAATACCATAGTATGCCTCACTGGGATTTTTACTGCAGTTGTCTCCATAGAGAAGACATGGTCAAATACTTACTCAATATAATTACATGTAGGTTTTTTTCAATATATTCAAATGAACAGCTGCACTGCCAAAACTTTACCAAGAGGGGTCATTATTCCACAGCACCGTAACCACTATTTCTGATGTTTCAGCCTCATTTCTTTACATTCACAAAACACAAGAAAACAGCTTTATTCTAGGCCTATGTGCAAATCTGTTTTCTGAAGTCTGCATTTTTTGTTTCCTGGGTGCATATGTTTCAGGGCTTGGTTTTTAAAGTTGAAGATGTTTCACCTTTTATCCAAAAAGCTTTCTCAGTTCATGTGTGAAACATTAATCTACCATCACATGTTTCCTTTTTATCGACAATGCAAGAGTGCTGTGAATCTTTAACTATGACAGAATACAGCCAAAGCTAATTTCCCCATCAATACAGTCTGCATTTTTGTTTCCTGGGTGTATATGTTTCAGGACTGCCAAAGAAAGTGCTGTAAAATAAAAAGCAGCAAAAGAAAGGTAACAGACATTTGAACTGTATTTACAGAGGCGAGGTACACCACACACAGGCGCTGTCTGGGCTGCTCTCTCATCTGTTTTTGGTCCGCTTCTTTGTTGATCCGCAAGTCATTATGACCACTAAAAAGTTACACATCTTGACTTTGAAAATGGTTCACAACTTTGCCAACGCTGACTGATACTAACCTTTGTATTACAAAACATTGTACGCAAAGATAACATTCAAAATATAAAAATGTGTTACTTAATTTAAACTCTCAGACAAACTTTTCTAAGCAACAATAAAGAAAGTTGGTCAGTAATTGCATCATACTGTGACAAATACAGCCAATGACATTTGCGTGTCCCTGGAGCCATGGCTTTAAAGTGTGAGTTCTTCTGGACATTAGCAGTGCGTTGACTGCACTGAGCTAATCCTGCCTCTCCTCCTGGGCCTAGTATTAAAATGCAGAGCTGCTGTTTGTCTTTGTGAAAGGCCTTTATTATGAAAGTGGCCTCACCTGCTAACACATCACCGCAGTAAACAACATGACTTATGTGCTTAGCGCCGCAGCCTAACACACATTTATTAAATTACACTTCTCATCCACGCATCAGCCTTCTCCTTTGATTCATTTCCTTTAATGAGTTTGCTGATTTAGACTGGCATGCTGTAATGAAAAGGTAAAGACAAGCAAGCAGGAGAGCTATAAATAAGTCTTGGAGCATGAGGAATAATGACAGGAGTTTAATGTCCAATTAGATTAAAAGGTTCTCTGACACAAAAGCAGGATGCTGAGTGCACTGCTCAATGAGCCTGTGAGCGACATTGATTAACGTTAAACACATCTATTACTCTCATCTGGGCTGATCAACAGCTACCTGCCACCGCTCTCACACCAGACCTGTGCAGCCTGGCACTTACAGGCCTCTGCGCTGGACCTGGCTCTTTAAAGAATAAAATTATATAAAATTAGGGATCCCTTTAGAATTGTTTTCTGAACATTTTTTCATCTTTGTTGTAGACATTGTGCAGTCATTTGGCTAATTTGACCCTACATTACCTTTATATTCAAGTGATAGATAAGTACAATCAATTTACACAAGTTTTACAAAGTTTGTAGGAGATTACGCAGTCAGAGGCACAGCCATCACCTGAAAGCACTCCACATTATCATGGACACCAACAACAAAGCTATAGGTGGGATGTCTGTCTCTCTTCACTATGATTATGAATATCAACAGTTGTCTGTAGGCTTCAGAACATCTAGAGCAGACTGCGGAGGTGTGGTACATAGATGTGTCTGCTTGTTATTCTGCTGACAAGCTTTATGAACGCTCACTGGGGGAGAGATGGATGGAAAGATGAGAGACATGGTCCTGTGGAGGAGTGTGTCAGCACCTTTGACATCTAACACAGCTCACATTAACGTCTACAGAATATGGGGCACCACAGAGATGAAAATGCACAGCTTTTATTTTGTTTTTGTATAAAGCAGAGTTCCTCTTTTTTACCAATCTCTACTGAAGCAATGAAAGACCATGTGTGAAACACAACAAAAGGTTTAAATAGCAGTCATCTGGACTTGTTTTTTTTAAGTTGAAGACGTTTCACCTCTTATCCAAGAAGCTTTTTCAATTCATGCATGAAACATTAATCTACTGTCAGATGTTTCCTTTTCAACAACAATGCAAGACTGCTGCAAATCTTTAACTATGACAGAATACACCCTGTTCCAAAGCTAATTTCCCCATAAATACACTGTATGTCATAACTTATGTGCACAGCTCATACATTTGGGAGTTTTTCTCCCTTTTGGCTGACAGTAGGATTAAATCAAACAAAGGTCAAATGCTTAAAGGTCCCCTATTAAGCTAAATCAACTTTTTTGAGCTTTAAACCATGTTATAATAATAATTAAAATAAATAATTATTTATACCATGTTTTTTGCATCTCAAAAACATACCTGGAGTGGTATTTTGTTTCATTCCTGCTGGTTTGAGTAATCCTGTGTGCTCAGCCCATCCCTTCTGAAGAGCATAGAAAACAGGAAGTGGTCCTGCATTTTCAGATCGTCACTGGACTCATTCTGGTCATTTCAGCACTTACATTGCCGTTACTACGAAGCAGTAAGCTCATGTGTCTGTTAGCTTTTTGTTGCTAGCTGTTGGGCGACAAAGACCAAACCATTCAAGTGTACTGCCCACTTTGCCACTGAGGTTGAAAAATATTTTTACTCAATTATATTTTAAAATATACTTGAGTAAGAGTAATGCCCCTCAAAGATAGTCAAGTAAAAATTGTTTAAGAAAATGTTTCCAGAAAAAACATTTAGTCTGAGTAAAAGTATCTAGTAAAAAATCTAGATACTTTCTACCTCTAAAAGACACTGACTTTAAGTGGAGCGATTCACTTAGGACCAAAACTAAATGGAACAGTCAAAATGAAAACATCCAGTCACTTTGTGTTACTAACAGAGCATTCCCAGATGAGGAAGTCATTAAGGCTGGAGTCTGCTTACATTTCTTCATTGCTCTTGCTAATAGATTGCTGGATAAATACTTTGTTTGGACTTAGTGTTAATAGAAGTATGGGAAAATGTTTGCACAGACAAAGCATTAGCCATTGCGTGACAGTATGAAGCACTTTTGCCAGAGAAAATTGTCAACACCTCAAAGTTTACAACACTGCTATTCGTGAATACAAGAGACAGCATACCTCTGTGTTTTTGGCAGATATCTGGTTTCCACTGTCAAAGAAGAAGTACAGTCTGAAAAATTGTGGAAGGCCATTGTCAAAACTGTTTTTTAGGATGATTTTCACTTTATACATTGTTCAGGCACAACATTATGACCACCAGCCTGTTATTGGTGGTCAAAATGTTCCTGCTTCTAATGAAAGAAAATATTCACTTGCAGCCCAATATACCCACTAAAAGGAGCCATGATGAAGAGATAATCTGTGTTATTCGCTTCACCTGACAGTTGTTATAATGTTATGCCTGATCACTGTACATAGTTAGGATGAAGAAAAGATTGTGTGGGGCTTATTTGAACATGTGTGATATCTGGGTAAATAAACACAGATTGCAGGGGAAGCTCATAGTAAACAGTACGGACATTTAAATGCAGGCTGGGTACGTTAATTTCCATGCTCTTGTGTATTATTGGTTAATTATAGCATGCAAGTCACATAATGTTTTGATTACATGCCTACATCTGCTGCAGCCACACTATTAGCACCAACAAATGCCTGTAGCCATAACTGCATCCAAGCTGCTCCTATCAAAATGTCACACAGAAGCTTGTGGTTTGGTTCAGATATACTAATCAAGCAAACCAGCCTCTGATATTTACAGAAGTGTCTCATGGTCAGCCATGTTGAAACCACTACAAGAAGGTGAGAAGGTTATACAGTTGTCAATAGCAAGTGGACATTTTGACCGCAAGATTGATGTGTTATGTTTTGCATAGACAAACGTAAATATTTGGGCATATTTGACAAGGCGCACATTGTGATGGCTTTACAAACAGGTCAGAGTCTTTTTTCACCTTTCATCACCCGGTGAGGGAGTGCAGAGGGCAAAAGCCTTTATGTGCAGTGCAAACATTATACTGTATATATTATTGTAACTGAATAGAAAATCTGTCCTTCATGGAGTGAGCTTGTGTGGTGCAGTTGTACTATTTACATTATTGTATTTTTAGGTGCAATTCTTGACATGGCATTGATGGCATTTTTACATTATACCTGTCGCCTCCCAGCAAGGAGATTGTGAGTTTGAGCCTCAGGCCGGCCAACACACAAACTCTCTGGGTGGAGTCTGCATGTTCTCCACATGTTACCGTGGGTACTCTGGGTACTCTGGCTTCCTCCCACCATCCAAAGACATGCATGTGTTAGGTGAATTGCTGACTCTAAATTGTCCCTAGTGAATGAATGTGAGAGTGAATGGTTGTCTGTCTGTATGTGGCTCTGTGTCGACCCTGCGACAAGCTGGCCCCTGTCCAGGCTGTACCCCACCTAAGGTCCAAAGTTACTGGGATAGGCTACAGTCACCCGCGACCCCTAACAAGAATAGGCGGAAGAAGATGAATAAATGATATTATAGAAACGTAAAGGACTTCTGCTACCACAAATGGTGTAAGTCAGATATACAGATATACTCTTGGTGTGGAGCAAAAAGATGATTCCACAATTATCACCATTAGGCTACAGTAGTTGTCTTAGCTTTATTAAAGGTCCTATATTATTATTATTATTGTTTTGTTGTTTTTTTTTTTGCTTTAGTATTTCACCTTTTATAACTTAAAATAATGTATGTGTGTGGAAAACATTATTTTGGGGAGCTGGCACTTTGACTTTGCTGAAAATGCTTGAACTAGGTGTCGCCCTCTGCTGGCAATGGTGTGGAATTTACAGAGCATAAAATGTTTATTTAGCGTGGCTATTAGCAACATGACACTAACAGATAGATAAATTAACTTACTGCTTTGTAATGACAGCAGTTTAGGCACTGAAATGATCAGGATGAATCCGGTGACGGTGTATAGGCTTTAGAAACACACATGAGCACTACTTGGTTTCATGTGTTTATGTAGAGCAAAGAGACTAAGCGTCTACAGATCTCTAGAAAAGGACAGGACAAACAGGTTTACTCAAACATCGGTGAATGAAACAAAATACTATGCAACATGGTTGTAACAAAGTTAAAAGCTCAAAAAAGTAGAAAATTTTGAGTAAAAAATGTTTGTCTCTTTGCCTATTTTCAAAGGCTCACCTCGACTTTGCTTTACCTAATTTCTTTCTTGTTGTTGTGGAAAAAGTCTCACACACTCCCACAGATTGCTATATCTGGAGCTCTCCTTCCTCCTCTTCATCACCAAGACAATTTTCTCTGCTTACTTCATCTAAGTCTCTCACTACTTATCTGACACTTTTTTTTTTTTTGTTCTCACTGACAGATTTGTTTAGCTGAAAAGACATTTAGTATTCGCAGACTTTATAACTACATTGACGCTTCTTATTTTGGACAAAAGCCTTCTCGTATCCTAAATATTATTGACAGTGTCTCACTTGACTGTATACATTAAAATTGCATTGGTGATTTATTCCCCACACGAGCAGTATGTAGTATGCAGTCTGTCAATCCCTCTGAGAGAGATAGAGAATTAGCAGTGTGCAGAAATAAAATCACCAGTTATATCGTTCTAATAGAAAAGAAACTTAATTAACTAGGTGAGCCTTGGGGGCCTATTCAAAATGCCTCCCCAAGCAACAGCACAGTGCAAGAATGACCGCCAGCTACAACAGACCTGCTTACTGATACAGAAAATATGATTGCTTTTCATATTCCAGTGAATTTCCACCATTTTCCATTTTACCTCAGGACACACAGTTGCTCAGATCACACCGGGGAAAGGTACAATGCCAGGAAAAAGGGGCCGTACAAGTGGGCGTTATTAGCTAAATGAATTTTAATAAATAACACTGCAACATAATGAAACATAAGACACATTTAAAAAGGCAAATTAAATGCTTGTTGAAGTATGTAAGACAGATAATGGGATACAGTAGTGAAATTGATGAGTTTAAGGAGGTGCGTTATACGGCGTTCAATTTATATGTAAATCAATCCACCTAATAGAATGACCCCAGCGCGGTGCCAGAGGATAGGAAAACTATCCCGCCCTAAGAGCGTTTGGTGAATTTTGAAATCTCATGAGCTTTTCTGTACAGCGGGTGTCAGCCTGGCACTACAACAAGCCATTAGAGCACTGACTAATGAGGTGATTCACTCATACACTTCACACAGTGCATATTTGCGGAGCCGTTTATAAAGTGGGCAACCGCAGACAGAGACAAAGCTGACCTCTTGGATGACTTGGAGATATTGGTGACAAAAATACCATCACTGTCTATTCCATCTCACCTTCCTGTCCTGTGGTAGTTCATGACTATTTGTCTGCTGGTCCTCCTTGTTAGAGCGACAGCAGAGGATAATAAGGACATAACAAACTACCTGTACCAAACCTCCTGCTGGATGACCTTTGACCTTTTGCGTACAGTATACAACACATTAGAACATCATAGACCCAAGCCTGCCTAAGAACATTCAACACATATTAAGCTACACCGAGTTTAATCATTAGTAGGTTATATAGTATGTATTACATTAAGTAAGTACACGCCAGTCAACCCTATCAGTCGCTAATGGCGTGGAGCAATGGGAGGCCAGGACACCTGTGTCTACTGCCCGATAATGAATATGATGAAGATGGATAATACTTTAGCCTGTCTGAAACCATGCTCTAAGTGAGGGAGTGATTACTGCGATAATTGGAAGCCATGGTGGCTGCCACTGGAGATGTACTCGCCTTGACTAAAATGGAGATAACACGGGACTTATTCATATTGGACCCGAGAGCTACAACTTGCAAATCAGGGCTGACAATGTCATCATAAAATTTGTGATGGTTTTTCCTGTTATACCAGTGAATCTGCTTCTATTTGTCTTGCCCAGTTTTAGCCCTCTTGTGAGTTTTTTTGTATTTATAGCCTATGGGCAGGGCTTAATTTGAGCCAGATCTTGCCTCCAGAAACTCCCTAATTTTGACGCAGTCAGATCCGGCAACTGTTTGCTGGGATCCGGTAACTCAGATGCAACTCAGAACAAAGTGTTGACTACATTTGACTCTTTTGACCTCCTAAACCTGCGTTCAAGGTCGGAGGTGTAATTACACAGAAATGAATATGTTTTAAAAATAAAAGCCATGCTTCATTTCCACGTGAGCGCTTCAACAAAGACTGCCCCCACGCTGTAATTCGTGTCTATAGAGTGTACAGGGAGTGCGGTGGAAAAGACCTTCACGTCAAACTGAAACATCTATTCACCACTGTTAACACCAGTGGTGTCTGCAGGTGTACAGCAGTACGCACTGTGCGTACCTTGAGATGTCTCCCGACCCCGCCCAATCCCTGCTGCATCCACAGAGCTGCACAGAGCCATAGTAGGCTGTGTTTTTACAAACGCGAGTGGAGCTACAGCTGACTGCTACTCTTTAAGTCAAAAGTGTTTGCTTGCAGCCAGAAGACAGTAAATCTGTTGAGGTTTGTCCTGACTTTGGTTACGCGGAGGGGACCTGCGTGATGTGCTTTGGATGTGCCGCGTTATTTCCGAGGTCCCGAGAGCGCACGGGACATGGCAGAGCCACGTCCGTTTGTTCTTTTACTCAAAAGCGAATGGAAGCTAGAGCTAACGCGCTGATCCTGGGTCACAGGATGAGACTCGGCCAGGTAAACGCCAGTGTCAGTGTTACATAGTTACGCAGAGAAACCTTACACCACGCGCCCTCGATGTGCGTTTTTTATTCCTCCATTATATCCCCTGTGCACACGGGACATAGCTCCACGGCAGTTTGTTCTTTTTTGTTTGTTCAAATGTATCTGTAAGCCGAGCTAACGCGCTGAGCCTGGAGCCGTGAAACGCCATTACGCAGGGAAGACTGCGCACTCCACGGCAGTCACTAAAAAGAAGCGAAAGCAAAAGGAGAGACATAGCCTGAAAGCTTACTGCTGCCATGTGCTCCCTTTCCTAATCTAGACTTTGTTTATACATGTCACAGCTCCATAAGTCTGTGTTCTTGCTGTGTGGCCTCACAGTAGGTCTATGACAGAGAGTCTACAAAGTGCAGTAATTACGAGTAGCAGCTACATTCACGATCAGCTGAGCAATCAAACGAACGTAAACGGGTGGCTATATTTATGTATTTTTCTAGTAGTGGTAGCGGTAGTAGTGGTGATGTCTCATTGTTTGGGGTACCGTGAACGTAACATCTGTGCGTACCTGCGTCCTCACGCCACGCGCTCGCCCCCTCCCCCGTGTACTCGCTGATCAGTCATTGAATAAAGGTGCGCACGCCACAGGGTCAGCTTGTCGAGGTTGAGGTGAATTCGTGGGCTGTCTTGCCACTGCTGTTTTGTATGCTTCCAAAAAGTATGCTTTCAATGTTAGCTCTCATTTGTCGTCCCGTTTAAACATATGTATGCTCCAAATATTAGCTCTCATTTGTCGTCCCGGTTAAACGTTTAAGCACTTTATATAATTTGTACCAACTGTATGCAGAGTATGCACCACGTAGCACTTTAAGGTTACCAGTTTTTGTGTGATTTAGTTATCTTTAGTCTTTTTTTCCCTTACTAACAGTTTGGTTTTCAGTTTACTAATTTGATTGTGTTTGGTTTATGGCTCATTTGGTTAATTAGCTTTAGTTTAGGTCCACACTTACTGGTTTCTTTCTTTGTGTTCATTTGGTACTTTTAGAGTTAGTGTTTTTTTTTTTAATTAGTATTTCAAAATAAAGGTTGTTTTTATTGTTGAAGAAAATAAACTGTTATATTGTGCACTCTACCTTACTCTCTGATTTCATTCGTTAGGTCTTACCAGTAGCACTGTTTTAATAGGAAACCCTCTGTTTAAGTTTAGTCCTTGGTTCTTCCCCAAGGTGGCGTTGTTTACTTTACCCCATTTAGTTAGTTTGGTTAATTTGCAGGCCTGTGGGCCTCTGGCCCTGCCCTCGGTGCGCAATCCAGGTCCTTCTTTCCCCCCGTGTTACACAAAGTACACTGACACATTACACTGAAGTGAAACGCTACAATGTATAATAATTTTAACAAATATGTTAAGATATAATTTAAAATTGACTATAAGTGAACAGTTGCTTGGTATTTTGGCATGTGTGTGTGCGCCTAAGCATTGTGTTGTGTGTACGTTCCGGGATCGGTGCTGACCTTGTGGACTCCCAGGTCAAAGCCAATTTTTGTTCCGGCATCGCTTGATTTACAAATTAAGCCCTGCCTATGGGTATCACAAAATAATTAAAAACAATAAAATCAAATAGGCCTACTGACAGAAAACTCAACCTACTGATCAAACAAACAGCCCTAAAGCCAAGAGCCTTAGAAATAAAATGCAACTTACCTGCAAGCTCTAGTCTGCCATTGCTTGAAAACCTGGCAACAGTTTCTCTTTTCAGATTGGACACAACAGGATGCTAGAAATATAGTTGCTGTTTGCTGCAAAAGAGAAGAAACAGGAGATCCACATAAGTGACTAAGTATCCTGTATCAGGGATGTCTAGATTTATGTATTGTTGTTTCATCTCGATTGTCCTAAGATAATGCAATCTGCATAATGTGCACTCACCTGACTTGGAACAGGACAAGTCTGTGTAGCTTTCTACCAAACTCTTGGCAGTGAAAGCAGCCATATTCCTGTAGTATTTAAAGCAGTGATGGGCAGTCCGGCTTTTTCAAAGATTCAGTTCTTTTGGCTTGGCTCCAGTAGAAGACCCGGCTCTTATGGCTCTCTATTTAGTATCACTTGGAGCATTTTATTTAGGCCTAATTTAGCAGTTATGAATGGTTTGTGTGTTGGTGAACCATTTTTCATCAGGGTTTTAGAACCCCTATTTTTATGCAGTTTGCAAGTACAAACCACAGTTACACAATACTGAACAAATTTTTGCTGTCTCCAGTATAATCTAAATCGCTGTCTTAGAGCCCACCTTACTTTTTTCACATAATGATATGATCCTAGTCTGTTCTCGCAAGAAATTATATGTTGTGCCCATCAAAATAAAATTCCAAAATTTTGCAGAGCTGAGCAGGAGAAGCTGAAGATTCGACTCTCACGGACTGCAGTCGGCTCTTCTGATCCAAAAAATCACTAGTTTAAAGTTCTCGCTAAGAGAGGAAAGCCATGGGCATATCCTTAAGACAGAAGCCAGGTTTACGTTGTTAGTGAAAGTCCATTTGTTTAAAATAACTGGCTACTTTTTTTTTTTGTTTTGTCTGTTTTTTGCAGCTCAGCCTGCTACCTAGCAGCTAGGCACTAGCCCAAAGGCGTCAAAACAAGATGCGTGAGAGCAAACCTGGTACAAACACGTTCAAAATTCAAATTCATGTTATATAGAAGTTTAGTGATAAAAGTATAAGAGGCTGTTCAGTGCCCAGTGAGACTTTGCTTGCTCTCGGCCCCTCAAAGCCTTGAAGGCCTATGTGATGATGGCAATCAAAACTCAAGATTTAGCTACTAAAAACTAAAGATAAAACTAAAGATTTGCTCCTTTACTGAGCCCTTGTGGCTAGGGTTAGTATTTAGCATTGTTTATGTAAATCTACCAATAATTTTTTTTTTCTTGGCCCATTACTCATCTTTTCTAAAAATAGGCCATGACATTCAAATTGTACCATTAGCTACTTTTCAAGTATTTTGAAAGATTTATCGAAGAATAACCAACAAGCAACCAACAAACAAACCAACATGAGCCAAAATCTAACTTCCTTGGCAAAGGTAACAGCAGGGACCTTGACAATATTCCTAAGAAAGGAGACTATGTTACCTGCATTGCAAAGTTATTTGTTTCCACTCTCTCTTCTCTATCTGTGCCATGGGCTTGACATAATGATCATTCCCCACTCGGGCCATCTCCATACCTCACACTGATACTCTGAAAGGATTTCACAAGTGATTTATGAAAAGCCCAAAGTGATCATTACACAGTTGCCTTTTCTGGCATCACTTTTTCTTCCTCCTTCTTGTCGGAGGTGTTGTAGGATTCCTGGGGGACGACCGGTGTCCTCTAGGCAGTGTCCTGGTGCATGGAGGGTGCGCAGACTAAAGGGGGTGCTGTTAATGACCATCTGCTCAGAGTGTAGCCTTTTTAATGAAGACTGATGTGAGAGGAGCCTGACCAGGGGGCTCCAGGCGGGGGGTCTAATGACACTATCTCCAAAGTCTGGACCTTCTCACTCGTCTTTTGTGCTCTGTTGGCCCGTAACACCACCCACTTTGAAAAAAGATAGGGAGATGAAACTGCCTTACAGGTTTGGTGTACCACTGTGATCAAATCATCAAATAGACAAACTGTTACTGTTTTACAGAGGAAATAATGAGCATTTATGCAGTAACTGGGGCCAGGAACCTCTGACTTGGCTAAGCGTGAACAAAGGCCTGTCCTGACTGCAGTTAGAAGTAGCCCAAATCTGACTTTTTTGCTAACATGTGACCTGTCTGTGATTCTTACGTGACAATGTGAACAGCACAAATCAGAATTTGTTTAAATGCGACTCTGGCCACTTTCATATGTGGCCCTAAATCAGATACGTATCTGATCTTTTACAATGTGACTGCAGCCTAAATGGCCAAGTTGCATTTAATCGGACTCTTACATTATTGAAATGTAACAGACAGCACAATTCTGCACTGGTGGAGGCAGGAACTGGCCTGATCAAATGATAACAAGCCTGGCAAATAACATTGATAGAGCTAGTCAGTGAAAAAAAATAAGGTTTTAAACCTAATTTTTATTTAGGGTGACAGTTCTGTTGAATTTAAACTTAAGGGATCATATTGTGACTGTAATGAGGAGAAATGCAAGAGAAAAAAGATGAGAAATATTAAGAAATTAGGATTGACATCAATACTGTCATTGACAGATGTATTCAAACATCTTCCACAATATCCTGAAATTATGGATAAACTGCGAGTGACACCTCTCACATCACAGTCCTATCATTACAGACTCCATCATGTCTTTTTTTACACATGCAGGTCACTTTAGGGCTGGAAATGGATCACACACGAGACTAATGGAGGTCACATTCAAAATGTAATGTGAACAGCCACAGAAAAAAAATCAGATTCAAGCAAAAAATCTGAATTGAGCATGACCTGCAGTGTGAATGCAGCCAAATAGTTTGGCTTCCAATATATACCTTAAAAGATGCATAATGACCTTTGGATTGGTCCTTCAGATAGGAAAAGAAAGTACAGTAGTATAATACTTTACTGGGGATTGTATCAGTAGCTGACTTCATTACAAATATTTTCATCTTCCAATAGCTTTGACTTTTTTGCCTGTTTTTGACTATTTTTAGGGGGCTCCGACTTCCTCCCATTTAAGACATGCATGTGTTAGGAGAATTGGTGAATCTAAATTGCCCATAGTGAATAAATATGAGAGTGAATACAATACATGTCTGTCTGTGTATGTCTCTGTGACAGCCCTACATCTAACTGACCATTGTCCAGGGTGCGACTTGCTTAAGGCCCATACTTGCTGGGATAGGCTAGGAATAAGCAAGAGAAGATAAATGAGTGAATGAATGACTGCTTCACTGAAGAAGAACTGGTGTCTGGCAATACCCAATTACAGTAAATGTGCGTACAGTATGAGCATGGCACTGCATTATCATCACCAGAAATCTGTCTTGACATGATTGACACTTGGTTAATGCATTACAGCTCGCTCCACAGTATATTCCAGTATGCCCATTTCAAAACTGAATTTGAGACACTGATGATGACCTGTAAAAACAAGCAGTATCTTCCTATTATAATCCACAGTCCATAATCCTCTTTTATTTTTCTTCTCTATATTTCATAAATACTCCTTATCATGAGTGTTAATATCCTGAAAGAATCACAGGATCTTACAGCACCTACCCCCAGGCGTTACCCTCAGTGTGTGCCCAAATTAAAAAGCAGCCTGTAGCCTATAACTACCCCTCTGAACACGGCTCTGTTGTGTCAGCACTCTTTTATTAGTTGTCCTATTTGATAACAGCAGGAAGCAGGCAAAATCTGAGCCAACTGGAAAACACACTCCTTACTAGTGCCCTTTCCTCTCGCTCAGACACAAGTTCCCTGTAGCCTAAAGGTTATTAAAGGCGTTGGAGGAGATTGATGTATGGAGGCATGAGCCACTCAGAAGCCCATCGCTTCCACACTCATCTTCATCTGCTGTTGCTCCTGACAGCACACAGAGCATGGGAGATGGATGAATGGCTATTTTCTCCTGGCTGTACTTTATCATTAGTGCATGATGGGGTACAATGAAATTCTTGTTTAAGACTCATTTGTTAGCCTAGATTTAGTTAAAGAGGGGTAAGTATCTGAGTGATTTTGAATAACTTAAACTGACTACAAGTGACCACATACTCAAGTAATTAGTTATGACTTTTTAGAGATGGAGAACTCGAGTCTGGGACTTGGACTTCAGTCAAGTGAACTTGACCCCAATCGCTGACCAGGACATGTCATTTCACTCAGACTTGTGTCAGATGACTCAGACTCGGACTTGTAAACTGATGACTTGGACTTTCACTCGGACTTGTAAATTGATGACTTCAACTTAGACTGACTTGTGAACCAATGACATGGACTAGACTCGGATTTATTAACTGATTAATTGGACTAGGACTTGTGAAGTGATGACTTGGACTCAGATTCAGACTTGTGAACTGATGATCTGGACTTTGACTCAGATTTATGAACTGATTACTCAGACATGTCAGTTTTGCATAAGTATAGAAATTTCACTCAATTTGCTGTCTTGACTCGTACTTGCTTTCAGTTCTTTTGAACTGGACTTGAATTAATTTGGACTGGACTAGATTCTGACACTTTCAAATGACTTGGACTTGACTCAGACTTGTACTTCAACTCAAGAGGACTGCAATTGGACTCGACTTGAAATTTTTTCTGGTGACTCAGACTTAGACTCCCTTTCAAGTGCTAATGACTTGATGTGAACTTGACCTGGGCCAGTCTTGACCAGTCTTGGCCAGTGACTTAAACTGAGGACTTGAACATGACTTAGACACAAAAACTGGTGACTAGATTACAGCACTGGAACACAATGTTACTGACTCAGCCGATGATGTCTTTGTTTGAATATAAAGCTGTTTTACTAATTTTATCTAAATTATATCTCCTCTCTTTTAACAAAACATCGATTTAGCATCAGTAGAAGAAGTGCATGAGTCAAGCTAGGGGCCATTATAATGAGGTATAGCACTAATGAAGTGCTGTCTCCTTGGCACTGTAGTGCTCTTAAAAGGATCAACACTGCATTCACCAACCTTGCATTTAACTTGAACTGTCATTAGCGAATCAAAAGCAGATTAATTAATCACAGGTCCACAGCCGAGTGCATTACCTTAAGTGACTATTGTAATATAACTTCAAGAGAAATCACAGATGATTCTTCATTTTGACGTGGGAATGAACGCTTTGGTGGTTCCAGAAGTGCTGATGCTGTCATCGTGAGAGGAGAGAGGTAGAAAATGCCTTCAGTAAGTGGTCTATTACAGCATTAATTCTGCTACAAATGGAGCTCTTTGCTAACGGTCAACACTTAGTTGTCACCTCCTCATTTTTTAAACCTTACTGCTCCTGCACTCAGCTTCTTTTGTCCCTTTCCTTTTCACAGCAAATCACTTTCCATTTGCAAAGAAGGTCTTGGACTTTGAAAGGACAGTGATGTCACACACAAGATTTATCCACTGCAAAGAACTTTAATGTTAAGTCATGCTCGTAAAACCTAAGCGTTTGTGTATAAGCCCTCGTTGCTTAATTAGAACCAATGAACCAAATAAAATCACTATTGATAAAGACAAATAGCTGAATCAAATAGAGGATTTTCTAAAAGCAGTCCCAAAAATTGTCCTGACCTTCATCCTGTCTGATTTCTTCCTTTTTTGATCTACAAATATGGCCCTAGTGAGTAATGTTACAGCCTCCTATTACTGTACTAATAGTATCCCCTGCTGGCAAAAGAAGGAACATTCAAAATAGAGGTTCTTCAAAAATTACTTTGAAAAATCAGTGTGCTACTTTGAATTAAATTTGAGGGGAGAACCGTAATTAAGAAAGGAAATGCAAAAAGGAAAAAAGTTTGATTATTACAAACGGGTGATTGTAGCGACATAATAGTGTTACCCCTTTACCACCAGAGGTCAGTACAACTACATAGTAATTCTGCAAAAAAATTACAAACATTAAACATTTCCCAAGTTTAATGTATCATAATCATAATCATAATAAGCTCCAGCAATATATTTACATGCACCTATTTATAGCCATAGCCTAATTGTTTTGAAATGTATTTATTTTAGATAATAATGACAAGATTTCTGTCATAAAGATTTCGTTTTAGCTCACCAAATAGACTTGCAACATTTAGAAAAATCACATTAAACCCAACATATTGTATTATTTATAATTTCATGTCTGTCAGTGTCAATTAGGGTCACATTACAGTAACAGAGTAAGATCATAAACTCTTTTCGTGTAACTGCTCAATTTTCCCCACCTCCTGTAAACACGGCGTTACCATGATGACCATGCACGGAGCGGGATCCTCAGCAAACAGCAGCTCCTGCAGAAAGGCGCCAGACAAGGCGCTCAGAAAGGTGGTTGCTTCCTTCAAGAAGAGGGAAAGAGTAAAGAATATACCGTACACTCTATACAGATATTATACAGTGGTGTTTCATTATGTCCATATGTCAAACCCACACAATAATCTAGGTACACATTTGCTACAAATTCTATTCTTCAAATAAATAAATAAATAAATATATATATATATATATATATATATATATATATATATATATATATATATATATATATATATATATATATATATATATATATATATATATATATGTTTGTCTGAGCTAGTTTGAGTTTTTTTTTTTTAAAGGGACATCGGCTAATTGCAGAGGCTAATTCTGACCTAGCCTTTAAAAAGCTGTTTCTGTAACCAAAAGGTCCTTTACGCAATAGAACGTAGAACGCGCGCACCTGACGTAGCCTACGCCATGGATACGACCTCCCGGCTCATAGTGTTGTTGATGAAAACTTTTCTAACTTTAGTGTTAAGGCTCGCTCTTTTTAATTGATGCCCAAAACGCGCCATGTCTAAGGCAAAAGGTTAAAAACGTGTGAAGAAAAGAACTTCCTGGAAACAGTAGTGAGTTGGGACTCCAGACGCAGCGCTTCAATCTTTTGAGGCTGTTCACTCAGAGCTGCACACTCTTAAAACTTTGAACTGGTCTTAGTGGTGTGGATTAAGAAAGGCACACAGTTTGATGGTATGAAGAAACCATTTGTGCAGAGGTGTCCGTTTGGATAGTTTTTGAGAAGACAACAAAAGGGTGAGTTAATGCACGACTGAGTATAACTTTACACTTCAACTTCACAGCAAAGGTCACAGTTCTGTCTGAACAGCCTAATTTTAGCTGTGTTACTTTAGATTTTTTATATTATTTTTCATAAAGTTTATCATTCTTTTTTACCGCTAGTCCATTGTATTATACTGCACTGTTGTTTTTCATCGCCATATTTTAGATTAAAGTTCCTAATTATACACATTTTATTTCATTGCTGTTGTGTTGTCTTAAGGGTGTCCAAAATGTTTTATTTGTTGTTATTTTCATTTAACCCTCAAGGTAGAAGTGGATTCGGCTACATATTGAAGATCTTCCCAAGCTTAAATCTCCTTAGCCATGAGTGGAAAGGGTTGCCAGCTCCTTGTCTCTCCTTGCAGTGTGTCCCCGTCTCTGAGCCTAATCAAAGGCCCCCAGTCCCAGTCCATCAGGTTCCCCATATCCTCCCATAGGACCAGTCATAGTTCTTCTTCAAGCACTGACAAAATACAAAAGCAATGCGATGGACAAAGTGGAAGCCATGCTGTTCTACCTTCGCTTAGTCTTCGACGAAAGGTGTTGACAAATGGAAAAGGTGTTAACGTGCCAGGCGCTTCAATGCAAGAGGAATCAGGGACCATCAGTTTTAAAGGTATATCTAAATTATGAATCAACTGTGTTACTGGCATACTATTTGATAAACATTGAAATATCATAGTATTAATTCATAAATGATACTTCCCAACACCTAAAAATATTTTCAAATTCTTGCTCTTGCCACTTGCTCTGTTATATATTGATAATTAACCAAGTGACAAAATTTTTTCACAGAAGAAAGAAGGAGGGAGGTGAAAACTCATTAGTGATTAACAGAGCACAAAGTGTCTATGGCCTGAACTGATGGAAAGTCCACAGCGTGTTTGGGAAAACCAGTTGAATATTATTTGTAACACGTATTTTCTACAAACCCAAATCCCAAAAAGACCAGAATGCAATGGTTCGGCAAATCACATAAAATTATATTTTATTTACAATAGATAGACCATAAACAATGTATCAGGTGTTGAAACTGAGATAACATACCATTTCATGTAAAAATAATAGTGCATTTTTATTATGATGGCAGCTGCAAATCTCAAAAAAGTTGTGACAAAGCAACAAAAAGCGAGTAAAAATGCTACATTTTGCAACTAATTAGGTTAATTGACCACAATTCAGTAACATGATTAAAAACAGCAATGATTATGCGCTGCAGTATTGCTCAGTTGGTTGCTCGTAAATAGCACAACTGCAGCTCGCCTCAATGCTGTGGGTTTGATTCCACACTTTACTGAATGTCTCTCTTTTGATTTTCTGTCACAACTCCACTGTCCTGTCTAATAATAAGGAGAAAAAAAACATTATTCTGTTCTGTGAATCAGGAGGACTGATCTATACAAAACTGTTCTATGGTCATGAATCAGAGTTTGAAAAAGGGAACCCCAGTTGGCCCAGAGAAGACAGCAGTGTTTCAGTATGCATCCTGGATCTGATATGAAGTGTGAAGTGAAGAATGTTACTGAAGAATGTCAGTGATACTGCACCAGTTTAACGGCTCATATTGATTTGCCTTAGCAGGTTGCTCAGAGTCTGGACCTACTATGCAAGTGTTTGGTCAGCCAGCTGGTGCAAACCTGACAGTGGCCTGCAATCCCCCCATCTTAGGCTCAGGTCAACTCTACACTGCAGCCCCTCAGCTCCCATCCTATCCACTAGGTGTTCAACTTCCACACAGCGATGGCAGGTGGGCCACCACAATTACACAACATCCTAACGATCTTACTAAAACTTAAATCTGCCATTAAAGTAGATCTTAACAATGTGTTTCAGATCATTATTGTCCAGAGAGTCATTGGCATCCACCACCCTCAGCCTGTTTGAAACGCAGTCTGTGTTCAGCAGCAGACACGACTGGCCATATGGCTACCGTGTTCTCCCTCCACTGGGTCCTCTGCAGAGCTCCACCCAGGTCACCTCCGAGGGCAGTGAGCAGATCAGCCATCCCCCAGAAACAGCTATGTCTGGCACCATCATTTCAGGCGGTACAAGCACCTCTGCCTCTCTGCCTTCGTATTTGTTTGCTGTCGATGTCGGAAGCCCTAAACAGCCTTGCGCAAAAAAACGAGCTCTCTCCATTTCGCCCTTGTCAGATGTCATGGGTATTGACTTCAACTCAATCATACGCACCTCTCCTACATCCCTAGTGGCTTATATCAACGGTGCCCGGAGCTCTCCATCGTTGCACCCCACTCTGTCACCTGTTTATTCTGACAGTTACGGTCATTTTCTGGGTGTAAGAGGCTGCTCTATCCCCCAGGCTCAACCAAATAACAACACACAAGACTTCTCACAAGCCATCGCCCCTCACTCTGAATGCGACCACATGCAGAAACTTGAAGTGAGAGGCAGTCTTGAGAGCCAAATGGCCAACATGGTGGTGGAACAGCAGTCTGTACCAGATAAAGGGGGGGCTCTGGAGGCTGCGGAGAGCACAAACCAAATAAGTCCAAACTTGCCATTTCACTCTTTACAAGCATCAGCACACAACACCATCCAAGAGACTGCAACTCCGCTGGGGCCACCTCCACCTTACCATTCCCATCAACACATCCATCTACATAGACGCCATAACAAAGGATACAGTGATTCTTTTACACAGAATCCAGTCGCTCCTTTTAGACATGGGGTGAGCTTCTTACCCCAGGTCCCGATGCTGGAGGAGGAAGAGGGAGAGGTGGAGGAGTGTGGGGGCCACATGTGTAGGTGGCTGGATTGCAGTGCAGTCTATGAACAAAACGACGAGCTGGTGAAGCACATAGAAAAGCTCCATGTGGATCAGCGTAAGGCCGAAGACTTTACGTGCTACTGGGAGGCATGTCCACGTAACCTAAAGCCCTTCAATGCCAGATACAAGCTCCTGATTCACATGAGGGTTCATTCAGGAGAGAAACCAAACAAGTGCATGGTACAACACACAAACTACTGTGCATAATACTTGGCAATGTTAATTCTTAAGTTGTGCACATTAGAAAGTTTAAGTCAATTCTACCTTTACTGGGTTCTACTTTAGTCATATTAGCTTTTTTTTTTTAAAGGCCATTTAAATGGCAGCACATTTTGCTCAAAAACACAATTTTTGTACTGTGGATTGGCTGTGTACACAAGGCTGGCATTGTCACTGAATGAAAAAACAAAATTTTGGATCTGGTCGAGGAGGTATTTTTATCTTGTTGTGACTTCTCCACAGTTGTGAACTGTGAAGTCCCCATTCAGTGAAAACTGCAATGTACCAGTTACACCCTAAACACTGAAGAATTAGTGTGCCAAATTTTGTTCATGATAAGGTCACATAATCATAATGTTTTTAAGGGATTTCTGTCATTCCCCTGTTTTTGTGTGGCCTAATATTTGGGTAAAGTTTTCATCAACATTGAAAGGTTCTGTAGTGCATCATTAAGGTTTTAAGGATTGCAATCTTTAGTGTCCATCTAAATTATTTTCAACAAGCTCAACTTCGATGTTTCTGAAGTTCTGCAGGGCCATATACAGTAAATAATTATATAAATCCTTAAGTCAATCATTGTGGAAATGTCAGTTCAGTTACATTTACCATTTTTCGCTCCACTTTAAATGCCTGAATGTGAGCATACATGAGTGCTGTCAAAGCTCATTTCAGTTCTTGGTATTCCATTTAAGTTCACAGTATCCAGCTAAACCCTTTCATGCCCCTGGCTACAGAAACAAGTACTCTTGTAGGACAAATGCCTTCATGTTTTGTGTTTACAGCCAAGGTAGGCACCAGAATTTGTCATTATGTAGTTATTAAATTAGCACAGAACAGGCCTGGCACTTCAGATCTGGCATGGCACCATGGTTCTGTCATCAATACTCCCCCCAAACCCCCCCTGTCTGCAGCAGGGGGGTTTGTCAGCCCACTGTCTGACAGACTTGGCCATCGTTCTGGGAAGGTGATGGCCCCAAGTCTGGCTCTTTGTCGGCCCACTTCTTTGGCCAAATGCTCACCATCTCATCAAGGGCTTGTTTATTGTTAGCCCAAAATACTCCAACTGGATGTAATAGTATGTACATGTTTGATAAAACTTTATTTTGCGCTGTAAGTTTTGAAAAGACTACAGACCGGCTAAGTATGCTTCATGTCACTGCTTTCAGCACGTCAATTATTAACGTGGGCATACCTGCTGCCGACCTTTTGTACCAAAATACTTAGTTGCCAGTTGGAGCTAACTCTGTTTCCATGGCACCGCACTAGTAGTTGTTAGATGTGTCTGTCAGGCATATCCTCATCCAGTAATTAGAAACGCATCTGGGGTCACGAGGTAGTAGTGGCACTGCATTCCCAAGTGGCATTTATCTTTATTGAGTATTTATGGCGTACAAGTGTTATTAGTCAGTGGACAATGAAACTGCTCATTACACATTTAACCTTTCACTACAGCACATCATTTCAGGGCACGAGTGCAGTTTGTTTTTTCTCACCAAACACATCTAGTCTACAATATTTAAATTGTTTCACTGCCAATTAGAAAAGAATCCTTTCTCTTTTTTTGTCATTCATTTCATTTTTTCAGTTCATACATCCTCTAAAAAGATTTGTATGTGGACAACATGATGTCTCAGTGAGGTGAACCGGAAAAATGCAGTGGCTCTTGTTACAGAGTAAAGATAGGGCAGGTCCAGACTTGTACCTGTCAGTTCACAGTCTCTTTAACCATGATTGAAGGATCCGTTAACAAGATATCAACTCACTTATTCAAACAGAACAATTCAACAAGTCCTATAACCTATATTAAGGCTTGCCACAGTCATCATGAGCTGCTGGTTAAAATGTTGCAATTTTGTGCTGTTGTTAACACATCATTATGAGTAGGCTATTGGTAGTGGTTTGTCTTGCTGACTTATAAATTCTGATTTGATTTTTATTTCTAAAGGTTGATGAGATAAGGAAAGAAAATTCCTGCTGTGATTGATACAAATCACTTTTTTATTAATTTACCTTGAGCTGACTCTCATCGTCCAATCACACGCACGTGTTGTGGTGAATTGGTTGATTTATGTATGTCTCTGTGTCAGCCCTGTGACCAAGAGGCCATTTGGTATAACCTGTCTAAGGCCCATATTTTGCAGGGATAGGCTCCAGCGACCTAACCCCTAAAAGGAATAAGTGGATGAGGATTATAAAGTAAGTGTTATAAATGTAATGTGTAATATATTGTAACTCTGTAGCATAAAGCAACCAAAAATCTTGCATTTTAAATAAGGCTGTAAAAAGTACCAATGCAAGATTATATAGAGTTTAAAGAAACAACAGGCAAACACAATAGGCTCTGAGTGTGTGGTAAACCTTAGAGTAAAAGTGACAACAGGACAGTCCGCACTGGCACTAATGGCAGCTGTCTTTGTCACTGGGGCATGGGCCTGCCAGAGTCAGTCAGAAGCTGGCCTTAACACTGACTAACACAGACGAGCCACACTGCTTTTTACTGCCTCTTTTTGACAAAGTGAAAAGCCCTTTGCCTATTATGTAGCCTCTAGTGCCCAAGAGCAAATTGTTAAACAGTTTTAGGTGGCTTATTTAACATATAGCAATGTACAGTAAATACTGGAGCACGTCAGTTCATCAGAATATTGTAGAGAAGTCAGTATATTTCAGTAGTTCAGTTCAAGGTGAAATATTAAAACTATATGGATTTTATAGATTCAGTACTCACAAAATGAAATATTTCAAATGTTTAGTATTTTAATTGTGATAATATATATACTTTAAAATGACGTGCGGCTATAGATATGCTCACCTATTATTTTTTGTCATTTTTTTATCATACTACAGGGCAGGATGCTTTTTTGAGCTTTTTTTTTTTTTTTTTTGTCATTACTATTGTAAATTATTGTCATAGTCTAAAAAATTACCCTGTCATCACTCAACTCACATGACATTATTGCTGTGTGGAATGCAGAGGAATGTAATAAGTGAATTATTAATGGGAAGTAAAAACATGTCATTTGGGTTCGCTTTGATGACTGCATAATTCAGTATGGGAGGAATCTGGTCTGGGACGAAGAATAACAGAATTGGACATGGTCTGGTTGTTAAGACATAGTGAGGACATTCCTAACCCCCCGTGAACTGAACAAAATTCAGAGCAAAGTCCTGGCTGTTCAACAGTTTGAGTAAAGATGATTCATATAGTTTAGTCATGATTGTGTGCCATACATAATTTTAAAAAATGACATTAAGAAATTTTGCTGAAAGATGTCCACCTTCCCAAAACTACTAAAAAGGGTGGTATGTAGACTGAATTGGTACACTACACCACAGTGCAGTGTATGAACATTGACCCCTTCTGGTGACACTGACAATTACCAGTCAAAAGCCACAGGTTTAAATGCAGGATTTAAAAATAATGTATATAAAAAATGTTACTAAAAATGTCTTTAAGAATGTTTTGAGAAATCTTCACTCTATTTGTTCATATTTTTACTGGATTGTTGTCTGAGGTACTCAAGGTCTATTCTAAAGTAAAAATACTGTTACTTCCCAATATTGTTACTCAAGTAGAAGTATATTATTGTTTGAGTAAAGTGAAAATGTATTGAACTACTGCTGCTGCTAGTGGTGGTGCTACTACTACTGTAGCTAATAGTACTACTACTACTACCTCTACTCTATACACAGACACAAGTGTGCTACCCAGTTTGCCACTGAGGTTCATCAGTAAAATCCTTTTACTGATTAGAGATTTAAAAATGTAGAGTAGTAGCAGTAATATTTCAACCTCAGTCCAGTGTGGAAATGCACTCCAAAAGTATTTTCTTCCACATGTATCTAGTTAATTTCCATAACTGACTAATGTACTGTGAATAATTGCCTCTTGAAATGTCTGCTATCCACACAAACGTGATTTACTTGTCAATCACTGCACTATGTAAAAACATGGTAAATATCGGCGTGGCAGACTATAACCACTTATTTGTGTGCTTACAGTTTGAGGGCTGTAAGAAGGCTTTCTCTCGACTTGAGAACCTGAAGATCCACTTGCGAAGCCACACTGGGGAGAAGCCCTATGTGTGTCAGCACCCAGGCTGCCACAAGGCTTTCAGCAACTCCAGTGACCGAGCCAAGCACCAGCGCACACATCTGGACACTGTGAGCTGCCAATACTGCACCAAAATCTGTGATATATCAAAGCTTGTGTTTAACCATTTATAGATGTGTATTTGTGGTTGTTCAGAAGCCATATGCATGTCAGGTGCCAGGCTGTGCAAAGCGATATACAGATCCTAGCTCTTTGAGGAAACACATCAAATCCCACTCAACAAAGGAGCAACAGCTACGAAAGAAGGTACTGCCATAAAGTGTGTCACCATGGTTTTTAAGGTATCGTGGTATTAAAATGCCAAGGTTTGCCTATATTTTTTTGTTTGTTTGTTCCTGTTCTCTAACAGCTGAAAATGCAGCGCTCAGCTAAATAACATTTTATTTCTTTTATATGGTATTCTTAAAATAATATTTTTACAGTTTAGAATTATGTTTAAATTAAAGTTGCATTAATTGAGTGACCATACAAAGTTTCTATTACATTTCACAATAACCTGTGTTTAAGCTTTAACTGCAATACTGTAGATACTGTGATATTTTCTGTCAAGGTCTTCATACCGTCTCAACCATCTCAACTAATATAATTAACAGTAAAAACAAATGAAAATCGCTGACCTTGTAATCATTAAGTTCCATTTCACATTACCTGTTATTCTTCCTGCATAAATGGCATATTACATTTTCTGATTGGCAGTGAATTATAGTAATGGCATACGAGCCAACACTTAACACGTCAGAGTTGATGGTGACAGCTGATTTGATGTTGACAGCCTGAGGATATTTACCTGATATAAAGCCTTCTTCTCTTTACTTTCTAATTAACTTTGTAAATAATGAAAATTTCTAGTGAGAATACCAATAATTAAAGAAAGATACATTAACGTTATTGCTTCTTGTCACGCATCTCATATTCTTTACTTTGTACTTAAGGCAAACATATTAAAAGTTTCACTTCAGAGTGCGGCAGCTTTTCCTTACAGAGGTTTATGTCTCCATAGATACAGACAAAGAAGGTGGGTAGTTACTAAAAAGAGACATTTTACACACGCTTTCACATCAATAGCTTCCCTTATTAAAAACTTGAAACTGCATCTGTGTAGTGCAAGTGTGATGCCTTGTGGAAATAGTGTGTTTGTCAAAAGCTGGAAACTGCATTCAACTAAGGCCAAATACAAAGATATGATATACAGAGTTATACTCGGAGAAGCAAGAACTGAAGATACACAAAAGGACAGTGACATTGCGACATTGAACTCAAGATGCAGAAATTGTGTTGCCATCAAAAGAATTCAGATGGCTTATTTTAGACATATTCTGAATGACTGTTTAGTTAAATATCAATGGGAATCAATTAATGGCTTGCACAGAGCTATACAAGACTGTCACGGTCAATAATTGTGCGCCTTTGGTCTACCAATGCAAGTTTTTATAATGTATGTGTGGGAGGATTAAAAAGCTTGAAGAATATTTATATAGCAATCACATATTATCACAGCTGTTTTACACAAGGTACAGTTAGCATCAGAGGTGGAAGAAGTACTCATATTATGTACTTAGTAAAGGTTTTGTTACTTTAAAGTGCTATTACTCGAGTAGAAGTAAAAGCAGTGAAAGTATTACTGATGTTTATTTCTATATACATTTTTTGAAGTTTATTTTATACTATTTTACTACTGCCCTTTTAGTAGAATTAATGTTATTTATGTATTCTATTACGCATTTATTGTATTGATATGTTTGTAACTTTTATTTGCGATCTTTTTCACTTGTAGATGAAATCAGCTGTTGACACGACCCAAGACCCTTTGACAGACTGTTTAACCATCCACCCGCTCCAGCCCAGCCTCTCACCCCGGATGAATATAGACAACTTGCTGCATCTGCCCCCTGGCAGTTCTCACAACACATTTTCTGGTTTGTCTGAGCTTATAATAGGTGCACCTGTTAGCTTGAGCTTTAGCTTGTAGTGGACTGCCCTCAAGTGTCATACCTGTTTCTTAGCGGCTCCACGGGGACAAGACTCACCTGGGAATTCCCACCTGCCGCTGCTACACTCCTTACCAGATAATTACAGGTATGCTTTGTCTTATTTTGTCCAAACCATTTGCCACTAGTTCACAGTATAATGAGAAAGTATAATCCTTTCTGTGTTATTAAAATGCAGTGTTATATTCTGTAATCCAGTCTGCCATGGTTGTAGCAAGCTTTTTTCATGCAGCCAACAGGGTGTTTCTATTCATTTAGGTTCCTTTCTAGTACAGTCCTGCACTTTGTAATCAGATGTCTTTCTATCAGAACCAGAATTAACTCCTTCAGGCAAATTGAGCTACAGTAGCTCGTCAGTAGCTCCCCACGTCATGGGTTGGCTTAGTGGTTAGCGCTCTTGCCTCACAGCAAGAAAATCCCGGGTTTGCTTCCTGGAGTGGGGCCTTTCTGTGTGGAGATTGCATGTTCTCCCTGTGTCTGGGTGGGACTGTAGCTGCCCACTGATCCTGACAGGTTGCCCCAGCAGCATTGAAGGATGGGTCAAATGCAGAGAACGATTTTCCCTACACAGATAAGTATTGGTGGTTTTCAGATTCTAGAATGTGATGATGTCTCACTCTCAGATGCGGGGCAGGAGCCAGTTTTCCTGCATACATTAAAAGCTATTTTCATAAGAAATAGCCAAAAAGAAAATTCACCAATGTTGAACCTGATCATTTATATTAGTCATAAAAGTCTATGATCTTGCTAAATGTATCCAACCACACCAAAAAATCTGCATATTAATAATAGACATTTTGCCTGCCCCCCCATCCCAATTTAACACTACAGACCTATAGAGAAGGGTGTGTTCCAACTACAGAGGGATCACACTCCTCAGCCTCCCCGGGAAAGTCTATTCCAGTGGAGAGGAGAATTCGGCCGATAGTCGAACCTCGGATTCATGAGGAACAATGCGGTTTTCGTCCTGCTTTATACCCTGTATCGGGTGCTCGAGGGTTCATGGGAGTTCGCCCATCCAGTCCACATGCGTTTTATGAATTTGGAGAAAGCGTTCGACCGTGTCCCTCATAGTGTCCTGTGGGAGGTGCTCTGGGTGGGCCCTTTGCTAAAGGCTGTCCTGTTTCTGTATGACCAGAGCAGGAGCTTGGTCCGCGTTGCCAGTTGTAAGTCAGACCTGTTCCCAGTGCATGTTGGACTCCGGCAGGGCTGCCCTTTGTCACGGGTTCTGTTCATAATTTTTATGGACAGAATTTCTAGGCACAGCCAAGGGCCAGAGGGAGTCCGGTTTGGGGACCACAGGATTTCATCTCTGCTTTTTGCGGATGATGTGGATGATGAGGCCCCGGGGAAGACCTAGGACACGCTGGAGGGACTACGTCTCCCGGCTGACCTGGGAACGCCTTGGGCCCCCCCCCCCCAGTAGAGCTGGGGAAGTGTCTGTGGAGAGGGAAGTCTGGGCATCTTTGTTTAGACTGCTGCCTCTGCGACCCGGTCCCAGATAAGCGGAAGAAGATGGATGGATGGACCTATAGAATGTTGTGATGTCATATGAAACCCAGCAATACCTTACTTTACGTGCATCACGTGTTGCCAGTTTACCACTGTTCCTTCCTTGGATCACTTTGGATAGATACTGATCTTGGCTGACTGGGAGCACCCAACAACAGCTTCAGTTTTGGAGATGTGCTCACCTAGCTGTCAAGGCATCACAATTTGGCACTTGAAAAACTCGCTCAAATCCTTGCGCTTGCCCATTTTTTCTGCTTCTAACGCATCAACCTCAAGGACAAAATGTTTATTCACTGCACCATATAATCCCAGCTACAATGAAGAGACACTAATCTGTGTTATTCACCTCATCTGTCAGTGGTCATAATGTTGCGCCTGATCAATGTGTTTGGGAAATCCAGCGACACATTTGCCTCTTCAGGTCATTACAAAAATTCCCCTTATCCATACAGCTTGTGATAAAGGATTTTTACCAGTGTGAGCAGCCAGATGCTTATGGCTCCTCACTGGCTGTGATTGTTCCCATATCAGCAGTGGGCCGAAGCTTTCGCAACAGGATTCTGGGTAGACAATTGGCTTGTGAAAGAAGACATTGCCTTGCCTCATTGCTCTCAACCACTGGGCTTTAATGGATGCTATAGCCACCGTCAAGAGCAGCTAAGGAATTCAATAAGTGAATAATAAAATCTAAGAAATACTACCTAATGCACTGGAAGAAGAAAGATGACGTAATTCGTTTTTTAGATTGTAAATTAGATGTGAATTACATGTTACCATTTTCTGTAGACATTCACGTCAACTCTCATTTTGTTGAAGATTTGGCAAACTTTGGATATGTTATTATTCCTCATTGGCATACACACTTGGGACATTTAATCAATTGTAGTAATTAACAATGTCCGTGTTGTTTAAATGTCACAGGTAATGTAAAATCTGTAAAGTAAAGGAAAAACTACGAAGATGATAGAAGCATAAATCATTTTTATTGTTAAATTTCACACTCCAAAAAAGCGTTTTAGTGTATACAGTTCATTGAATGCGGGCTGCAAAGTGCTTTAAAGGTGCTACTATTCTGCTTGAGTGAAAATGCCAACCGAACTATTTTTTAAATAGTGAATTTGTGAAAATATTTGGGCAAAGAATTATCAGCCCGCCTCCTCATCTTTATGAAACAGTTGTTTGTCTCAGGAGTGGTAGGGAACTCATTTTGTTGGTACTATCTTTACACAATGTTCTGGTTAGGGTTAATCTTGCATTGTTTATTCAATTGTTTAAATATATAGGGACACGGTGGGGTGCACGGTGGCAGAGCGGTTAGCGTTCTAGCCTCCCAGCAAGGAGGTCGTGGGTTCGAGCCCTGGGCGGACCAATACACACCATCACACAATCTCTCTGAGTGGAGTCTGCATGTCCTCCCCGTGTTACCGTGGGTTCTCTCCGGGTTCTCCGGCTTCCTCCCACCGTCCAAAGACATGCATGTGTTAGGTGAATTGGTGACTCTAAATTGACCCTAGTGAGTGAATGTTCGTCTCTGTGTCAGCCCTGCGACAAGCTGGCCCCTGTCCAGGGTGTACCCCGCCTTCGGCCCCAAAGTTACTGGGATAGGCTCCAGTCACCCACGACCCCTAACGGGAAAAAGCGGTAGAAAATGAATGAATGAATAAATATATAGGATTGCCCACAGTAACTGCACTGTAAAGCATTTAAATTCCAACAAGAAGCAGCCCTCTCTACTATAAGTATTAGTATTTCATTTATTTGTGTTTGATAATAAATATAGATTTTGTTTTATATTACAGTATTTACATTTATGTGACACCTCGCAGGTTTGTTGATCATTCCCCTCACAAGCTCTTCCCTGGAGATCAGCGTGGCCCTTCCACTTGCCTCCCACTTCTTCCCACTGGGACATCCCTGCAGAGCAACCAGGATCTGAAGCAGCCCTGCCAGCCGCCCTATCAAGTAAATCACAAACCAGGTACTCACTGTTGTCAAAGCCTCTTTGGATTTCACAGTACAGAGTGAGGGGGGGATTCTTTAGGAAAAAAAGTTTATGAGTATGAGTTTCACATGTAAGAGATGATTAGAAAATGTGTGGGCGTTTTGACAATCTGTTTGAACAGATTTTCTCACATGCACACTAATGGCACAGAGGATCTCTATGATGTGTAGCAAGTTGTTACTGAATTTTCTTTTACTTAGACACAAACCAGCAGCTCAACTCATTGTACCTTTAAATAGACGTCACCTCTGTTCACCCCAGAGTTAACAACCACTGCTAGGTGTTCAAAACACTTTTTAACTCATGTGATAAAGAGCTGTAAATGACTTCAAAGAGTCTGTTTGGTTCTGTTCCAATTTTACTTTTTGTATTACATTAAACATATAACACTGTATACTCGATGGTGTGTTTTAACACTAGGTAAAACAACACTGTGTTTCATCTCTCCAGAACTCACAGGGCAAATGAACTCGTCATTTTCTTCTTCACAATATGGAGGGATGGCAACAGAGACCAGTTTGAGTCACCTGATGCAAGTTGGGGCCTTTGGTGACAGCCCTCCAGCAGTTAAAAATCCCAGTGGGGTTGGAGCCTCACAAACAGCCCTTTCTGGCATAATAGGTAATGGGAGTGAATTCTAGTTAAATTGCTCCAGTATGAACACTTTATTACCAGTTGTAGATATAAGTGTATAAGTGTTTGTATTTGTCTTGTGTATAGACTTTGATGCCCAACATGTGGGAGCACATTCATAGTAAGATGAGCCTTTCTTCTTTGCTGGGAACCACTGAACAAGTTAACATTGAATTACTATACATTTCACAAACTTTGACAAATACACTTTTTATCACATTGTATTTAAGTAATTTTGTTATTAAATGTACAAATGTATGACAGAAAATGTAAAAAGATATTGTATGATCTAAACTTTTGTAAATGCACAATTACAATTATACAACAATTAATTATACGCTTACAGTATGTTTAATTAAAGTAAATATTGAGTGTCTCAATTTCACCAGCTTGTAAGTATTTTATAGGAAGCATCTTGTGACACTTTGCAGCATATTTTTCAACACAATCAAACAGTGCAGGCAATGGATTGGTTATTAAGGTTTTTTTAGAACCATGACTTTGTAACTATAGTAACAAGACAACCTTACAATATACTGCCATAAGGTGCCTGGGTCGTAAAGCAAATCTATGTTAATGAACATACTAATAATTCTGTATTCAATACAGATACTAATTGCCTATCCATGTTGTTATCTTAAAGGCATGCAAGAGTTATCAGCAAGAAAATTGTTATTTATTCTCAGGTTTTACCATAATTCATAAACAACAGTGATTATCTCATCTTGTCTTTTTTTGTTGTATTTGTCTTAAAGTGTAAATATAAGGACTTCTCAAAGTGATATTTTAAAAATTTAGTTCTTCCTGTAGTCAAAAGTAGTGAATACTTTTAAGTATATGTTTATAACCAAGTACATAATAATGAGTTTAGAGGTCAGCAGTGCTCCTATCGTGAACAATAGGCTATCTAAAGACTACAGTGGCAGACAAAGTTTTTTTTTTTTCCTCATCTCAAACATCTGGAGATGATGACAATAGGAGAGGGCAGTCTTTCAATAAAACCTGATTATAATCAACCCTTTGAATGTAGAGATAACTATTTATTTTGTAACATGCCAAATGTGGAAGATTCTTCCTTAAAAGTAATTTGATAACATAAGTTTGTCCTTTAAAATAATAATTATATGGGCCTAAATGTGCTGATAACAATAGATATGTCTAACTGGTAAGCAGTCCCTCAGGTCCGTGCACTTTCAAAGGTTGACCAATCTTTGCAGCAGTATTTTTTGTAGAAATTGAAAGGACAAATTGTTTTACTTGAAAATAATTCTTTTAGAAAGAGTGTCATGCTTCAGATTGGGGTTTTACTTGTTGCTAAGCAACAACAACAGCTTTTCCAAAAAGCATATGTTTAGTATCGCAAAGACAAAAAGCTGCTTGCACAGTGCACACAGGTGGTTTGTTAAGCCTTTTATCAAATAGGAATCCACATAATTAAGTTGTTTTAGACAATTTCCTTTGTTTTGAATTCCAGTTTTTGGTTGTATTCTTTCATGAAAAGTCTAATACTGCAATCATTGTTTCACAGCTGATGGATTTAGATTTTTGAGTTGATAAGTTTATTTTGCAATTTGCACACAAGCAAAATAGCCTATATAGTAGAAACAAAAGAAAAGACAAAAAACCATACTACAGACAGTGGTTACCAATGACAATTTTATTAAACATGCTGTGAGCAGATAATCTTTATCAATGCTTTTCTTTTGTTAAGTTTATTTTTGCACCATTTAAAAAGTGACTGTATTTTACAGTAAAGTGTTTAACAAAGTGGATCTACAAGCTAGCAACTCCATTAATTGGAGCAACGTTTAATCTTATATTAATCCTACAGCCTATTTATTTTATCAATTATAGGAGCCCCGATCCTTCTAATTGTAACTGAGTCTACAAGTTGGACTTTTTAAGATAGTTCTAACCCTTTATAGCTAAATAGCCTACTGCATTAGACAATCACACAGAAACCCTTTTTCAATATGAAATTTGATGTAAAATTGTTAAAAGGGAGGGGTGTATTAAAAAATATCCCATCCTTTCCGTTCTTTATTCTCCTCCCACCTGCCTGCTGAGGCTGCGCCCGCCCGCCCGGTGAGTTTTATAGCAACAGTTGCCCAGTGAGCAGCGCCATAGTCACCGTAGTCCTGGCGACTGTAACCCACCAACAACAACCTCTCTCCATCATTACCACCTCCTCCACCATCCTCATCTTCATCAACCAGTCCACTACCCAGGTTTGAATTATATATTACATTTAACTATATTACGACTTTCTTTATTTTAGCGTCTTTTAAGTAGCACGGGAGTATCCGTGCTTTGGTTTATTTTTCTCCGCTGTTGACTGAAGGCTCTGTGAATGGCTGGGGTAGTTTGCTAGCGAGGGTGTTTCTTTGTAACGTGTTAGCTTTGCTGCTAACGCTCCATGGAATAACCAGAGCTTACATCTTGGACGCTGTCACTTCCTAGATTTAATTATTCAAAAGCCCAAGAATCCACCCACCTATGTACAATTTCTCAGACATTAGCTTATTGTGTATTTGTTTAGACTTAGCAGTTTTTGGTGCTAACATAAGTCTGTGCTACTGACTAATGCTAGCTGGTCAGCTGGAGCAGGAGCAGGTGTCTGTTGTTGCTAGGTTGCTAACGCCAGCGTCGCTTTCCCACAATGTGCACTGAAGAATATTTTATGGCTACAGTAAGACAGATAATTTAGGTTTGTGTTTTTATTGGTCCATTGTAGATAAATGGAAACAACTGTTACGTACAAGAAACTACAGGGTGCTAGCTCTGCGTACAGTATCTGCTACTGACAATAGCTAAGCCATTACTTTCCCTTTTGTCTTAGAGAGGAGATAGCTTCGCTGGCAATGCAACCTCTTTCTTTGTAGGATCAGATGGCTGTGATAAGCTATCCGATGGACTTAAGTTAGCAATAGTGATTAGAGAAATAATACAGTTTTAATCGCCCTTAGCATCGTTATTCTCAATCGCATTTAGACTAGCGTTAGATGTCAGTTTGCGAGCTGTATAAGGTTTTATGTCCAGTCTTCGAGTTGTACGAAAAACATATTTTAACTTTTGAGTCACAGCCTAAATTTCTGTAAAAAATATAAATGTAATACCAGTGGTCAGTATAGGGCATGTAAAGCGTTTATTAACACCTTGTTGAAAATAGTCGAAAGAATATTAGTGTGTTTTGTTCAAACTGTCTTTGAGAAACTTGGGTCTTTCCCTTTGCTTGGTCTTGTAACTAGAAGCTTGATTTCATAATGTTGCATCACAGCCCATCTAGGTTTGCTTGGCACCTGCAACCTCTGATTTCTGCTGTGTGTAAGCCAGGTACAGAACAGGTCCAGTGGTCATAGATATTTTTCCCTAAGACTTATCATTTTGAATGAATTATTCCTCTAACATTGCATGCAGCAATTGCTATTTTTGTAGAGTTGAGATTAAGATGTGGCATTAACAGTAGACTTTTTTCCCTAGCTTAAATTTTCATACAAATTCAACTTCACATTTAGTAGTTTTAGGCAATTAGTAGTTTATTGTCATTCTGTTATATTTAACACCATGTATTCCCTAAAAGGTCATTAGCTGATACCCTCCTAATACACACAGACACACACTTTAACCCACACACATACAGGATGTTGGGAACTGCTAGTTATCAGCTCATATTACCACTTACCTGTAGTCCGCTGGAGCAGAAATAGTACCATGCCACCTGCTGCCTGGATCCTGTTGCATTTCCAATCACTTAAAGCAAGGCTGATTAATTCAATTATTCAGTCATCCATTTTCATGGCTTAGCAAAATACAGCATGTTGGGTCTGTTTTCATTTCATTCTGTCAATTTAACGTCTGATTTTTTAAGATGTAGAACTTCAGATTCATAAAATCACACATCACATACATACTGTATGTGGGCAAAGAGATTTAATTACCTGACTATGTCCATTTATATAATGTAATTTTATTTTTTTATGTGTTGTGACATTTTGGACATGTGCTTGTTGGTCCTGTCAGTCACAGATGTAAGATTAGTATTTGCTACAAAAAGCATCCCAGATATATATTTTTTATGTTTTAGACCTTTACTGTTATTTACCTATCACTTCAGTTTTTACTAAGAAACTATATTTTCATTCCACACTTAGTACATAGTGCTACTTTATTTCCTGATCCTATTTCATAGATGTCCTTTGAGATGAGTCTAAACCTTACCTTAGGTTGCTTTGCTTTGTTGTGTGTCTTTTATCAGAAAAATGTTTGTGGTGTACTTTTCACCTATATTGTTTAGTGGCTCCGATGATTACCTGGTCATCAGATTCCACCTTTATTGTCCAATATAATTAGCGAGACAACAAAAGTGTTATTTTTGTCATCTTCAGGATTGTTATTATCTTAATGTTAGCAAGGTTTGAGGGACTAAAATTCAGGCCAAAATGTTGCCCTCCTTGGTGGCTTTTGTTCCTCTGTGTCTTTTGTAGGGCTCACACTTGCTCAGTGGAGCACAGCATTTAAGTGGGCCACAAGGGAGTGCCTGAATGGTGAGGCAGGAGGTGTGTGTGGAGGGGGTTGGGGTGATGCAGAGGCTCTTTTTGTAGATAGGTGGGCTCGTTCAGTTTGGACCATGTCTTGTAGCTTTTAAACAACTAAATATGGGACTTTGGTTCACATTTTATTTTACTCTTTTTAAATTTTAAGGAGTTTCTTGAAGTAAAATGAAGATTTGCGTCACATTTTTATTTTTTCTTAAAAATTGTTGTTTCTTAAAATTTGAATCCTTTGGATATAAAAGTTAATGAAGAATATGTCTCATACACCAATAGCCATATTGTTATTGGTTGTGCACCTATAGGGTGATGGCAGTAAAACCTAGTAGTACCTCATCTTAATAGCAAATTTAAATATGCAGCAAATTAAGCCACACACTGTTGAATACACCTAGATGCACATGTGTAAAGCATAATTGACCTTATCTTACCTTCTATGGCTGAAGAAATGTTCATTTCAACTTTTTCTAGCCACCACATTATCAAAAAAGCAGCCAGTGTGATGGTAAAAGAATGAGAAAGGGGCAGGTAGTCCTTGGAGAGCTTGGAAGTTGTTAGGAGAGCATCTTAATTAACCAAGAGAGGCTTGTTCATGGAAACTGTGATGGGAGGAGGGGGCCTACCCATGGAAGAAATGGGTGTTGTTATCCATGCTATTATTAACTCGCAAACACTGGTTTGCCATGAGTTTTTGATCTTAATATAGTTCACTCTACATCCTAATGTTAAATAGAACTCAGTATAACCTTACACTAATATTAGACAATTCTAACCCATTTAAATGATTTAAATGCAATTGTAAAATGTAAATAAATGTTAGTTATTTTATTCATACAGTATATTATAGGACTTTACACCTGTAATTGCGGAAACAGTGGAGCAACAAGAAGCTGCATTTATTTGAAGTTTGTTAAAAATTAACTTGTTTTTATGGCGGTGAACATGGAGACAGGACCATGTGTCACTGATGCATAAGGCTCTCAGTACATTGAGTACCACAAGACAGAAACAGGTGCTTAGGGTGAAATGCTCTGGAGCAGCTTTAAAAAAAATGTATTTAGGACAAGTGGACAAAGAGAGTTTATGTTGTAACAAGGGCTGGGAATTGATTAAAAAAAATTAACTAATTAATCGCAAATCTGAAAAAATGTATAGCGATTAATAACTACCAGTTATTAATCGTTATTAATCATTATTAATCACGATTAATCATATTATGAATTCATGTACAAACACCAAATTGTAAATTTAGAACATTTATTTTGAATTAACCTTCACATACTTTACTGTAAACTTGTGCAATGCAAACAAAACTTGGAAAGAAAATAAATTAATAGTCTCTTTGAGACCTGTAACTCAGACAAAGTTTGCCTAAATAAGGTACAACCAAAAAATACACAAAACTTACCTAAAAAAGCATGTGTAATCTCTTTTAGAACTTTAACAAAAATAAGTTTAATTATTATCAATTAATAACAATTGTTGTGGTTCACAACAGTGTAAATACTATGACCTGTGTTACTCCAGTGGTAATTGAACTCATCCTTGCATAGACTGCACATAACTTTTGTTTTGTCTATGTTGCTGTCTGGTGACGATTTGAAGCGGAATTGTCCATTTAGCAATGTGTCTTTTTGGTCACTCATGTTGCTTTAGCTCGTTCACTTGTTGCATTAGGCTCGTTCGAGAGGAACTGCGCCTCGCCTGGATTGTGAACGAGAGTGCACGGCTGCAATGAGAGGAGGGGAAATACACCTGTAGTGAAGCTGGACATTTTGTGGCTCAGATCACGCACCATCACCCTCAAAATCCACATCTCGCGTGTGTTGGTTTATCCATGTCAAAACTGTAACTTTAGTCTGTATTAAAAGAAAAAAAAAGAGGCGGGGGAAGAAGGAGAGGAGGGCAGTGAAGTGTCGTGCGTTACGTTTCTGATCAGCACTAAACTCAGATCCAATCACCTGTCCGTTCATCGCTGACAGGTGTGCGTTTTCCCATCATGAACTGAGCCGTGCACCCTCCGCAGTTGCTCCTGATGAACTGCGGCGGCTCAGACGCTGGTTTCGTTTGGATCTCACGGTGACCGTTGCACTTGTGGCATCAGGGCAAGTCGGGAACAAGTCGGACACAAATCTAACCGGCGTGCACTGCGCACAGACCAACACTGATCGAAACTGCGCAAGTGTGGCTCATCTCGAACGCGCCTGCCCCGCTGAAAGACCCATGGCGTGTTGCTGCCTCTGTCAGCGTCGTCGTAATATTTTTGTTGTGATCAAATTAATCGATGCGTCAGTTGAAATTAACGCGATTAAATCAATAAATAAGCGCACTGCGTTAACGCGATCATTTTCCCAGCCCTAGTTTTAACTAAACCAGGTTCAGAATCTGATGATTTCTTAGCATTGAAATCACTCACACTGTTAATATGCTTTATTTATTTGCATTTTTTGTAAATGTTGTATATTTAATGAATTGTGCCTTCTCATATTTAAAATGTGTGTCTTTAGGCGCCATGCAGACCCCTGAAGCAGGCGCTGACTCCACCTCCACTGTCCCCCTTCAGACCACTGTGCCTGTGCAGCCTACTGGCTCCTCCCAGCAGGTGCCTGTCCAGCAGCAGGTACATTCTTTAGTCTTGAAATTTACATTCACTATTAGATGGTACAGAGCCAATTAAAGCAAGAGTTAATTTCCAACTCTTGCTATTTGTGTCCTACCAGGCCCAGACTGTTCAACAGGTTCAGCACGTTTACCCGGCACAGGTGCAGTATGTGGAGGAAAACAGTGGCGTTTACACCAACGGCAACATGTGAGTTTATCCTGCCAAATGCTTGGTCTTGAGCCTGTTTTTTTTTCCTCTCAAGCCTCTTCACGCAGTCATTTATATCACTTGCACATGATGCACATGGGGCACATGTTAGTGGGAGTGCATTTGTTGGTAATGTTCTGTTTGTTTTTGAGAGGTACACTGTTGTGTGTTTTCTGGAAGGCTTAGTCACCTGTGGCCTCATTTATAAAACTGTGCATGGATCCTTGAAAAAGTTTACATACGTCGTAAAGCCAAAAGAAGCAAGAAAATATTCAGATTTATAAAACCGTACGCACACCTGGATGCAATTTCTGAATTTCTAAAAAAAAAAAAAAAAAAAAAAAAACGTGTCCTCTGAATGAGATTCCTAAAACATGAGCCGCTAATGACAGGGTTTCACCGAGAAACATGGAAGAGAGTGGGAGGCACGAGACTCTGCACGCAGCACTATGCACACACGTGCATCTGTATTACAAAGTGAATACTGCTTCTCTGACCAACATTGTTACAAACACATTATGAATCCACTGCTCTTACCATGTAAATATTTGAAAATAACATTTTAAAACATAAAAAGGTGTTTAATTTAGTTGATTGCAACATATTAATTTATGATTTTTCTGCACTGCGCATTCTGAAGTATTGTTTATTTGACACACTGTACATGCACAGAAGTCTGAATATGTGTGCATGGATAGGGCAGTGGAAGTTCAAGTGGAGGATGTGTAACGGGAGGGGGCCAGTGAACACCGCAGTGTGTAGTTGTGTGTTGTGCGTAATGACAGCAGAGTCTATTGCGTCGCATTTGACACAATGCTTCATGGAAACTAAACAGCCCTGTGTGAAGCAGTTGTAGGAGTTGGTTAGACTTATGTCCAGCAATTATTTCATAAAAGCTCCCAGTTATTCTTTATAAAATTAATAAAAAAGTAAACTTATTTCCTGTTTTAAACACCGCTCGTGAGTAAATGCTCACACCTTTGTGTAATCCTTTGGTTTTCTGAGCATTATATAGTGAACTGTATCAAACACGCACCAAACATGAGCCTCGTTTCACTTCTCTCCAGTCCTACCTCTGTGCCGTATCTCTGAAAGGCCCGGTTGAAAGTTTGCGAGGAGCTACGCAAGGTTTCACATCTAGTTTGCTTTTTATAAATGCCAAGGTTGGCGCAGAGAGTGGCAAATGCAAGTTTTAGCCCTCTTTTTGGGTGTACACAAACTTTATAAATGAGGCCCCAGAACATGACCACAAGTAGGCAAAGGCTGCACGGAGGTTCCAGAGTCAGGGATAGAGGGTATCGGGTTTTGTGTGCACATTAACAAGCTCGAGCTGTGTTTGCCCAACTCAGCGCACACTTAGATCACAGTGCCTGTGAAGATGCATTTATGTAGTGTAAAATGCTTACAGTAAAAGAAAATGTCAAATTAGTGGCCATGTTTACACTTAATAAATTATCAGAAAATCTGCATATCTACATATATTTGATCTTTACCTTGAAATAAAACAAAACGTGGCCTGCAGTTCAGAGCCTGTTTCTTTAACTAATTGGTTGCATGTCTATGTGGGTTTCCTTGTTTGCTAATTATCTAAAGAAATTAGAAGCTATAATTGCAATTTAATAATTTTTATGAAAACATTCTAATGTGTGCATGTGTAATGTGAATAACATTAACAATATAAGTGTGCATTTTTATTCTACAGTGCTTCTTCCCCATTAAAAAATTATTTATATTGGTATTACTAATAAGTATAATGGTACACTAATCTACAGGTAATATATTTTTTAACCCTGTCTGTCTTTTAAACAGAAGAACTTACACATACTCAGAGCCCCAACTGTACAGCCAGAACAGTGGAGGAAGCTACTTTGATACCCAGGGGAGTTCAACACAAGTGTCCACAGTGGTGACATCTCATGGCATGACCAATAATGGAGGAGGTGGCAGTGGAGGAATGAGCATAGGCCTGACAGGGGCTCAGGTAATCAGCAGTAGTCCTGGGGGCTACCTCATGGACAACACTGGACCCCACCCTGCAACCCAGGCTGCACGAGCTTCCCCAGCAACTGTAAGTCTGCAGCATAGATCCTTGCCATTCCTGCATGCTTGTTTTTATCTTATTAGTCATGTATTTTTACTGCTTTTTGTTACATTAGCTTAGATATTCAAGTATAGACTATTATACTATAGCATTGCATTGCCAGGGTATCATCTTTTTTCCATATGTATTCAGATGTGTCTAAATCAGTGTGGAATTTTAGAAGCTTAATTTCTGATGCTTACACTTTTAAGGGATGAGATTACTTTCAGGCAGACTTTCCAGATTTTTAGCATTTATATTGGGGTGAAAGGGTGCGCTTCCACTGGGTGGAAAGGGTGCTGCGCTTGCATGTAGCAGTGCTTGCTTTGGGACTTTTCTTCTTCATTTTGCTGGTGGCTCAGAAGTAGTTTTTATATTTATTTATTTATTTTCTTCTTACATTATGTTTTTGTGCTTCGTGATTTTATCAGATTGAAATGGCGATTGAGACGCTCCAAAAATCTGAGGGTTTATCCAGTCAGAGAAGTTCGCTGCTCAACAGCCATGTAAGTTGCTTTATTCAAATGCTTGCCCTTGCCTGACTTTGGGTTACATCTTGCTCCTTTGCCTCTGTCAGCCCCCTACTCTCTACCATTTCACTTTGATTTTGTTGCTGGTTATTACCTAAACATTCCTGTCTGCTTTAGAAGTGCTTCTGCAGGCCTGGGATAATGCATCAACAGGATTACTGGCATTTAGTTTCAGACCTCTTGCACATACAAGTGTGTGAATCCTTTGAGTGACACTCCATGTGTTCCCTTACAGCTCCAGTGGCTTTTGGACAATTACGAAACAGCTGAGGGTGTCAGTCTGCCACGATCCACACTCTACAATCATTATCTGCGCCACTGCCAGGAGCAAAAACTAGACCCTGTAAATGCAGCTTCTTTTGGCAAACTTATTCGCTCAATATTCATGGGACTTCGCACAAGGCGCCTTGGGACGAGGTTAGAAGTTATTTACTAACATTATTTAATGGTGTTCCTTAAATTTTGATCATGAAAAAATAGCCATCATTTTATGTTTTTGTTACAGAGGGAACTCCAAATACCATTACTACGGTATACGGGTGAAACCAGATTCTCCACTCAACAGACTTCAAGAAGACATGCAGTATATGGCTCTTAGACAGCAACCTGTTCAGCAGAAGCAACGGTACACAGCAGTATACTATATTAATTAGAAATGCTACAAATTTTACAGTCTTTGTTGGTGCTGATTGACATGTTTGACTTTAAGATTTAAGCCAGTGCAGAAGTTTGACACCAGCTCTGGGGACAATTATTCGGGTGGAGGTCAACACAATTCTGGCGCGGCAGAGCAGACAGTCATTGCACAGAGCCAGCACCACCAGCAGTTTTTAGGTTTAATACTTCTGTATTTGCATAATACTCTACAGTTTTACAGTAAAAAAGTCAAAATACACATAACTTTTATTTTGAATGAAAATCTTTTACAGATGCATCCCGGGCAATCCCTGACTTTATAGAGCTGGATCTTGGGCAGAGCAATCCTGATAACATCAGTCAAGAAGATGTGAAAGCTCTACAGTCACTTTACAGAGAACACTGTGAGGTAACAATAATTACAGATAATTATTAATGCATGCATTTTCTTTTTTTTCTTTTTATCTATGTGTAAAATTTACTGACTTTCTTGACTTAATTTAAAAAGCAATTAATAAAGGCTTTTGTATTTGGCCAGTAGAAGCATTTAGATGTGAACTGGACGAAATTGTGCATATTTAGTTTAAGGCTGGTTATAGTATGGAAACTTGGGAAAGGTTATGTATATTTATAGTGAAGGATTAGTGAATACTATGTGCTGACATTTCAAAATATTTTTTTCTTTATGCAGTTATAGTTCCAATCCCAAGACCTAATCTTTAAAAGCTAGAGACAACTCTGAACTCACTACAATATTTCTCGCTAAAGCTGTCTAAAATTACCTATATGTAATGCAACTATCTTTTATTTTTAAGGCTATCTTGGATGTGGTTGTTAACCTCCAGTTCGGTCTCATTGAGAAGTTGTGGCAGACATTCTGGCGTTATACCCCTCCTGATTCTGTAGAGGGTGCCACAGTAACAGAAAACAGGTACTGATTAATTTCTTGTTTGGTTCATCAGTGTTTTGTTTAGTGTTGCTTTTTATTGAGAGAAGTAGAAGTGATGTGAGTGATTTGTGCAACAATAATAAGCCTGGATGTTGTGTTTTTATTGTGTGCAGCAGCATAAGTGAGATTGAAGCCCGGCTCCCTCGTTCACAGCTGATAGTTCTGTGTAGAAATGAAGCTGTTCTAAAATGGATGAGCACCTGTGATCATCTAATGTACCAAGCCCTTGTTGAGATTCTTATTCCTGATGTCCTGAGACCAATTCCCAGTAAGATCCTAGACACTGATTTCAGTTGTTCTTGTCTTGATAAAGAACTATTTTTTTTAAACAGTTGTTTTATGCTTCAGGTGCCTTGACTCAAGCCATTCGCAACTTTGCCAAAAGCCTGGAAGGTTGGCTCACTAATGCCATGAATGCCATTCCACAGAGAATGATCCAGACCAAGGTAAACAGCTGTTTGATCTGCTGTTACCATCAAACAATTGAGAAACTAACAACCCAATAATGTTTTAACACAATTCACATTACAGTACTAGAGAATGCCTAGCATCTCTCTTTGATATTTAAGGTGATTTTCTCTGTCCAATAGATTGCCGCTGTTAGTGCCTTTGCACAAACCCTGCGCAGATACACATCTCTTAACCATCTGGCTCAGGCAGCACGTGCTGTTTTGCAAAACACCTCCCAAATCAACCAGATGCTGAATGATCTTAACCGTGTAGATTTTGCCAATGTACAGGTCAGCCCACCGTTCTTTTTGTCCTAGTACTACATCTTTTGATGATTTTACATCGATGGCTTGAAAATGGCTCTGCATACTTAAGCTTAAATACCTTTTTGCTACTTTGACAAATAGGAACAGGCATCATGGGTGTGCCAGTGTGAGGAAGGAGTAGTTCAGCACTTGGAGCAAGACTTCAAAGCCACGCTACAGCAGCAAAGTTCTCTGGAGCAATGGGCTGCGTGGCTGGACAATGTGGTTACTCAGGTGCTGAAGCCCTATGAGCATCGTCCCAGCTTCCCAAGAGCAGCACGGCAGTTTTTACTGAAGTGGTCCTTCTACAGGTTTGTCCCAAAACACACAATCACAGAAGTATTTATTTGCTGTGCAAACTCTAAAACAAATGTACCCCCCTCTCAGTTCTATGGTAATCAGGGACCTGACTCTACGCAGTGCTGCCAGTTTTGGGTCGTTCCATCTGATCCGTCTGCTCTATGATGAGTACATGTTCTACCTAGTGGAGCACCGTGTGGCCCAGGCCACAGGGGAGACACCCATTGGGGTCATGGGAGAGGTATCTTTATTTTTATTATTGCATTACTTATTGAACACCTAAGTGTTCAATAAGTAATACACAGTAATGAGCTGTGTCTTTGTTTTTTTAGTTTGACAGTCTGAACACTTTAACACTCAGCAACATTGACAAAGGTTGGTGTCAACATTTATATATTTCAGCTAATACTAACCTTTTAAAATATTTATTTTAACAAAAGGTTAATTGTGCTATTCTTATTTTTTCCTGCCTAGATGAGACAAGTGGAATGGACAGTGACTTGGAGGAGGACACAGAAGCATCTGGTGAACCTCTAGCAAAGCGGGAGAAGTCGGAGCATGAGGTAATCCAGGTGATCCAGGTGGGAGCCATGGAGGATGGATCTCACCCTGTGGTGGGGGTGGTCCAGCCAGGTGTCCTGCATTCACTGCCCCAGCCACCACAGGACCATAGTGAGCACATCCTGACCCCATCATCTGCTACACCCACCATTCGCCACTGCAGCGCCACAGGCAACACCTATGCCTCTGTTTGAAGAGCCTAGGCCAGACCCTTTATGCTGTCTCGTGCTTCACGTATCTCTTTCGTATTGATGTTTGTGTCTTTTCACACACCTCTTTGTCAGTTCAGCCTGGTCACTCGAGGGCTGCTGACACTTAAGCCACGATGTGCTGTCCATGTCCAAATGCTTTTTTCTGGATGTGGTGTTGTCCCATAAGTCTGTGCTCTTATACAGTGCGGCAGCTGATGGGAAGGACCTGGAGAAGAAAATCTAATTTGACCACTGAAATGTTTATAACATGAGGGAAATCTTTTTCACACTATTTGATGTCTCAGAGCTCAAATCCATGTCACTAGTCCCAGGGAAGTAAAGTCATCCACATGTGATAACATCTCTTCTAATGTACATACTTTTACTGTACTTTAAATTGGTATTACCCAAACATCATGGTGCTATTGCTGTGCTTTTGTTTTCCAGTTATCCATTGTCATTTTGGAAACATGATTCATTACTGGCATACAGACATGCAACTGTTGGCTGAATGAAAATCTGAGTATTGTAAAAAAGGGGAAAACTGTATGTATAGAAAAAGACTTTGAGTTTTTTTAAAATATGGTTGTCATCTGCCAGTAACCATTTATAGCTTTTAGCAAGAGGGAAACAAATTAAGAAACGTGTGCTGCTATTTAAGTGTACATAGAAGTGTGATTAAGCAGACAGGCTGTACAAAACAATTTTCTCTATGCTAGCTTTTCTATGCACTCGGTGCATAATGCTTGCCTTTTTTCCATTTAGATGCTCTGTAGTGCGTACTGGGCATGTTTCTGTTACTTTCCTTATATAGTTTCTTAAGTTTACAAAGGACCAAAAACAACCCAAACAGAGGAAGGTGAGTGGCCGTTTCCTGTCCCATAGTGCCATGTTGCAGAGCAAAACAAATGTCAGGGATTTAATGTACCTCGGCTTTATCATAGTGCCTTATCCTTAAATGCAGCTGTCCTTGAGTGCTGACTGTGTGGTGTAGAGTCCACTGCCTTTCTGCATTGCCCCAGCCACACTTTTGGCTTTCTGGTGACTTGTGGCTGGATTTGGGCTGGCTCATTAGTGTTGAGACCAAGGGATGCATAACTGTTGTCCTCTCTTGACCAGCACTACTAAGCTTCTAACATATCTGAATCATGTTTTTAGCCTTGTTCCTGCCCTCACTCTGCCCTCTTGAGGCCTATTCTTGCATTAGCCTTTGTTATGGATGAAGTGTATCTGCATGTGTGCTTTTGTTGACTGTACTTGTGTGTTGTTGGAACACATCCATCAGTCACCCTACCTCAAACCAGTGGTGCCAGCCCTTTGACGCGTGCAGAACAGTCACCTGACCTTATTGTGCACACCACTGCACTGCACAACGCCACACAAAGTCTGCATTGCTTTTCTCACACCTCTGAAAATGTTTTCATTTCTTTTTAGCCCATCAGAACCTTCAGCCATTCTGTTCGATCATCTTTGTAAGCTGGATCAAACATAGATATTTTCTGATATTCAAAGAGATATATAGAAGCATATATATATGTATAGTATATGAAATGATCACCACCACATATATTTGTTGCTTTTTATGTGAACGTTCAGTTAATTTGTGGTTGTTTCTTTGGTAGCTCCTCTGTAATTAGCTCATAGACTGTGATCAGAAAAGGCATGGGAACTAACTGCTCAATCACTGGACTACATCTATACTTGAACTCTTATAGCCTTCTGCGTTGTGGAGAAACGTGAGATTAATCCTCTAAATAGGAACACTTTGCTACTAATTATTTTGTTTTATGTTTAAAACGTTCCCACATTTAAATATTTTTTCTGAATGTTTATTTATTGATATTTATTGTGTTTCATGCTGTGGTAAATTATTCACTGCGAAAAAAGATCTACTGTACAGGACTGGAATGGGATTTTGTGATGTAATTTCATTGTTAATGGACAAAAAGTTGGTACCGTTTTTGCTGTAATGACAAATCTAGGACTCCTAAGTGTTTTTTATTTTAGATCTGGATTTGTGTTCTTGTGTCGACGTGTTTATCAGCAGAGAAAGGGAGAAAAGTGCAAATACTGTGTTACTTTAATTTTTCAATTGGGAAACCTTGTGTTGAGACACTACAGGGAATCGGTAAAGTAAAATTTGGCACTCCCAAAGCTACACCATATCTGTTATAAGTTAGTGGTACTCTTAATGATTCTGTAGCCTTACCATAATCCTGCTAGCTTGAAATACCTGGATTAGCTGCTTTGAAAACCGATCGCATACACTTGACAAAGATAATTTCTTAAAGAAAATTAAACAGGTAAATGGAATGCGCCAATCTTTTTGTATTAGTTTGTTTGATCCCACAATGAAACATGTTACACAAAAACGCAAGTCTTTTGTTTTTTTGTTTTTTTAACTCAATGAATTTAAGACTGCAGTTCTAAACAGGACCTTCTCAATTGTACTCTTTCTTACCTGAAGCTTCAGATACACTGTTAAACACACTTTTTGCTACAACATTTGCTATAAATACTGTGTAGATGCTACCTTGTATTATTTTGTGCCTGAGGTGGTTCATATATTTTATTTTTAATCTTAATTGTATGCTTTAGGAACATAAGTGCTTTCTGGTCTTGCACGTCTATTATGTGCTGCTAGTTTTTTTTTTTTTTTTTTCTCTGTTATTATTTAAAGACTTACTGCACGTGCCAGACCGTGATTTCTGCATACTAGAGTGGCTAACACTGGACTGATGCTATTGCTGCCAACATAGTTCTAATTTATCAACGTCCTCAAATTTGAGGATTGAAGATTGTTTTAGTAAAGGCTGTTTGCAAATGATCCTGTTCTCAACTATTATGTGCTACATTATGTATAAATAACATAGGCTATTCCTAAATAGCTTAGCAAATGTCTCTCACCCTGGACAACATGGGAGTCTCACTGACCCACAGCAGACTCCAGTGCCTTTAATTTTAGCCAGGCCAGAGCAGATGGCCTGGGTGAGTGTTGGGTCAATGGTGGGCCATAGATAGAGGCGAGCATTGCATTTCGCATGCACTGCCACTAAGGAAACCAGGGCTGAGAACTAAACACTGGATTATTACTATTCACTGGATACAACAGACATGCAAACTATAGTTTACACTTGGTACGTTACCTGCAGACAGCCTTTTATTGTACAGTTAATAAACAGGACAGTTACTGTAAGTAAAATGCTCTTAAGATTTTATCCGGTTCAGTTTTGTCAAAATGCGATTTCCTGAATGCTGTGACCTGTTATGACATTTCTATTTGGATGTTTTCAAGTGCCATTTGACAGTGACTAGTGAGTCGTGGCCATTTGTAGCACGCTCTAATGCAAGCACAAGCATTTGGCAGTGGCATTTGGGGAAGGTTTTTATTTGGATTCACCCAAGACAAAATATGTAAATAGCAAAGTATATTTATTTGCGTCCTAATTATGATTTGTGAACATTTTCTCAGATATTTTGAGCTAAGTGCGTTGTTTTTTTTTTTTGTTTTTGTTTGTTTTATTTTTTGTTTTTTGTTCTCCTTTTTTTTGGATAACGTATAGTATCTGATAATATATATTACAAATTTTATGTGACTTTCTTTTTGTGTGCTGTTAAGTTTTCTTCATATAATGTAACTTCTTAAACTGGCAAGCAAACCAATGTGTGTAGGGTGATTTGTATTGTGTAATTCACATTAAAAAATCAAGGATGACCGGGGGACTTTTATATTTATAAAAAAAACATTTAGTGTGTCGTATTGATGACTATAGAAACTATTACAGACACATGTAGTTCGTTTTTTCTGAATATTTCAGATTTCAGCTCAGGCTAGCTTCTTAGTGTTGTTTTCTTAAGATTTGTGACTTGTCTTTGCAGTAATAAACGTTTTTCTCGTTCAAACCCAAGTGTCTCTTCTTTAAATATTTTGTCTTTAAAGGTGCAGGATTTTAAGTACTTAAGGTCAACAGTCCAGAGGGTGTGGAAAAGAGGTGAAGAAGCGTTTTTAAGTAAGTTGGAAATGTTGTACAAAAGCATCAGTTGTGTTGTCTGCAAGAATGAAAGGAAAAGTGCTCAATACACTGGTGAGACCAGAGATATTGTGTGGTTTGGCGACCAAGGAACTGAGCAAAGGACAGGAGGCAGAGCCTAAGATGTTGAGGCTGTCATGCGGAGTGACCAGGATGGATAGGATTAGAAGTGGGACAGCTCATGTAAGTCATTTAAGAGATAAAGTCAGAGAGATTGGGATGATTTGGACACGTTTAGAGGAGGGAAAATGAACATAATGGTGAAAGGATGCTGAGTTTCTCACTGCTGAGCCTAGAGGAAGAGATTTATGGATTTAGTGTTAGAGGACATGATAAAGGTTAGATAGAAGATAGTTAGCAGAGGATGCAGAGGATAGGATTAAATGGAGGCAGCTGATTTTATTTTGCATCTCATGAAAGGAACAGTTGAAAGGAGAGGAAATATACAGTATCATATAGTGTTAGTCCATTAAATTTTATTCAACCATATTCATACATATAAACATCAACATCATTCAGACTTCAGTATGCATGACATATTTGTAATTATGAGCATGAACTTGCATTTCCTGAAAAATGTACAACTTTTTTTTCTTTTCATGGTTTATGACTGTAAAGGTAGCAAAAAGTATAAAATACTGCAACTGCTTTAAGTAAACAGCTCCAACAAAAGAACAAAATGACATGATCAATAGGGCTGAGCAAAAACCATTCAAGCCTTTACAAGCAACATAATACTGACATGAATGTAGTTTGATTACCTTTCACCTTTTAGACATTTGGCTTCAGTATGGCTTACACTCCATCTCACATCTTGCTTTTTCACTCAGATGTCACAATGTTATCTTACTCAACTTAAATGGTTGAATTAAAAATCATCCCTAAAGTGTTTCTCTACTAAATGTTACCCATTAAATAGCAATGACCAATCGCCAATAGGTTTAGAAAGGCAGAGACCATGAGTAGGAACACATTTTGACTGTCTATACCAAGTTAATATCTGATTTTGCCACCACATAACTGAAAATGACTACACCTGAAAAAAAGAAGTGATCAATATTGAGAAAACAGTCCATAAAGAAAATCCCTTTGAACCACGTTTTAATGGATATTTTAGGAAATCCGAACAAGGTCATGAGCAATAAAAAAAGAACTTATGCCCTATGCTAGAAAGTTATATGGATACAATTAGTAACCACCCATTAAACTATGAAACAAGACAAGGCAAATTAATAAAGTGCTAATGGACACTATGTGGGCTTCTAATAAAATGCTGCATACAAATAATCATTTGACCTTGATGTTGGATAACGTTAAGGGGTCTGGAAAACATTTCCATTTACTAAACATTTTTTAAGAATGTTTGGAGATTCATTTTAACAGTTTAAAAAGTGTGCTGCTAAAAAGGCTTCTGAAATGCTTTTTGTTATTAAAAGAACTCTTGAAAAGGGGAGATATCAATCAAAAAACAAATGAAAACTGTCAGCAAAATGTTAAAGATTACATTTTACAATACAAGAGCAAGAGCAATGAATAACTTTTTTACGTGAATGTCCAAATCTGTGAAGAATGAAGGGGATGGGGAGACACTCCACTTACACGATGCCATCTCAGCCTAGGAGGGACACCAGAGGAGGACTGGACTAGTAGTGTATTTCAGCCAATAATAGTTATAAACACATCGTCTTTATTGAAATAACTTTGGTTTTAACGGATATTTAAACTACTACGTTGTTTCTCTACAAAATCTGAAATGTTCAGAGAGCATTGTTGAGCACAGACAATTTCAATTAGAGAACAATGGCATAATAGTTGTTGTCTTTTGAATGCACATCCTCTTGACAGCATGCGTCCAGTGTGCAGTAACTCCTCCCAGTGTGACTCATATATTCCTCCAGCTGTTGTTTGGAAGTCCTGGACTAAGCACAATGGATATAAAGTAGTGTGTTTGGAGTCTAGTGCAGTCTAAAAGGTCCTTGCTATCACAACTCACTAAGGTGGGAATTGCTGTGTTTGCAGTCCTCCTCAGTCCACACCAAGCCTAAAGGTGGAGTGCTCAGTTTAAGTACTGTCTGATTTTTTTTCCCACAGTTGTTTTTTGTTTTATATATACAGTTTGAATCCTCAGGCTCAGTCGAGAGGCTGGGGGTCAGCTATGGGCATGGTGTGCAGGACTTCGTCCAGTAGCTGCAGTGCTCGATGTAGATGGATCTCGATCCAGCAGGGCGTCTCTTTAATGCTCTGCCGGGGATAGTCAGGCCCCCAGCCCTTTACAAAGCTCATCCGCAAAATGCACAGGCGCCGCAAGTCATCCACACCAATGCCTGCAGCAGCGGACAAACCTGAAGAAGGCACAACATTTTCATTACAATAGGCCAGAAGAAGAATAGACATGCTAGCTAAAATGCATTAAGTCGTTTTTTAATTGGTTAAAATAAATAATCATCAATATAAAGTTTTACCAAGCCAAAGTAATCATAGAACACTAGTTTTAAACAAAGATGATGATTATGATTATAATAATAATAATAATAATAATTTAGTCTTATATAGCACTTTAAGTCACTTTACAATTTTGAGCATTATTCATTCACTCCTCAGTCACACTCAGTGGTGAGCCTAGCTTCCCTGGGCCAGACTGATGGGCACGTGGCAGCCAATTTGCAGCTACAACAACAGTATGCAATGCCTGTAGCAGGGATCGCACCGCCACCCTTTGGGTTTGTGGGCAAACGTCTCTACTGACTGAGCTACTGCCGATTATTGTTATGTATATGCTGTATATGCTGTAATATGCTATGTAATGTAACACATTGCATATTTGATTAGCCTCTAATCCCAAAAAAAAACTTGGCTAATGTTTACTGTTTCTTTCTGTTTCTTTACTCATTGGGCAATGCAATGTGAAAGTGCATGTTCTCTTGACTGAGATAAAAGCCTGAAGGTAGTCAAAATAATGTGCTTGTGAAAGGCTAAGTGGTGGTGACACTCACTGATGGCGGGAGCGATGCCTCCCACAGAACCAGGTCCAGGAATGTTTCCAGCTACCGCTGCTGCCTGTGCTGCAGCAGCCGCCTGAGCTGTCGCTGCCTGCTGCTGCATCTGCCTGTGGCACTGGCGCAAGTCAAACACCTGACAGAGAACAAGAGCATCAACCCATTCATTCAATACCAAATGACAATATAATAGATGAATACAATGAGCTATCCAAACATTTTAGTTAATAATGAGCCATAAATATTTGTGCATTTTAAAAAAAAGAATGAATAGTATATCTTTCTTATTAATACACTGTTGTATACAAGTATTTAAGTGACATTACCAGCTTCTAATTTAAAATACAGCAGGATACTACAGCCTCACCTTGATGTAAGCACTCGGGTAGATCTTGTGAACAGCATCCCCTGGGGCTCGTCCGGCCTCACGATCCAAGTAATAGCTCTGCACGAACACTGCATGGTCACTTAAACAGCGTACCCACACATCTCCTTCACCTTTGCATTCCAGCTGCACGCCTTTGCCAATATGGAGCCTGACAACATGTAAGAAAAAAGCGAGACATTAACAAAAACTGCTTAGCTGTTACTATGCCATAATGATAGATTTCACTGTGTGGCTAGGTACCTGGCTCTCTCTATGTTCTCAGTCCTGTGAACATTGCTCAGCTGACCCAAGCAGAAGCGATCACCTCCAGAAGGATCCACATAGCCATCCACTGTCACAATGGGGCAAGTGGAGGGCACCTTGAACGTCTCACCCACCTGAACATCCATCTCAAAGTAGGCAATAGAGCACCAGTACTCAGGAGCTGAAGCAAATGCAAACATTACACTTTTACTGCTCATGTTTTTATAGTCATTAGTTATAAAAAAATTTCTGATACACACCAGGGTGATTAGAAATGGGAGGCTGGAATGCGATTTCATTGGTAACAGACCCTGTAAAAAAAAAATTTTTTTTTAATTTTACAAACCATTTAAAATGCAACTTTATTGAATGCCTATCAACAGGCAAAGGCTCTCACAATAATGGCCTGTGTGAGGCATAGGCGGATGATGCTGGAGATGACCATTCTGATGCTGAGGCACTGCTGGGGTAAAGCTGCTGCTCCTACTCCAGTTGGGAGTAGGATCTGTACAAACAAAACAACTGAATGAACTTAAATATACAGTATTCCATGTACATGGTATCCACACAGATTGGTCTAATGCTGTAACATGCTTAGAGTCAAAAAACGTATCTCACTTGAGGGTCCAGCAGTAATGGTAGAGAAAGCAGAGGTTGAAGCTGAGCTGCTGCCCTCTGAAGGCGGCAGAAGTGCAGGGGTGCTAAAGGTTTCTTGAGGACCGGGCCTTGAAGGGGGATGCTGGATCGTCTGCAGGTGGCTTTCAGAGCTGGAGTGGGACTGCTGGTTATCATAGTCATACTCATCCTTTACCAGAAGTGGACCTAAAAAGAATATTATCATTAATGTTTGTCAAAAAACTAAAAGTATAGGAGGACTACAAAAGAAGGAGGGCTTTTACCTGAGCTGGACAGGGTCAGCCCTGACAAATCTATAGAATAAGATACATTGTTTATGTTAGGACAATGACACAGATGTGCATAAAATTAAATTTTTCACCTTTAAATTAAAAAATAAATTGGGCAATTTTACTTACCAATGCCAGGGGAGACCACCCTCTCATAATGGTATGGGTTGACACATACATTGTCACATTTTAGGTCAAAGGCATACTGGCAATATTTGACATGTTTTAATTCATTTTTGTGAAGATCTGGCCACCGCCAGAGTCTGGCATAAACAACATGGGGAAAGCCTTTACGCCCAGCAACCTAGAACACAGAGATTAAAAGAAAAAGAAACAGGTTTATATTTCACACACCACTAATACAATATAACTGAACAGTACAATATAACCACACTAATACCTGCAAACGGCCATCCAAGGTTCGCTGTATTGTAACACACTTGCTAGGATGAGCTCCATTTGTAGTGATGGCTGTGATTAGAGAATCCAGCTCATCTTTCTTTTCCTTCAGCTTCTTGACAAGACTTTCAATAGCTCTTTTCGCAAAGCTCTCACTCTCTCCTCCCTGTCGATGGCACATCAGGCTGTGCACAATGCTCAAGCAGGCATCATTGCTTGTTGGAGTGTTTGTGATTGACATCTTGCTCCTTAGGTTTCACCCTGAAGGGAGACAGCTGTATCCTCTGGTGGTGTACCTGACGACAAAGTAAAAGGCTTATTTTTCACAATTTATAAGTATTTTGGACTGTGTCATTTAATTTTGTTACTAGGTAGATTTTATATGGTTATAACTGTAAGTTGATGTTGTATACACATGGGCATGTAACCTGAAGCGACAAAAGCGTGCAGTCTCGACCTTCCGCTAACTAAAATTTGGATTACAGTAGAACTTCCCTTGGTAGTAATATGAGTACAACAAATGAATGGGAAGTTGCGCGATATTAAGAGTGTAAAATGTTGTGGTCTAATCGTTTACGCTAGTCGGAGTGTACATTCAGGTCAAAGTTATGATCCCCGTGGCTCCAGGGCACCACAGTGTTAACACGCTACAACTAACGGCGTGTTTATGACTCAAACCATGTCATTGAGATACTGCATATGAATGGTCATAAATTCAATCGGGTTGTTTTGTGACATTACAAATATTTACAATGAAATCGAAGAACAGACATCAATTTGTATTTTTGTTGGCACTCGCCTTCACCGTCTTACCACAAATAACGCTAGCCTGTGTGGCTAATGCTAGTGAGGCTCTTATCTCCGCGCATACATCAACACACACTGCTTTGTCGTGGATTCGCGGTGATTTTATTTTTTATGTTAATTCTACTCTAGTGTGTGCATTTACAGTTACAATCTGAGTTACACTCATAGAATATTTACAAGATATTTTAGTATACCGTCTGCGGTTGTTATTTTCGGCTAGCTACCTAGCGCATAGGCTAGAAGCTAACGCTACAAGATGCTCATCAACTTAGCGACAGCTTGTTAAGGTTAGTATAGTCTATGCAAAATGTTAGGCTAGATACTAGTTATCATATTCACAAAGGCATACCAGATAAAGCGTACTCCGTTATCTCGTCTGATTATTGCAAATGAATATAAATGTAAGGTATTTTAGCCACCGATAACACGGCTATACTGAGGTGGCCACGAAAATAAACAAAAAAAATCCTCTCCACCCACCAACCTACAAGTGCGCATGCGTGGTCAAATGTGGAAAAGGAGTGTTTGATATTAACTAAAAAATATCAGAGGTAAAGCTGTTGAGGTTTACCAAAACATTCATATATAATCTTTCTATATGTTTAGCATATGTAGACACTGCACACTATAATACCCAGGTGTAAATTTGCATACTTGCACATAAAGCCCCAAAACGTAACCACCAACATCTTGGCATTGTATTGTAAATAAATGTCACTTGCTTCTTTTATTTGACGTTATCAACCTGATCACAGCTCACTGATATCGGACCAGCACTCTTGTCATTACTTGGCGTGTGTAAAACACCCTGCAGAGAGAACTCTGTTACTTTAGAAGGTTCTAGTGTTATTCCATTTTCTTTATCTGCTTCCAACTGTTAACAGCCAGCACTATGTGTTGATGTGACATGTGTTTTTTCCATTTGTACTGTTGTGTGGGACTTGATAGGGGGAGTCATGCTGCCAGTGGCAAAAAAAGGAAGTGAGGGTTTCAGAGGGCATCAGGCAACTTGATGGTAGGCTAGTCAATAGAGTCAGTTAGTGTTGGAGACCAGGAATCTGACACCACTTTTTCACAAATGCTGCCACTTGGAGTGGCGTCTCATCCTGAGTGATGGTCTACAAGACTCCAGGCTCTGACACCTTCTTATCAGTATGGCACTGAGCACCAGTGAGTGGCCCGTCAGGCATGTGGCGCTAGTGAAATGGAGCTTAGGGCTGTTATGCAGAGGGTGCTGTGATTACCTGACAATGAAACAACAACACATTGAGAGGTTAAAGGATAGCTAATGAAAAACTCTTACAGATGCTTTATTTTTACAATCCTTACATTAACACAGATTTGTGTGAGAAGTCAAAGCAGGAGCATGTTGCTACCGTTACACAGAGGAAAAAATTCACAGCAATGTTAAGTAAAAGTGGCAGCTGACAGGAATACCTGAAGAGTCCCAAGCCACTGACATTTCCTCGTAAGCTTTAAAGCAATATACATACAAGAGGAAATGTCACAATATTTAAATGGTGCTAATGCCTTAAAATACCACAGGGAGAGGATAAATTATATAATTTTAAGAGTGTAACTACCTGCCAAAAAGCATTGAGTAAGAAGGCGATTAAGTAAAAGCAGGCTTTTTACGTTCATTCTCATACATACACCGAGCAACCTTGGTAGTGCAAATAAAAAACAAGCTCATGAATCTGCAGAGTAATTGTACAGATATGAAGACAATAATTAGATATACAAAAGCATACACAATCATACTGTTTTGGTTCTGTTTTATCATAGTTTAAAAGCCTTGTCATTTTCACTTTAAAAAGTTTTTAATAACATACAGTATTTCATATAGGGATGCACTTTATTCTAATGGGTCCAGCAATAATATTCACCTTTCACAATTATTTATTAGTTTTTTACTATAAATTTAAATTTTACCAACCTGGAGATCAAAAGATTAAAACTGCATCTGTTCACTATAATGCATTAGTGAAGGCATTTGGTTAGATTTTTTTCTATTTGTTATTGTTCCAGGTGGCAAGAGACATGAGAAAAATTATTAGAATTTATGATCACCAAACATTCAGATAAATACCCAAGTTACTAAGTTTTATATCCAGAGTTTTAGAACATCTGAACATAAATCAATCAATTAACAACAACAAATCAAATGTACATCTAGGCAAGGGATGCTTCTCGGCCACAGTGAAAACATCAGTTCAGTCACAGTCTCAAGTTCTGTATGGGTCACTCTCAGGACTATCTGCAGCCACATTCAGCCACCACCATCCCTTCATACTTGTGGTTAAAAGTGATTACTTCATTTTCATGATATAGAAGCGAGATGGGTTCCAACTTGGTGGGTACGCAGCATGCACGCGATACTCTCTCCGGACTCTTTACACTCAGCAGAGTCTGCACCATGGCATGTCTGGTGGGCGTGACCTCTGAGGTCAATGGTGGGTAGCACTCTCCCTTGCACTCATAGGCCTCGTAGCCTAGCGGTTGGATGATCCATGTGTCCCAGCCAATATCTTTAAAATCGACAAAGAGGGGGGTCCTCTTACACGCCTCGCTCTTAACATTGCGGCGGATTCTAGAGGGCGTGTCATAGATAAAGTTGGACTGCAGCCCCACTAGAGACTGCTGCTCCAGTTCATCCTGGTTTACATGGCCAGCGTTGTGTCTCACAGATTCCCACAGAGATCGACTCTCATCCACGTTTTTAAGGTCATGCTCATGTTCAATCAACAAGTTCAAGTCTTCCTCATCCTTTTTTTGGTCTCTGCTCTGATAATCTGAAAAAACTATCATGGCAGCATTATGTTTCCCACCTAAACTTCTTTCAAAATCAATGTCAGTCCCCTCTGTGGTTTCTTGTGTCACGCTTTTTCTTGCCCACCCCAAGTTTGTGATATGAACCTCCAGTCTGTGGTTTGCAGACCCACTCTTCCGCCAGCGCGTTACTGCATGAGTCAGGTCAAATGACACCCAGCCGTTATCTCTGGCAGTGATATGCTTTGTCACCAGTTCTTCCAATTTTTTTATCTCCACCACCTCGTCTTTATCCCTGCTTCTCGCTTCTCTTTGCACCTCTCTTGACCATCCAACACCCTCTTGTATTTTGTAAATGGTCACCTTGCAGTCTGGGCCCCTGTGCGCTCTTTGAGCCTGCTGCTGGATCTGAATATAGAGACGTAGCTCTGCTAATGTTATGCGTTCGTGGTGAGGCATAGAGATGTTGAACAACAGGGGATATATCTGTATACCCCCAGCTGTGATACGGAATGGGGAAGAATCTGAAATCAGAAAATCAGAAATTACCTTTCAGTGTTTTTGTCAGTATTTCTCAAATAAGTATGGTATTATCAAATACAACATATATCCAATCATGTTTGTACAAAAGTTGAATCTGTCTTTTGTCATATTTTAAACATTTTGCAAATTGTATATTTCTTGCTTTCTCTTTTTTAAAAACAAGCAAAAGAATTAATTAATTAATTAATTAAGCACATACCTTCATTTTTGAAACTGCGCACTATGTTGGCTGAGGGGACTGCAGTTCGGTCATTAGCAAAGCGCTCATATAGCTCCAGCATGTAGTCTGGAGACTCTTTCAGGCCAGGGACCAGGGGCCAGGTCTGGGCCCTCTGCTCTGTGAGGTTCAGTGTGGACAGAAACTGGCTCACTAGGTCCGGAGGATCAAATGGTGGGCTTCTCCCAACGTCCTTCCTAAGGTATGGCCTGTGATGGTTCTTTGGAGACCGAAGAGGGCTGCTCCAACTCAAACCATTCAATATTAAAAACAGGACACAATTAAGAAACCAATATGTGACGAAAACCCAAGAGGCCATTAGTGGTTGAAGGGCTAAATCCAAAATTGTAACGAATGAGAAGATGTGACGAGTCCTTTGAGCAAGGCACCTGCCAGTAGCTGAACCTTGCAATGGTGAACAACAGGTTGAGGTTGAGACCCAATGTAAAAACAGCTTTGCCCTTGGTGATCTTGTGGTTTGGTTCTGAGGGCAGGGCTGTGCTGTCCAATGTGCTGTGCTGACATGTTTGGAGATGTCACTAAAGCCATGCTCAGCCCTCCTCCCTCTCTCTCCACATGACGGACATAGGACCAGCCATAACTTTATACATTGCAACTGTATAGAAGGAATTATTTAAATTGTCCCAGGCTGGTTTATTCATTTTAATTTACAATTATTGAGGAAAATTGTGCTGTTAAAGATTTAATCATTATTATTATCTTAAGCTATAAAGCCAAAAATGTGGCATTCATATATCAGTGAATCGGCTGTTTTATAAAAGCTTGTTTCTATCTCATTTAAACCAAATCAGTAATTAACGAAGTAATTGATTAATGCCTGGCATCTCCACAAGAGGCCAGTGTAGAGCATTATCTGCTTTCTGATCTTCAACGTGAATAAATGCTTTCATTAGGCTGCTAAAAGGAGCTGATTTGATCTCATTTGCAAAGGCTCAGTTAATGAATTTTGGAGTTTTAATTATAGCACTGCTATTATTGCACTTAAATGCAATTTTAAATAAAAGTGTTGATAAGTCCATAATTTTAGATATACCATAGCAGTCTTCTTTAAATGCAGCCACTGAGTGAGATGCTGTTTCATTTCAAAATATATATTTTTCTTAATTTGCTTTTTCTTACGTGTACATAGACAATGAGTGGTTGCCAACATGCCTAATTAAACCAGTGTCTTCTTGACCCATATGACTGCAGGCTTTTACTTGTTTGAGATGTGCATTAGTGCAACTGTTGCCGAAACATTATTTGCAGCAGACAGCATTTGTTCTAGTTCTGTTGCTTGTAACTCAGATTTGTAGCTGTGTTTTATTAAATTTATGGAGACCTGACTAACGGAAAAGTATAGCTCCAGATCAATTGTGCAGTTGAACTCTGGATTACAATTAACTCTAGGCCCTGTGGAAAAGTCAAGTTGAGTGTCCTGTTTAGGTCTGACTGAGTCTTACTCTGTTCCTGAAAAAGATGAACAAAACAAATATTACTGTAATAATTTATGTTTATTTTCATTCAACATAGCAATGCAAAAAGGACCACTGCAAAGCAGAGTTTTCTTGAATGTAGGATCACTTAACTGGTAGTAGCTATAACACATGTATGGCCTTTTGATTAATAACATGGGTATTACAATAAATATTACAATATAAATGCCTTCATTTAAATTATTAACAGTCCTTTGATACACATTTACAATCACGATTGCCTTTAAAAAAGATTTAAAGACCATTCCTAGTCTCATCTGATGGCAGCTTTGTCAAGAGGAAAGTAAGTATCAAATCATGTTTATCTGTAAGTTGATGGGAATGCTAATTCTACCCTCAAACACACAGCAGATTATAGTTTTATATCTTATCCTGGTAAGATCTTCAACCCAAAACTCATGGAAAAGACAAATCAGTCAATTTGAAACTAGACAGTTTTAAACTAGCTCATCCCTACATATTTGTAAAATTTATCTTGTATATGAAGTTTATTCTTTGGAGTCATGATACACCACACTTTGCATATTTAGGCTATTTCATATCTATGTCTTCCTAAATGACAAAATCCATCAAGTCTATTCCCAAATAATCTCTTTAATAAATAAAGGTTTGGCACATCTTTTCAGGTAAACAAAGAAAGTGACTGTTTGTCTTCATTCTATATGATAAAATGGCACAGGTCTGTATTTCACAGATGAAGTGTCTCTACAGGATTTTCAGGCTGGTACTGTCTCTACACCCAGGAGTCCAACGGAGGGGGCTTGTTATCCATAAGACCCACTGCAGGACGTCCGGCTCTGATGAAATGCTTTCTCTCATTAATCGCCTGGAAGATGCAAACATAAACTAATTAGCCAGAGCACAGACATTTTATACACAATTATATCTTTAACATAAATCTCTCTTCATGGCAGAAAAACATATTATTATTTTAAATGACACATAACATTATGATTAAATTTGTATGGAAAACTGGTATGGAAACCTAACCTGCCAAAAGTTAGATAGATATTGTATATGCTCCACCTAGAGCGCTGTAAGGTGTAGAATATGATTTAGTTACATCTATATTGCACCCTTGAAAAATCTTGTCTTCCTCATAGAAAAGCCTAAAGCTAAAGAATGACACACATACACAGTTGGGACTGCTGCTTTTGAAAATAAACAGTAAAATAACACAATACCAACACTGAATTTTGCATAAGACACAGGCGATAAAGTCTACAGACTCATATGGGTGATGAAAACAGTGAGTGTGATTCAAGTGTGTTGTCATCTGTGAAAGTGATTCTACCTGAAGAGCCTCTCTCTCCACCACTGACCCCTTCCCATCGCCAACTCTGTCATTTGGCTCCAAGGTGGAATACACATCTGTGAGAGGGAAAATAATCACATCAGCCACACAGTGTAGAGCGAAGATGTAGCTCTGGGTGCAGAAAATATATAAACCACGAAATGACAAACATGGCGCCATTTAGGAAGAAAACTCACCATCACTCCATTCAGAGACAGTGCCTTCAAATAAAGCATTTCTGATATATATACAGTACTGTGTTGATGGTTTGTTTTTTTAAGAAAGACTATGAACTAAGAAAGGTGTCTCAGTGTACAAAAAAACACAAACTCAAAACTCGAAGCATTCAGAGAACATAGACCTCTGCCAAGGCACTGGTGCTATCTCGCAGTTGTAAACATATAGTGCCCAGACCTCAACTCAAACTCAAAGATCTTCTACTTCAGGGGTAAATTATCTTTCAGTTGAGCCCCCAAACCCATACACATTTCCAACAATGGCAATTGCTTCAGAAAACAGCTGTAAGTTAAAACCAGTAGCTTGATTTATTCTGTGTTATTTATTTGATTTATACATATAAAGGAACATTAAAGGTCCCACTAGGTATTGAAACTTAATAGTATCGTAACTTTTCCTTTGATACCACAAAGTTATAGTTTAACAGTATCCAGCCCTACTCCTGATCTGGATTCATAGCACATTAATTATTTTGTTCATAACTGACCTTTCTTGAAATTTTGATGAAAAAAAAAAATATTAAGGCGTTCTTAGTTAACACCATTTTCATTCCTCACTAAAACCTTTGCACAGAACTGAATGTGTGACAATAAGCAGGCACAGTCTAATGAGACTAGTCATTATCCTACTGTATTCATATTTCAAAGGGTGTTTAACTTATCTTCTATATTCATAAGGCAGCCTCAAGAGAGAATCCCTATTTTGGCGGTCCATTTAAAGTATCACATTGTGGGAAGCTTGAGGTTGAAGTCGTAGCAGGAGAGCGGGTGCCTTTTTGGAATAACGTCCAAATGAGAAGTGACTGGTGATGCATGAGCCGGCCATGCCTCCGGGAGAGAGCGCTCTGCCTAATAAGTCTGCACACTGATAACCTTGGCAGCACATCACTGGTTTAGGGCTATGTTTTAGAGGAATATCGTCCCGGGACTGAACACACTAATGTCTTTGTCCCATGTTTAAAAAGTGCTTTTGGTATCAGAGCTAGAGGAGGTGTCTCTCATTTGATCACTGGTTTAATTATGTCTTGCAGATGGAGTCAGTGCAACGGTATGCTGACCTTGGTTTTTGTCCATGAGTGGTAAGGTGATGTCATCACCCCCTTGCTTTCCACTCTTGGATTTTTTGGTCACTCCAGTCGATGGTGGCTTTGAAAGACAAAAATGAATAAATTATTGGACAAAGATTTTTTTTTTTTTTTTTTTTGTGCGTTGTTATTTGAAAAGAGAAATTGTCAGTCTACATAAAATAAAATTATAAGTAGCCTAAATTTGTTTCAGTAGCTCAGTTCAAGGAGAAACACATAGAGTAAATACATTTAGTATACACAGTTAAATATTTAAAGCATGTATTATGTGTATGTTTCATGTGTGGTTTACATTTAACAAAAACAAAATTCTGTGTCTCACAAAATTAAAATATATACAATATATAATATTACACAGTCATCATAACAATCACAATTCAAATATTTAAAGGCCTGAAATATGTATATATACTCTCACTTTTTAAATTGAATGAAGTGAAAAACACTGAGTTAAATTCTACTATATTCTAATAACCTACATTAAAGATCCCCTAATATGCACAATCAACTTTTCTGAGCTTTCTATCATGTTGTTTCCTCCTCAGAAACATACCCAGAGCAGATTTTTTTTATTTTATTTATTTATTTTTTTCTATTTACACGTTTGAATGAGTAATCCTGTCATGCCTATCAGGATGTGCTGCCCTTTTCAGAAGCTGATCTATGAAGACACATGAAACCCTGCCTTCTCCAGGAAACTTTCCTGCACTGTTTCTAAACACATACACCATCACCGAACTCATTCTGATCATTTCAGTGCTTAAACTGTGGCCACTACAAAGCAGTAAGCTAATTTATCTATCTGCCAGCTTCATGTTGCTAATAGCCAAGCTAATTAGCTATTTTATCATGCTATGTCTGACTTCTCCTCTCATGTCTTTAAAGGCCTTTGCCCTGTGGTCACTGCAGCAGAGCTGATATAAACTACAACAGTGTGTGCAATGGGCTCTGAGCTAACTGAATGAGGGCAACAGGGCCCACAGGGCCTTAAAGTGACAGAAACCAAATCCAAGTGTTTTCGGCAAGCTCACCAAAAGAGGCCGTTTTCCATACATTCACTTTTATTGATTTACTTTAAATTATAAGAAGTAAAATATTGATGAAAATATGCCCAGAAAAACATAATATCAGCCCTTTAAGGTAAGGTTGTATGTTATCTATGAGACTCATAGGTTCATGGTGAAAGGTCTACATACTATTGAATGAGGAAGGTGTTTATAATTATATTCAGCATATATTTATGGCATTTACTTCCTTTGTCTTCCTTTATCATCTTGAGACTGCTCAATCATGAATGTCTTTTTATTCTTTACTGTCATCTTGACACTTAGCCAAGAATTTCTTTCTCGCCTTTTATTGTGGTATAGTGATAAACACTGCAAAAAACAACAGTGACAAATTTCCTGACAAACTTGACAAACTACATATTTCACTGCCTTTTTTCCTTTCAGTCACTGACAGTTTGACAGTTTCTCATAACTGACACACTTTCGCACAAAACCTGCAATGTCATGTTCAATCAAAACAACAAGTATTTTCAGCATTCAGCTTTGATGCTTTCTATCTCCAGACATTTACATGGACATGAGACATGTGCAATACCTTAAAGTGACTTTTGTTCCAGCCTGCTTTGGTCAGTGTGTGTCGCAGATCCTTGTAAGCCCATATTGTCTGCAGAACATGGGAAGCAGCCTTGGTCTCCCGTGCTGATTGGCTGGCGACAAACCATTAGACATTGTGATGAACAACAGAAGACAGCTCTGAGCCTGTACTGTCCACTTGATTAAAATCTGCCTCTGATTGCCCCGAGATGGTCATAAATAAACCCATGGATGTAGTATGTCAGAAACAGCAATACAGCAGATCAGAATTGACTTATACACAAGCGATGTTTACACACACATTTCAAGAGTGTACCTGGACTTGTTGATGGCCACCAGTTTCTGCACGGCGTGGCCTTGTATGAGTGCTCGGGCATTCTCTGGGCTGTCTGTGATGATCTCGTGGATTGTGTTCAGAATAGACACAACTGTGTCTCCCTCCAGATTCTTTGCTGGATGCTGCTGTCCACATGGCAGATTGCCCACAAGGTCCCTTAAAGCATAGCTCCCTGCATTAAAAGAGAAACAAATGAGTCAGTGAGGGAAAATAAGTGGAGAGGCGGATCGAGTAGTTAAATCTGCTCACAAACTAAAATTTTACTTTTAGTTAGAAATGGCTTAAGTAGAAGTTGTCATGTAAATTATTACTTATTGTTAAGCGCTGTGTGTTACAATAATTTATTACTCAAATACATCTTGCAAAAAGAAATGCTTAACAACAACAGCCTTAATTGTCTTATCTAACATCATAATCTCTCTTTGTCTGTCAGCAACATACCATAAGGTTAGGTAGGATTTTGATGAACAGCAGTGACAGGCCAATAAACAAATGGCAGTTTTTTGGTGTGGATCCCAAATCATTTTTAAATCAGTTTTAAACTGGAAAAGTCTATGAAAATTTAAGTGAAGCCCACAAATGAAAAAGGGTCCAAATGATTGTTTTATAATCCTCGATCCAGAAAGTCAACCGGAGCCACACCAAAATGGATTTTTCTTTGCTGTTGCAACATTGGACCAATAAGATTACAATGTGATCCCAAATATTATGCCGAGTTATTGTGAGCTAGGAAAATTTGAGGGTAGCACAACCACAAACAAATTTAGGTGAAAATGGATTACATGGCGGTACTGCAATGCTTTGGCTGTACTCCCTAAATGCTTCTAGCTTGTAAATGCTCAGCCAAGACAGAGGCATAAACTCACTTTAAAATGCCATGTCAGAAATCTTCATGGGAGCTCTCTGCCTTCTGCCAATTCTTTATTTCAATACATAAGTCACCAGGTTTTAGTAATAAAGTAGATAGTTTACAACACATTTGTAGGTGATAGTACAAACCTATCAGGTCTTTATTTCTTCGGTCCATGGCCAGATTGCGGAGCGCAATAGCCACAGCCCGCACCACCTTGTCTACATCTGATCGCAGCAGCTCCACCAGAATGGGTAGCCCTTTCTCTTTTCTCACTGTAGCACGGATAAAGCTGGACCACTGCAAGCACCAGCATTAAAAAATAAACAGCTGAAAGATGCCAGCAATTTTTACAAAAGCATCTGTGAGATTTTGCTTTAGGGAAAACCTCCTTATCGTAACTGCCTTTATATAACCACTAATTTCACTGCAAGTTTAAAAAAATAAATTGAAAAGCAAATAATAAAAAATACATATAGCTCAGTTAACTGCTCTCTTGTGTGCAACTCAATTTCACAGCTTTGGGATTTTGCTTTAATCCAAACCCTGCAACTATAAAGTACATTAATGATACAGTCAGGAGGAGCCAGTGGGAGTAAAGTGCTTCTTTTTATGCAGGTGAAACCAAGTGGGTTGAAATTCTAGGATTTTATGGCATGCGGCTACAATCAACTTAAAAAAAAACTGTATAAAAGGCTATCTAAACAAGTTAAGACAGACTCACAGAGTAATAAGTTCAGTTTTAGGACTCTGAGTTACTACGACAGCAGCTGGCCTGATACTTTATAAATAATTCTCCACAGCAGCAGTATTTTCTCAGAGGAAAACATCTCTTGTGTGAGTACAAGGTTAGTGCCATGTACTTACTGCCCACTGTCCCGCAGCAAGGTTCTGCAGCGCTCCTGCGGCCGCCTCTAAAGTGTTGTGGTTGTGACTGCAAGTGAGTAGAGCGAGGTAGAGCCGAACCACCTCTGGTTGGTACAGGAGCTCCAGGCCTGCAACACACCACCACTGAAATTCAGCATCTGTAGCAGTCAAATGTCTTAAATGTAGGTTAGTTTTTTGGGTCATGAGACAAGCATATGGATTCAGTTAATTAATGTGTGAATTATGACTCCCGCACAGAATAGCTTTTTGTGGTTTAAAAGGAAAATTGGATTGCTGACAAGTACTATGGAACTGACCCGCATTGCCTGTCACTCTGATTTGCATTCACTGGCTGGAGCGTGGGAGGCATAATCTCAGCACTGCTTTTCCTCTGACAGCAGCATGTTCATATACACTGTTCACTGCCATAAAGCGCAGTTGTCAAATGTTGGTTATAGTGCACTTTGTGAACTTCCCAGTCTACAGGTAGGCACAAGCCATAACACTCATCATGTATTTATGCTGATGGCCATTGTTTTTGTTTGTCTGGGACTTTATACTGTATGTTGTCAGCATTTCACTTGCCAGTGTAAAATGCTTACTTTGCTCTGAACTAATGTGCAAAAACAATTAACACATGTCCCACTCACTAAGGCAATGCTTTAGCATTTATTTCTATATTTTATCCAGTGGAAGCCAGCCCTAAATAATTCTAATAACTCCACACTAATGCCCCACTGGACACCTCTGCTGTAGCAAGGGCGCTTTGCATTACCTGCAGTATGATTACAATAATGAAAATCATCTTCAAGAGGTCTGGTTTGTGCCTATTTGCCAGATTGGTATGGTTTATAATGAACAAGCAAAGAAGAGGGGCAACATTGTGACATGCATTAAGTTAGAAATGTGGTAGCATTTCCACGAATAACTTCTCTCACACTAACTAACTTCATGTGCTCTTTCACTACATCCATAAATCTCTTTGGTCTTCCTCTAGGCCTCCTGCCTGGCAGCTCTAACCTAAGTTCTAAGCATCCTTCTACCAATATTTTCCCTATGCCTCCTCTGAACACGTCTGTCAATCGTGTCTCGCTGACTTCATCTTACATGAGCTGTCCCTCTTATGTACTCATTCCTAATCCTATGTATCTTTGTCACTCCCAAAGAGAATCTCAACCTTTTCAGCTCTGCTACCTCCAGCTCAGCCTTCTGTCTTTTCCTCATTTCCACTGTCTCTAAACCATACAACATCACTGGTCTCACCACCTAGAAGACGTTTCATTCTTGCTGAAACTCTTTTATCACACAGCACACTTGAGAGTACTATCTACCCATTAAAACCTGCTTGCACACATCGCTTCACCTCTTTTTCACACTCTCCATTTGTCTGGAGTCTGGACTATTACATAAGTACATCAAATTCCGCAACCTTCTTTATCTCTATGCTCTGTGACCTCTCCACTCCGCTCTCAATCACACATGTATTATGTCTTGCTCTGGCTAATAAAATGCAATACATCACACTTTACTTCATAGCTTTATTGTAACGCAGAAGGAAACATTGTAAGCGGTTGCCAGATAAAATGTTATCAGCTTTTATTCCAATCCATTCAAATGCAAAGCAATCAAATGGATCCTCTTGTAAAACATGCCAATGCCATGCATACAAAGAAACATAATCTTGACGGTGCTGCTTGTGCTAAGTATAAATACAGCAGTAGACTGTTTATGATAAATCCAAGCATTGTCTCTTAAATCCTGAATATACCTTTCATTTGCTCTGGGCGTTTAGGTAAATCCAATGTACCGTATTTTCTGTCCATAAATCCATTTTTCCAACCTGTACATCACAGATACACACATGCACACAAACACCAGTTTTATTACCGTCAGCACACACGTTAATGTCAATGAATTCAGAGTGACGCGGAAGCACAATATTATTTCTTAGAAAAAATATTCAGAAGTAATGAGCAGACTGACCTTGATTGAACCACTCCTCTAATGAATACGGCAGAAAAGAGAAGAGTGGTGTCAAAGATTAGATTGGAGAGGAACACAAAGACGCCACAGACTTGCACTAATGGGTAAAACGTTTGGCTTTATTGTTTGTTTAATTAGCTGAAAAGCCCATTAAAAGCTACATTCCATGTATTTTTTTTGTTGAAAACCTCTTTAATTTTGTGAGTTTACACCACTGCAAAGGAAAATCTATCCTCTGCTGTGAATGTGTAGCCTTATGAAATATTCACTGTTCAAGTGACATAAAAGGAATGTGAAGCCTGCAGCCACTACAAGTCCAAAAATTTACCAAGGCATTGTTTTCCTCAGTACACACTGTAGTTAGTTTTAAGGCAATGTAACAAACTGCAATGAAGTGCAAAGAGAAGGACTTCAAACTGAATACATTAGGATTGTGCTGGTGTCATCACCTACCAACCTTTGGGTCTTTTTCCTCCAAAACAGTCGTGTTCGCTCTTCTTCTTTGGGTGACCTGCTGATCTCATCATGTGGGGCTCCTGGAAACGCTCGGCTCCCGGGATTTCTTTGTGAACGTGGTAGGAGAGATTTCTCAGGATGCACACACAGTTCTCTACAGACTACAGACACAGTCAAGAGAAGGTATTTTAATTACACTGTACATACTGTACTCTTGAATTGGTTACAAATACACTGCAGAAAAATGGGTTTCAGTTTCATAAAAACTGAAAGTGACATGGAGAGCACTACAGTAAGCTTGAACTTATTATTTTATTTCAGTAGACTACGAATTCAAAAGGCAAGCTAGTAGGTCATCTCAAAATAATAATATGGTGTTACTATTGAGCTTGTAATGTTTTTGTTTGATTGTTTGTCTGTTTTACCAGATACAAAACAAATCATAAGTGTGGAACAAAATCTTGCTTTGATTGTTGGATGCTAAACATTTTCCCTGCACCTCCCTGTACAAGATTAAGGGGGAGACTGGTGGCCCTAAATGTTCTATAACAAAAACAATATTTCCGAATAAACTAATGTCACATCTCAAATACATACTCAAGTGATGTTACTTTGAAACATAAGTTGTGAGTTCTAGTTTAATTATCAAATCACTTCAGACGCTACATCTCTCTAAACTATTAATACTGTACATATGTAAACACTGTCCCCTTAGAGGCCTTTATAGATAAAATGTTCCTTCTTAAGATGAGTGCTGTCTTTGTGGACCTTATTGTCGGTGTCCTTGGTAAGAACAGCAGTCTGAAGGGCATGAAGGAGAGCGTCCACCAGCCCCTCGCACTCTCTCAGCCTCTGGCGAGCCTCTGCCCCGTCCGAGCTCACGTTCCTGTGCCCAGACAGTTTATTGAGTTAGCTTTAACATGTGTTGTTCTGTATTCCTTGACCGACCACAGCCAAGCGTACCTCAGACATCCTGAGGTATTCTTGAAGACGGTAGTCCACTCAGCACTTTGTAGCTTTGTGGGATCAGTTGTGTCTCTCCTCCAGCCGGAGTGAGGGATGATAATTTCATCGGTCAGAGTCTGAAGGCCGTGGTTAATGACAGCCATCTTAAGAGGTTCATGTGATGAGAGGTTCCACAGAGTTCCTGTAAAAAAAGAAGACTTTTACTTGGGCACAGTTATATATGTTCATTTGAGCACATTTGTTACACACTGTTTGTGTTTTCACATATGTAGCATGAACCCTTATTAGCAACCCCATAAATACCATGCATGTCCTCTCCATGTTATTGTAGCTTCCCTCAAGGTAATATTGGCATCCAAAGACATGCACGTGTTAGGTGATCTGGAAAATCTTTAAACTGTCCCTTTTATATAAATGTGAAAATAAATGGTCCTGACTAAGTGGGCATTAGCCAGGGTATGCTAGGGTAGGCTCCAGCCACCCATGACCTCTGAATAAGTGGATAAAGATTAATGCATTTTTTATTATTAGGAAATTTCAAAACATAAGGCCAAAGTCTTAGCTTTATTAAAATGCAAGGTATGTTTTTTTCTTTCTGGTTTGTGTCTGTCCTTATTCCACTATCCAGAGTATGAATAATTGTCAGCACTGCAATTAGCTGGTGATTGATAACTGGCCTTACACATTAAACTGCTGCAGTGAGGTCTAGGTCTAGTGAGGGCTTAATAGATGATTTCTAAATTGAGGATTTGTCTTGAAATAAAACTTTAGATATACCAGTGACTAACTCTTTGACCTCCATGCTGCTCGTCTTCCTCAACAGTCTGACTAAGGCTTGGATGCCTTCACAATTCTTGATGGACATTTTGTTATTGTGGTCTTTTCCAAAGGATATATTGCGCAGGGCTCCACACGCTTTACGGTGAACCTCAGGCTTGGGATGGTCAAGCAGCTCCACTAATATAGGCACCCCATTCAGCTGGCGAACCTCTTGCTTGATGTGGTCGTTCTCATAACACAGGTGCTGTAAATATGCCGCTGCGTTGGACTTGACCGGGTCCATTGGGTGGTTGAGCATTGCAATGACTTCCTGTAAGTTAGGGTCTCTCCATCGGGGGTCTCTGCGAATGCTGTCCAGGCTGACCATGCTGCTGCGCTTGTGGGGGAACTGCAAGGTCTGAGCTCGGCACATGGCCTGAAAGAAGGGGTTGAAGTTCCCCTCCAGCTGGGCCATGAAGGCATCGTCATATCCAGTCCTGCCAAGACAAAGACATCAGGTGAGACGCTTTGAAAGGAGCCGATGGTTTGACATTTCTGAGAACAGGCCGAGCATGGGCGAGTTTAATGGCTTAAGTGACTTGGCTTTATCTTGTACAAACAGTTCTGTCACTTTATATGGGCTGAGGGGAAGCTTCTGGCAGCCAATAACAGGTGAAGCTTTCTTATTTATTGACTTTGCAGCAGGCTGTCATTCCTGATTGATACTTGCTGCTCCTTAACTGCTGTCCATCTGTCTCAGTTTTGTCCACACTGACTCGCTGGACAATAGTGACTGCTGTAGCAGGCACTATGGGTTTGTGTGTACTGCTCTGAACTTCACACATACACCTATTACTGTGCGCATTTGGTCAATCTGCAAATCTGATTTTAGATTGCTTATGTTTTATATAGATACCATTGTTAACTTTATGAGTCGCATGGTCATTAAACTGAAATTGTCAATAGCCAGTCTGTATTGCCTGATTTAGTCTTGACTCACAATGGCTTTCCAAAATGGTGCTTATGTACATCCAGCCGACCACCATACCAGCTCCTTATATTAGCCTAATTTTCCTTCAATCTGTTCAGTTTCCTCTTTGGGTCTCATGACTTTCTTAGCAAAATAAAGTGAAGATGGAACCTCTCCCATTGAAACAGTGACTTCTATTCTACATGGCCAAACATCTTTGATTGGTTGTTGTTGTTTTTTTAAGCTGTTCTGTGCATAATGGTGCTGTCTACATATTATAACTGGTTGTCTCATTAGTTGTATTTAGATGGGGTTTTAAACTGAGTTCATTTACTTTGACTTCCAGAAATGCAATATGAATCCAGAGCATTTAGACCAGTGAATGGCAACTGGCGGTCTGTGGGCCACATCAGGCCTGCCACAGCTTTCCATCTGGCCCACAGAGTAGAAGTTGGCTGATATATTGAGCCAATTTTTGCATTTTCTAGACAATCAGCCGATTTTGGTGTGGCACATGTTCGGGCAACCATGAGACTGAAGGACCCTGGCTTCCCCAACCATCTTGCAAGCAGTTTTGGGCATCTTACACTGCAGTTCATAGGAAACATCAAGAATCACCTTTTCTCATCCTGAAAAGCTCAATCTGGTAATAAAAAGATTTTGCTCACTTCTCTGACACCAAATCTTGTAGAACAAAAAATTCAAATAAATTTTGTTGCTTTCCTTACAGCAAGTTTGACTGAGATTGTCTTATTGGTTTTCTCAGAAACACATATTTAAGTGTTCTCACTGTCCAATTCTAACACATTTGTTTCCATTACTAAAACAAATGCCTATTTTAATTTGTTTTATAAAGTTAAGAAAATCGGCCCTACATACAGGTCTATATTGGATCTATTGTCTCTCTCAATCATCAACAGTTTGCAACAGTTGCTTTTGTGCATGCAGAAAATGAATATATAAAATTATATTATACTACGTAGAATACAATATTACATTGTTTTATTTTATGAGAGTATCTGGCCCTTACACTGTCTGATGAGAAAAATTCTGGTCCATGGACAAATGTAGTTGATGACCCCTGATTTAGGCAATGGCATTAGATATAGCATAAACTATTGCCCATGGTTAAATTACATCTGTTAGAGACCATGTTCAAGATTAGGGCTGTATTCAACCAAAGAAATGGTCAGTCGACCAAAGTCAAACAATTAATCAGCCAAAGACATGTGAGGGGGCTTACCAGAGTGTGACATCACCTTTAAGCAGAACTCAGTAACTTTTTTTACCTTAAATAAACTGTTTTGGAGTCTGTGTGATGGTTAAATAAGCAGGGTAAATGAAGAGTCCTGCATCTCCCCCTGGTATCTTCATCAAGCTAGTGATGGCATTATTTCTCGTTTTTCATCTTGGCAGAGTGGCCAGATGGCAGAAAAAAGTATACATGGAGGGGAAAACAAAAGTAAAGCCCAACGAGGGATCACAACAGGGGTCACCTGGACTTCTGAGTATTTACAATAGTGCTTTATAAAGAGCAAAATAAGTAAAGAAACTAGCAGAGTTACTGAGTTCAGCTTCAATTAGGGAATAAAAAGATATTAAGAAATTTATGAAAGTAAAATATATTTTATCTAAAAATCAGCATTGGTAAATTGAATAAAATAAATATATATATAAAACTAAAACACAACAAGTTATACATTAGACCAGCTTTATTGAGTGAATGCAACTAATCACCCAGTACATTTTTTGTCGACCAAGACTTCGACTTCACTGACTTAGTCGACTAAGCGACCAGCGGCTGTCAACCTTAGTTAAAATGTTACAATTATGTTTTTTCAACAACTGTTTATTGTTACTATGTTACTATGCCTTTTTCCTGATTTCCTGGTGAAATCACAGGTTTACTATAGTTACCTGGTTCTCGATGGTTCTCTGAGGAGCTCCATTGTGGTAATGGGCCTAAACTGGTGGATTCCTCCCAGAGTTGGGTAACTGGCTGCTGGGTGATCCCCCTTTAAATCACATGGGGTCTCTGCTCGTTCACGGAGGCCATCTTCTTCTGTCTGGCTGCCCAGGATGGAGGGGGTGTAGCTGTCCCTGAGGAAAGGCAGGGTGTAGTGGGCTCCAGGCTGGAAATTCTTGGCTGGCCAATATCCATGAAGAGTGGCCCGTGACAAACTGCCGTATCCAGCACATAAGTCTCCCCCGATGGTTCTGTAGCCATCTGGTAGAGTGTACACCCTGCTCTGTGTCTCAGGGGGCACTGGCTGGGTCTCAGACTGTGGTACCAGGGGGGACTGTGGGGCAGTCGTAGTGGTGGTGGTGGTTGTGGTCAGTGTGATTGGCTCAGAAAGCGTGGAGTCTGCCTCAGAAGCTGGCGTCTCTACAGGGGTGTTGTCTTGAGCCACTGGGGTAGACGTGAGTTCAGGTGAGCCCAGTGCCAGCAGGTTTTCTATAGCTTCATTCAGAGCCTCTTGGCCCTCAGTCTGGTTCAGTTTGACCTCCTGATCCAACGCCTTTGACTCCTGCTGGAATGGACATAGCACAACTATTATCTCTGCCATAGTTTAGTATGTAGTAGTAGAATTGCAGTCTGTGCTAGTCTTAACAATCACATTTGTCTGAAAGGTCACAGGCCTCCTCTGTTTCATCAAATGCCATCAAATTGGCGCATTTACAGACAGAGCAGAGACTGTTTGTTCTTCATTTGGGGGGAATAAACCAAACATCTCCCAGTGACCAGCGCAGTGCGTTTTTCTCCCATTTAAACAATAAAGCCCACCAGAAGTTATTTCTTACAGCAATGATCAATCACTATTATCTCAGCACTTCCATGACTTTTTGCACCCCTGTGGTAAGTAATGAATTCTTCTTTGTTGCTGTATAATGAATTTACTAGTTGAAAATGAGTTTACATGGGTCTCTGATGAAACAAGCTGAGGTCCAGCCACTGTTTGTAGGAAGCTGCTGGAAATTTAATTGTCTTCGGTAAACTAACTTTTGGCTCTAACTGTTTCATAGCATCTGCCCACTGAGGACCTACACATAGAGACAATCAATTAAATATTTGATCAGTAATACAATGTGCATGACCTTTGCATACCAGAAAGTAAGCAGGATGTATTGTACATGTCAAACAGAGAAACCAAGTGAAAGGAAATCATTCAATTCCTGTCTGTTGACCCTTTCATTTATAAATGTTCAAAACATTTTGCCCATCATTTTGTTGGTAAACTGTTTTACAAACTTTTACTATATAGTTAAATATATGAATGCACAGTCTATATGAATTATATCATATGACAAAAATAAACAGATGAAGGAATATGTTTGGCATAGGTTATACAAGGCACACATCAATAAATTACAATATTGTGGAAAAGTAAAATTATTTTAGTTTAGTTCATATGTATGTCATTTTTGTACACGCTGAGTGATACTTATGGATTCCAGTTAATGACAGTTAATGACAAAACATAGAGTTATAACACTACATAATCATCTCCATTACTAAAATAAATGCTTGAAATATTTCACTGAGAAATATAGTTTATACTGAAACAATTAACTTTTCTGCAATATTCTAATTGACATGAATTTGAGTAGCCCATTTACACATAGTAATCTGTCTTATGTAATAATAATTTATCAAGAAACTCAAGTTAGATGCTAATTAGATGCTAACATTGTGATTCGTTGCCGCACTTTTTTTCTGCTGTCTTGCTAATGCTAATGCTATGCTAAGTTATACTAATGTAAGATTTTTTTAAACTGTTGTTGTGTCATTGAAGTGATTTTTAAGATAGATCTGAAAGTAATAGGTATTAAACAAGGTAGAAATAGCCAGTCAGACAACACTTCACCTCAGTGTCTGTCTGCTGCGGGGTGTCCGTCTCTGTGGAGCTCTCATTGGTTGAGGTCACCGCTGAGGCAATGGAAGTGGGCGTGTCCAGTTCGTCGTTGTTGTCCGGAGGTCCTGGGGTGTCCAGGTGGGTCCCCTCCTTCACTTCCTGGGACAAGGGCAGCGCTGGGAGGCCCTCCGAACCCTGCTCCTGGAGAACACAAATAGCATCATTTCATCTGCAGAGGGCTGGATACATAATGTTGGTATGGAAATGGTTAGAGGGTAAAACCACACATTAGAGCTGATGAGAAAATGGATGCACTTGACATTGGGCTCTCAGCAGCTGCAATGTATGATTATCACATAATTTGCTGGGATCATAAAGCCACGTTTCATTGTGTTTTTGGGTGTCTGCAGTTGTTCTCTAGAAAATGTCTCATGTCTTTTATTTAATGCAAGGGGAAGAGAAATTCAAATAACTAATAAATAATCCTACTTATTCTTATATATCTATAGGCCAGCATACTTCTTGTAATGTGTAGCCTAATCATAACATACACATTATTAATTTAATATTGAGCACAGTCAGTTTATTACCATTTAGGTAATAGCTTCAAGGTTTATTTTTGACAACAAAAGAAAATTGCAGGTTCTTTATTAAATAGAGCTGATTGATTGTTGTTATATCAGTGTGTAGTCAACTGGTGTGTGCTTACATTTATTTAAGCAATAAACAGATGAAAGGAAAGCATTTACGCTACTACAATGGTTGTAAACCAACTTCTTGACATATTTGAATTATTAATATTGGACATTTAAAAAATAATAGGTTTTGGGTTGTAGACAGTGTTAGTAACACTAGTCAATAAGGTGACTATATTTGGGGAAAAAAGACTAATATTTACCATAGCAACAATGTAGCCTACTCACTCGTACCTACTCACTTGTACAACCCCAATTCCCCAAAATTGTGCCTGCGACACAAAAATGTAAATAAAACAGAATGCAATAATCTCATAAAACCTCATTTTATTCACATAAACAACATTTCAGGTGTTAAAACTGAGATATTTTACCATTTCACAAAAATAGCTAATTTTGAATTTTTTTGGGCAACCACAACCGCAACACATCTCTAAAAAGTTTGGACAAGGCAAACAAAGGCTGGAAAAGTAAACTGGCTTTACTAAAAACTGCCGGACAAGGGGGAGTCATTATTACTAATGGATGTATGTAATGCTTGTATACATTTGGGCTCTCAGGCTTTATCATAACACTACACACAATCTAAAACACAATGATCTGCTTTTGAAGCATGGGTCAAAACTGAAAGACTTTCTTTGTACCATCAAAACACTGCACCTGTTACAAAATGCCATAAACCTGAGACACGTAACAAAAAATAACACAAAGAAATCAAAAGCTGAAGACAGTTTTAGAGAGACACAAAATATATATTATATTATATATTTCATATATATATATATATATATATATATATATATATATATATATATATATATATATATATATATATATATATATATATATATATATATATAACTCCCATAGCCTACAGTCTAATGTTGTATTTTCTGCATATTTACAGCATGTAAATCTCTCTAAATTTGGCTGGTAAATTTGGCTATAGTTATAAATGTATAAATGTGCAGTGTTAAGTTAGTGATGGACATATCTATCAGTGTGGTGATTGTGTGTCTCATTTAGACAATAAAGAGTGTAAAGTTTTGCACATAATGTTTTTGTTCATAATAATTTTGTTCATATTCTGAGACGTTTTGTGAATTGAGTTTATAGTTTTGGAGTTTGTGTTTAATGTGCTTAAGCAATGACAAACACAAGAAAAGATACCTGAATAGGTATAACAACCCATTTCTTCCCATATCTCCTAAATTCAGGCCATAGAGCAGGCCTTGATGTTTTTGTGGAGTTCATGTCTTGCACTTACATGTAGTATTGGTCTATGTCATGTATGTTTGCATGTAATGTTGTATGTGTACTATTTTTGTGGCAGCGCTTGTGTCCAAGACAAATTTCCTTCAGGACAAATAAAGCAATCTTGAATCAATCTTGAATCTTGAAAACCTGTAATAAAAAACATGATTCTTAGCTGCAAATCACTGCATGGACCTTATTATGCCACTTGTATCTATCATCATGCATCATATTTGAACATGTGACCTTGAAGTATAATTAATTTTACAGTGAATATTATTAGCTGATATGTAAATCTGCAGCAGCTGTTGCTCTGGTAAAACATGTTGTTCTGTGTAGTTTCCACTTGTTTTTTCAGGCCAAGCTGGGGTTTGCTCTTCTTCTCTACAAATGGCTTTCATTTACAAGAGGGGTTTAATTATTTAGTATTTTGGTGTGAGATTAAGCTGGAGGTAGTGATGACTGTAAATACTTTTTAATGGTGTTTTTACACACACTCTATTTGGTTTGTCTGCACAGTCGCTTATTGACTACAGTGATACATATTGATATCTGGTTTCCCTTCACAGGCATCCTTTATGTATTACAGTTTTTCTCATTTGCTTTAAGAGGTCACACAGAAAACCCAAACAGATTTCTTATTCTCAAAACTTTTTTTTTCTTTTGCTGTTTTGCAATCAAGATGCTTAAAACATCCTCCAAAAGCAAGTTTTTGCTCCAAAACTAGCAAATTGCAGTCAAATGTTTTCATGTGCACATTCGCTCATTTCACACTGCAGGTAAAAACTCTTAGTACTGTGCTCCTTATACTTTACACATATAAATGAACAAGGAGGCTAGGGATATTTTTGCTACCTAAAACCTGACAGTTTTCATATTGTAGCAGTATATATACAGATATAGAATATGCATTTTACTACTTTACCTACTGTACATTAGTCTTTGGTGACTGTAATGTGCCGTAACCCCGCAGTGGTGCATTCTTTGTACTATGTATACTGTTTGTCTGCATAGTACTGTATTCCAGTAACAGCAAACTGAAGCAAGAAACATTAGCTTTATTCTGTACACTGCTTCTTTACCACTATCAGTAGTGGCATTGGTATAAATAATGAAAATATATTTGTTATGATCAAAATGAGAACAAAAATGTATTCACAATAGTAAACAAATCAATATTATACTTAGTCTATGTATTCTTAAAAAACAGACCCCTACAGATGTCCTCAATCCTTTTGATTACCTCTTTTTTATAAAAACTATGAAAAAGTACACAGTTTTTTTTATAAGAATATAGTATATTGTGTCTTGCCCCTGGTTCTTTGCCGAGACTCTTTTTCCTTTGCTTCATGTGTGAAAACAGTGAAACAGAAGTCATTTCCTTCTTATAAGATGTGGAGTGCTCACAAATGTTAGATCTGTGCAGTTACATTTAACTTTCTATGTTTAAAGAAACAGCATTTTGCCTAAAATCTTTTTCCATGTGTGAACAATTCTATATTGAATTGGCCAAACAAAGCAAATTCAGTGAAACTGCATGTCTCTGTTAGAGCTGTGTAAAGTGTTTAAAGAAAGAAATTTTAAACTCTGTGAAATGATGAGAAATGATTTGTAAACAGAAATATAGGTATGAAGAGAAACATAGACCAGGTTTCATTAAATGGGCTAAAGCGAATAAGAAAAACTGTGTGCGTAAAGAATTAAGTATTTCAATATTCGAAAACAAAAAGCAAGACAAGAAGGAAGTGAAGACCTCCAACAAGACATTGGCTCTGTCTTGCAACAGTAAATGTATGGTGCCCAGATCTTATAGCTCAGAGATAAATGCTACAGCGTACATCTACTGAATCATAAAGCCCTTAGATCTGACAATGGAAAATAGTTCAGTGTACTATACAAGATGCACTCAGGTGAAGGCATTTTCCCCCCTTTTTCTTATTTCAAAGCAAACTCCACTACTAACACTACCCCCTACCGGAATCAAACCTAGAACTGTCTAATTGCAAGGCGAGTGTTACCCACTTTGCAACAAAAAAGACAAAAGTACTGTGAATTAGAGACTTTTTTCCTCAAAATGTTTTTCCTTAAAGTGTGTTTTAGAAAATGAACTCAGAACAATGTACATAAGTAAAGAATTGAGTAAAAGTAGTTACTTTGCATTACTGATTGTTCTTTTACTGTCACTTTATAGCTCAAGTTGGAATTTTTTGTCCTATTTCGCAATGGTAGAGAATCCAGACAGTGTCCTAGATTCACACCAAAAACATCTATACTTCCATGGCCCATTACCTATTTCATCAAAATCCAACCAGACAAACAAACAAACCAATCAGCGCCAGCCAAACATAACCCAAAGGCAGAAGTGCTTAGATGAAAATAATACAGTAGTTTATCCAAGTTTTAAACCAATTTGCATTCATATATGACAATATGAGTTTTCTATCTTTGCTTAAATCCACTGTTGCTGCTGCAATCTGCTGAACAGTGCACTGAGAAAAAGACACGTGATAAAACCCAAAGAACAAGTGCTCAGAAACCTGCACTAAATCATGCTGCAGTGAGGTGAGCTTTTTGTTTTTACTTTTTCCCAAACACTTCAGACTTTCATATCCCTGTACAGAAGGTGTCGGAGGAGATAAAGGGGTCACATATGACCGACTGGCAGCAGGGTGGCCGTCCTGGCCCAAGCAACTCCAGGGGAGGTTGATTGAATATTGTTAGGCAGCCAGCACTAAATGAACGCCTGGCTACTACTGGCAGACTAGAATACTGCTGCTTTTACTGTCCTCTATACACAGCTTGATTAAGGCTCTGGAGGATGATAATGGGCTGGACTGAGGCCTATGTGCACTGTCCCCTTCTGATTTGGGCTCCGGGGAAGGCCAAGCCACTGTGAGTCAAAGCTCATTTAAATAACTCACTGCACCATCACTAAGTGGGCACATGCAGCCAAATAGGTCAAGATGGCAATTTCAAATTCAACATAAAAACACACTGTTGACTTAATGCAGACAAGAAGGAGATTTGTTGGATTTAAATGTTTTGCTTGTAGCACCAAGGCCTAGTTCAAGGCCTAGCTGCCACAGAAAAATCATGTTGAATGAGAGAGGAGAGTTTACATATGACTTCTTCTTTGCATGAGTGTTAACTTAACTTGACAATGACTTCTGGAAGTGTTCCTCCTGAGTCCATGCATTTCCAGTTACAGAGTCAAGGCTGGTTTTAATGCAGTGAAGCATGAGGGCCTGAAGACTATGAGCATCCAGGGCATCCAGTACTAATGATACAGACTTTCTAAAATGCCTCCTTTATACTAAGTCATCTTACCAAAACAATACCATTTAATCAGTTCAGCTGCAAAGTTCTCCTCCAGCTGTGTTTCATTAGTACGACTTACTTTCCAGCCTGATCAGTTTCTTTGAGATGTGTTGCTCCCATTAAACTCATAGTGCCAAGGCCTAGATGTTTTAGAAAAAATTTCATTTTAGTTACTAGCTCAAGGGCATCAACACTCAAACACAACCATGACTCAAATTTTGGATTTCGAAGAAGGGAAAAGGTTTATGTAGAAAAATGGAAGTGTTCAGTTGTAATTAAATGAACAGCTCTGTGAGGCACTCACTGGATCTTGATCAAACTTGGAGTAAAATTGACTTTAACAGGCGTTTTGTCTTTATCAGAAGGATCTGGGATTGGGGAAGTTGTTCGTCCACAGCATAATAAAACATGACATCGGCTCAGTGATGTCAGAAGACATTAGTCACAAGTTTGTCACTACTCATCTGCCCCGCGCTGTCTGCTCAACCAGGATGAACTCCTACTGCTGACTGGGGATCCACACAAGGCGAGACAACATATGGAAGACACTAAACATTTGTACATTGGTTTGGTGCAGACTACAAAGCAGACAAGTCCTGGTAAAGTAGGGCCAAAGATAAGGATCCAAAGATTGAACTCCAATAGTAACAGTGTGATGGCATATGCAGCACTGATGATATATAGCACTTTCTCTAAGTTAAAGGAAGACAGTAAACTTTTCTGCACTGGTTTGTCAACCAGTCTAGACCCGGTAAAGCAGGGGTATCCAAATTGTAGGTAAAAATCTGAAGACTTCATTTGGGCCCCTGCAATAGTTAGTGTTTGTGGGATGCAATACTGATGGTTCTCTAGCCTTTTTACAAGTTCTTCTGTTTTGATTTTGGCTTTTCCCTTCTTTGGGTTCTCCACAGCAGATCATCTGCCTCAGTGTGCAGTGATTCCCATATGCCATAAGTTTTATGCCAGATGCCCTTCTTGACGCAACCTTTTCCATTTATCTGAGCTTGAGACCGGCACAAGGAGCACCCTGGCTTTTTACCCCTTGTGAAGGAGCATATGGCATATGTATATGCCAAGAGGTATTTGTGAGTAAACACTGACAACACAATGTATGTAAAAGTCTTAATTCATTTAGCTTTTTTACACATACCTCTCTGAAAAAAGCAAGAAAAATATTACTCAAAAACATTAGCAAAGAAAAAGATGTTATGCATTTACAAAGTTTTTTTGAGGAGCCTCCCTTTTGCTCTCTGCTCCTCAAATAGTTAAATGCTGCATGGTCAGATTTAATGTCTCTCTGATACATCATGGCAATACACTTACAGAGTGTGTGCAGCATTCTCCCTGGAGGGACAACCTCTTTTACAAAGCAACCACAGATCATCCCTTTCTCTTTCTTAAACGCTTGCCAATACATTTTGCAGACTCTATAGAACTATACATGCTCAGACTTGATGAAGCTGTCGTGTCCCTGTGAGCACACGCACAAGGAGACTGCACCGAACAGCAGAGAGGGAGAGGAGCTGAAGCAACTGATGCCCATTTCATTCATCATGACAGAGCTACAATCTAAAAAAAACTGTGCCTATGTTATGCTTCTCCGCAGAAAGAAAAAACTGCAAGGCAAAAAAAAGAGGGAGGGTACACAGAGAGCAAATAGAGCCATTCCACTACACACTCACCTCTTTTACTTCGGCGGGCATTGCCAAATTTTCTTATCTTCCAAACAAATGATGAACAAAATACGTCTCCCGCTGAGATCAAGCTTCTCCTCCTGCTTTTCCTCTTTTTTTCCCCTTTGAGCATCAGAGGCAGTTCAAACATGTACAGCCATCCTTCCTCCCTGCTCTGTGCCAGCACGTTCGCTCCTCTCCTTCTCTCTCTCTATCTCCCACCTCCCCCTTTCTCTCTCTTTCTCTCTCTCTCTCTCTCTCTGCTACTCTATTTTCTTTCCAATTCCCCACAAATACAAACAGTATAGACACAGCATTTGCCACCTCACATCTGTAACATGTCCAGAGGAGGCAGGAGGATGAATGGTGGTCGCACTGTCATTAGCACACTCCCCCTGCACCACTGTGATCTGTGCTGCAGTTAATGTGCACGCTATTAGCAAGGTGCTGAATCAACACATGTGTGCTGCCGTGCAGCGGGAACGGCTTAGGTAAGCGCAGAGAGCCGCAATCCCCTCATTCTGCCTGGCACATACACATATACTGTAGTGTTCCCCTTTGGGCAAGCACAGGCAGAGGCAGCTGGAGCAATGAAAAGCCCACATTAGTTCAGTCCTATGTCAGCCCTTGTGCATATAAGACAAGAGGCAGAGATGTTGATAATGTTAAGTCATGGGACTGTACAAAAATCATGGTATTAGTATGCAGCACCAATACACATATGATCTGTAGCCAAAAATCCCCTGCAACTTGAACGTGTGATAAAGTCTCGCGAGTGCCAGTTCTCCAACCATTTTTAGCAGTAGCCATTATAAATGCTTGCATAACTTCTCTTTTCAAATTAATGTGATATTAGGCATTACCTCATTTGCAAAGGACCATGAAAAACCCATTTAAACACTTGACTGTTTTACTAAAATATCACACAGATTAGTGTAAAAAGCATATCTGTTTGTACTTTTTTATTTGGATTAATTTGACCATAGAGCAGTTTTCTTGAGCTTCAGCCCAGAGAAGACCGCAGTGTTTCTGACCAGGTTCACATATGACTTCTTCCCCGCTTAATACTTAACTCGCATTTGTGCAAACTGTGTTCACTGACGATTGCTTCTGCAAGTGTTCCTGACCCGTGATTTCCAGCACAGTATCTGCTTTTTTTCTTTTATGCAGTGTCATTTGAGGACCTCAAGATCACTAACATCCCAACCATCCAATAACAGCTACTTTAACTAAAACGCTCCTTTTATACCCAGACATCTTGCACAGTGCTGATCCAGCTGTTTTTAATTCCATTATAACACTTTTCTAGCTTTTGTTGCCTTTGTGTTAACTTTAATAAAATACCACACAAATAAAAAAAAAAAAGTATACAATACTGTACAATTTGCATTAATCAAAGAATAAAATGGTGTGCAGTAATCTACCCAGCAGACCTCTCTCTATCAGGTGTCAGTGTGTCTTATTGGTTTAAGAGCAGCCTTCGATATCATTGATCTAAGAGCATTTAGAAAGTCTAACTGGTCTCTGCAGGCTTTCTTTCAACTGCGTTTGGCTTAATCCAACAGTCAGTCTGGCAAGGGCTGTAAAAACTGGCTCCCTTTCTGTTTGATGTAACACAAAGTTAATCAAATCTAGTCCTGACTTATGTGATATGATTCAGGTTCAAAAGAAAAGATGGAAGTGTGCAGATAACATTTCAGACCCCTCTTTTAATTAAGAAATCTTTGATCCTTTTTTTGTTAAATCAAAGCGATATATCCGTGAAACCACCTTCTCACTTTAGGATTCACTGGCATATAAAGCCAGATCCATTTGTTCCAAAAAATGATTACAAGTGTCTATTGTTATCCCACTGTTTCATCTCTCCTCTTGAAAAAATATGAGTTCCATTAAAACATCAGCAGTAAGTGTTTTAATAGTTTTGGGTCACTGGAAGCCATCTGTAGCCGCACCAGTGAAGCATTTGGGAAAGAGCATATGCAGATTGTAAGACACAAATGGCTGAAAATTGAGGCTGTGTACTGGCAAGAGTCTGGCAATACAGTTACACAATACAAGTACATATAACAATGTCATGTTTGAAAACCTCATCTGTATACATTTTCATACAATACATTTAGTTTAACTTAAAGAACAGTGGGGGCATGGTGGCAGAGTGGTTAGTGAGTGTCTGCGTATGTCTCTGTGTCAGGCCTGCGACAGGTTGGCCTCTGTTACTGGGATAGGCTCCAGTACTCACAACCCCAAATACAAAGAAGTAGAAGAAAACAATATGAAGGTGCTTGCAGGATTTCATTGACAAAATATAAGTTATACAGTGGGGCAAAATGAGAAAAAAAAATCCACAGAATCACATTGTCTGATTTTTAAAGAATTTATTTGCAAATTATGGTGGAAAATAAGTATTTGGTCACCTACAAACAAGCAAGATTTCTGGCTCTCTCAGGAGAAAGAATGCTGAGTTGCATCCAAAGAACACCATACCTACTGTAAAGCATGGGGGTTGGAACATCATGCTTTGGGGCTGTTTTTCAGCAAAGGGACCAGGACGACTGATCCGTGTAAAGGAAAGAATGAATGGTGCCATGTATTGTCAGATTTTGAGTGAAAACCTCCTTCCATCAGCAAGGGCATTGAAGATGAAACGTGGCTGGGTCTTTCAGCATGACAATGATCCCAAACACAATGCCCGGGTAACGAAGGAGTGACTTCGTAAGAAGCATTTCAAGGTCCTGGAGTGGCCTAGCCAGTCTCCAGATCTCAACCCCATAGAAAATCTTTGGAGGGAGTTGAAAGTCCGTGTTGCCCAGCGACAGCCCCAAAACATCACTGCTCTAGAGGAGATCTGCATGGAGGAATGGGCCAAAATACCAGCAACAGTTTGTGAAAACCTTGTGAAGACTTACAGAAAATGTCATTGCTAACAAAGGGTATATAACAAAGTATTGAGATGAACTTTTGTTATTGACCAAATACTTATTTTCCACCATAATTTGCAAATAAATTCTTTAAAAATCAGACAATGTGATTTTCTGGATTTTTTTTTTTTTCCTCATTTTGTCTCTCATAGTTGAGGTATACCCATCCATCCATCTTCTTCCGCTTATCCGGAACCGGGTCGCGGAGGCAGCAGTCTAAGCAAAGATGCCCAGACTTCCCTATCCACAGACACTTCCTCCAGCTCTACCGGGGGGACCCCAAGGCGTTCCCAGGCCAACCGAGAGACATAGTCCCTCCAGCGTGTCCTAGGTCTTCCCCGGGGCCTCCTCCCGGTGGGACATGCCCGGAACACCTCCCCAGGGAGGCGACCAGGAGGCATCCGGAACAGATGCCCGAGCCACCTCAACTGACTCCTCTCGATGTGGAGGAGCAGCGGCTCTACTCCGAGCTCCTCCCGTGTGACAGAGCTCCTCACCTTATCTCTAAGGTAAGGTAAGGTATACCTATGATGAAAATTACAGGCCTCTCTCATCTTTTTAAGTGGGAGAACTTGCACAATTGGTGGCTGACTAAATACTTTTTTGCCCCAGTGTATAGTGTCAATCAGTGTTTGATCCTGGTTTACTACAAAATATTTTTCAGTATGAAAAAAAAATACTTTGCCTCTATTAATAAAAAAAAATATTGACACAACCATTGTAGCCCAATAAAATAGCAAAATATTTTCCAGAATCTACATTTTCTAACGCCCCTCCTGTAAATCTATCAGTAATCCTCACAAATATTTCCATTCAGCATTTTTAAAGCATTTCTGGGCTCTCAAAACTATTTTTAAATGACGTATGAGTTGAATTTTCCCAAAACCCTTGGAGCTGTCAGTTTGTTAACGAGCTCTTAAACCTATGTAAATTGCTGCTTATTACATTTAAACTGGATGTACCTCAGCTCTTTGTGTCAGCGCCGCGAGCCAGAGAAGGCTGCTGTGTTGACATCACATTATCCCTGGCTTGTGCCTTCCCCACTCCGGCCCAGCTGTTCCTCTGTCCTGCCCCACTTCCTGTGTTCCCATAATGATTCACTGCCACCTGCACTGTCACACCTGCTTTTTCTAAGTCACTTGGCCACTTCCTGATCATCCACAAACCTGGGTCTGGCCTACAATATTTGGCATGGCACAAATTTACATTTTAGTTCATTTTTCAGTCTCACACACTTCTTCCCAAACTTAAACAAAAAGAGTCAACTGATGGTTAATATAGTCTTCTTTATTTTTGGGGTCGCTAGAGCAAACCATCTGCCTCCTAGCATGCAGTGAATCACATACTGATTTAACCTAGGTTTCATGCTGGATGCCCTTCCTGACGCAACCTTCTCTATTAATCTGGGTCTAGGACCTGCACAGAAAGCATACTGGCTTCTTCCTGTGACTGGATCAATGCATCTTAATGTAGTTTTGAATAGACAAAATGGTGGCAAACTTTACCTTTATTTGACATTATTCTGTAAATGACAAATGCTTTTCAGGTCAGAAGTTATCTTCTTTTATAAGATGTTATGTTATGTTTTATAAATATATTTTTACTGTAAAACATAATTGTCCAAAGTAAGTAGGCAGCGGTAACAGACTGATTTTCAAAACAATAATGTTTTTTGTGACACTTTAGAACAGTGGTGTCCAAACTTTTTTCCTTGAGGGCCACATACTGAAAAATGTAAGTGCAGGAGGGCCACTTAGTCGAGGCGGCAAATTTTGCATCACCACAAAACAAGATATCACTTTCCTTCAGAGGTCTTCGCAGTGAATCATTCTTATGGATATTTTTATTGATTTGTTTTACTCTTGACCCCCTTCGACAACCCCACATTTGGGCACCAGCACATAGTATGGCTTTTTTTTTTTTCTTTTTCTTTTTTTTTTTTTCTTTGGTGCCACCAACTGCTATTTTTTTTTTTTTCTTAATGCCAGGTACATCTCACACAAATCAAGTTTTTTTACCTGCGCTTCAACCCTGCAGTGAACAGTGCTACCTGTGGCAATTTGGGCCAATTGTGAATGAAGCCCGAGGGCCAATAAAAAAATAGTCTGCGGGCCACATATGGCCCCCGGGCCATAGTTTGGACACCCCTGCTTTAGAATAACAATTAATTTCTTTAGCTCATTTACTTAAACCTGGTTCTATTTGAGCTTTTTCTTCAAACTTATATTTCAACAGGATAATCTGTTTGCAAATCATTTAGAATATTTCTCATCATTTCGCACAGTTTTCAAACTCTTTCTCAAAACTCTTCACACAGCTCTCACACAGAGACACAGCCTCACTGAAATCACTTTGTTTGGCCAATACAACAGTCTTTTTTGCACATGGAAAGGGCCTCTGGCCAAAATGCTCTTTCTTTAAATATAGAAACTTAAACGTAGCTGCAAAAATCTAACATTTGTGAGCACTCAGCATCTGATTACAAGGAAATGACTTCTGTTTCAGTGTCTTCACACAGGAATCAAAGGGAAAAGGGTCTTGACAGAGACTCAGGGGCAAGACACAATATGTAGTATATACTTGTGGAAAACTATACTTTACTTAAAATGCTCTTTTTATACCCAAACATACTGTCATGCCTCTGGCTGTGACTCTGGCTTCCCTGTTTCTTTTTCCCCTTCCTTCTTTTCCCTGTGTGTATGTGTGTGGGCGGAGTCTCCTGGCTGCAGCAACCAGACTCACCTGTTGCTCATCTTCAATCAAGCTGCTGCTACTTGTATCCAGCTCTCCAGACAGACTCTGCCAGATTGTTCCTTCAGCCTGACGGTGAACAGCACGTGGCCACTCTGTTTGAGTATTTTGTACATAATCTGAAAATCCTGTAACTTACCTTCATCTCCTGTTTTTTAGTTCCTGCCTGTTTTTTGAAGACTCCAGCCAGAGATCCGCCTTACCTGCTCCTCCAAAGATCCAGCTTACCTCCTACAATTTTGGACAATAAATACTTACCTTTTCTTCAGTCTTGTGTCTACACTTGGGTCCTTTTAGTTAGCCCTAACACATACTGCATAATGCTGATCCAGCTGTTTTTAATTACATTTTAACACTTACTTTTCCAGCTTTTTGCCTGTGTTAACTTTAATAAAATACCACACAGATTTAAAAAAAAAAGCGTACAATCACAGTATAAAATGTTGCGCTTAAAAAATATTTTAAGATTATTTTTTTGAATAAACACTTATAGGTATTGTATAGATATTGTGACACTGTTTATAATTTTGCATTATTTACATGAGCTTATTTAAGAATTAAACATTAACAGTGTTGAAGTAATGCTTAGTTTATAATGTACTGACTGGTTACTAATTCTTAACTAATATTTTAAGGTACTGTAAGCAACATTTGTACTGCAGTCTAAATCAAAACAATGGCCTCTTTTCTGATTTGATTAGCAATGCAGTTTTAAAACCAAAACAAAAAATGGATAACAAATTGGGCATTATGTAAAATATATTTTTAATTGTGAATAAATCCACTGTACCATTGTTATCAGTTAAACTAATATCAGATTTAACATGTTTACATCATATATTGGCATACATGTGGGTCATTTTTATGAAATATAAAAAATCTCTCTCATAGCACCTTTAACAAATGCTTTAGTGTCATTCTACCAAATTATTTTTAAGACATAACCACCATAAGTTTGAGAAGTGAACTTTGTGGAATAGTGTTAATAATCCAAAAAGTGACACTGTATTTTAATGGCAGCTGGTCTTCAGAGACTTCAACAACACTGTTTCATCTGGCCACAGGTACTTCCCTTATAATAATAAAACTGAAAATGTGAGCTATATAGAAGCATATACCGGGGCTTTTTTTAAGTCACATTAATATCACATTTAATATCAAGTTTCCTTCCGCACAACTTTGAATTGCTCTCCAAATAAACGAGACTCCCATGAGCCCACACAGGGCTGGAAATGTCAGCGGTGATGGATGAGGACTTTCTATTCTAAAATGAATTAGGCATAAGCTACAGGATCAGGATTTATTGGAATTTTCTGTGGGTCTACACCTTCAGGAATAATTTAAAGTTTGAATACACTTACTAAATAAAAATGGTATAATGTCTAACCCCTGTTTAAAAAAAAATAAATGTTGAGTGGATAAAATTTGCAAATCTCATTATCCACAACAGAGCATAGACAACATATGACAGAGGAGGCTACAACAAGCTGGAAGAAAAAAAGTTTTACCAAAAATATAAAACAACTGCTGGGGGAACATTGTGCAACTGTTTGAGTAAGATGTCTGGGTATATAAGGAGTCTTTTAGAAAGGCAGCGTCTGTATTATTAGTATTGGATATCTGTGTAGCAACAAAGGGTTTAAAAAGAGTTCATCTGGACTTATTATTGGATGTATTAGGTGCTCCTGCTCTTCAACTCTGCATTAAAAACAGACATTGTTATGTACAGGAAATCACTGCATGGATCAGGAACAGGACTGTCTCTGAACACTAATGATACAGATTTCTAAAATGCTGCTTACATCTTACCGAAGTGTTGCTATTTAACAAAATTAGCTGCAAAATTCTTTTCTCCCTGTTTTTTGTGGTGAAACTCACTTTTCACTGTCTTTTTTTCTCAGCTTTTTTAAGATGTTTTGCTACCATCAAATTCAAAATCTGCTATAATTTGTTATGAAAAACTATCTCAGTTTCAACAATTTAAATGTTATATTCTGTTCTATTGTGAATAAAATATATGTTTATAGAGATTTGCAAACTATTGGATATTGTTATTATTTAAAATGTTTCACCTTGCCTTTCAAGTTTTTTTTTTTTTTTTTAATTGGGGTTGTACACAAACATGTTTTTAGCCAAAGAGTACGCGGGTCGGGTGTGAGCAGAGAAGCGTCTGATTGTGGCGGGCTGCTCTGTATGCACCTGACATCCACACTCCTGTCAGTGTCTGTGGGCTGGGGGCTCTGTCATTCTCACTGAACTGCTTTTAACTCTGGGGCATTAGCATGGGCCGCTGACCTCTGCTGTGCATTCATTATGCAGTCCATCCCGCTAAGTGGACCCTCCAGTTCTAAACCACAGAATTACAGTTTAGCTTTTGTTGCCCAAGTGTGACCTTATACAGTTACATGTGCTGCTGACCTGACCGTCCCTCACCTCTGTGGGCTGAATCATGTTGACCGTTTACATTATTGTGCTTTAATATTCTCACCATGCTTCTGTAAATTTACTGCTCGTTTAAGCCCCTGTAATGAACACTGTTTATTTGTTTAAAAGTTGGAATTAAATTTAGCTCCTTCCAATCACTCCAACAACAAATTAGTTAAAGTGTTTTGAAGGTTTGTTTTGTTTTTTGGTTTTTGGTTTTGGGGTTGTTGGGTTTTTTTTGTTTTGTTTTTTTTGTTTGTTTTTTTTTTTTTTGTTTTTTTTTATAAATTTGTTACACTCAAATTATTTTACGTGGCTTACCGTTCAACAACAGCCACTTCTTTAGTTAAAAAAAAAAACAGTTTCACACAAGTTGTTTTTGTGAATTGTACTGGGTTTACCTGCGGTCGAAGCTGCTGCTAATTCAGAAAGCAGATGTCTTGCTGTGGTCTATGGTTATTATCTCTGCAAGAACTGGTCTTACGGACATGAAACAAAAACTGCCACAAAGTTCAAAGTCTTTTGTCAGTACAAATGAGTTAAAGTGAAGTTATTTCTTCACTATAGTGTCAGAAAGGGGTGATACTATTCAAACACACAGGTGTGATTGCTGTCAGTAGACTCAGCTTTAAGCCAAGATATTATTATGGTGTGGCTGTAGATCTCTGGATCTAAAGAGCCTCTTGTTCCCAAAAATACAAAATGTAAACCTGTAAAGAGCCACAACTAATTCTAATGCACAAAATTTGTTGCACCTACAACCAAAATACAGCATAGGTGGAAACTAACGAAGAACTGTGTTAAATACTGCACTGATTATCTCACAGAGAACTAGAGTTACATCCAGTAACTATTTTTTGGTGCTCATGTTTGACACTTGCAATTACAACATGTGAGCAACTGTGTGGACTACTGAGGCAAAAACTGTTTATTACAACAACTTAACAATTAAGTCCATGCACATGTCATATAACAGGAAGAAAGTTTTATTTTAACTTGATGATGCAGATGCAGGTTGTTTTATAGTCATCTAGGTATGTTTACATGTCAGATGACCAAGGAGCCGCAGGAGCAGGACTAAAGAGCCACATGCAGCTTTAAAACCAGAGGTTGCAGATGTCTGACCCAGTTGCTAACAAACAATGATCAGGTTCAATATTTGTGAATTTTCAGTTTGGTATTTCTTTTAAAAACAGTCCCCCACCTGTACATTTATATAGACCCTGCCCTCCATGTGAGGTTTAGACATCATCAAATTCTAGAACATTGTATAGAAAAGAACACTATGCTGCTCTAGATACTAGAACACAGAACTGAGTATGTTGTTACCATGGCAACAGTCCAATCTGTCCAATCTGGCTAAACCATAAAATCCTAATTGGGCATTATGGTCTTATCTGTAGAGCATCTTTGGGATTATTGTTGAGCTCAGATGTAAGGCAGATAATAAAAGCTCATTTCAACCAACAACAAAAAAAACATACATTTTTATTAAGTTTATATATATATATATATATATATATATATATATATATATATATATATATATATATATATATATATATATATATATATAACACACATATGTGGCTAACTAGTGTAAAGCATTTAAACTTATCCTTCTTACATGTTCTGCCATTTATTTTGTACTTAAGAAGGTCAGTTTATACCTCTAACTTAATGCGTTTCATTGTTCAAGTATCCACTCACTATGCCAGATCAAAGTTAACCATGCTTTGGGCTAAAAAGAATGTTATAATGAAAAAGAACCCAGGCATTCACATGTGCCGCACAGGCTCATACAGTGCATTTTCTGTGTAAAATCAGCAAGTTGGAAAGTTTTGCGCTTGAAGGTGAAAATGTGCCTTTTGTATTCATGTGGCTGCATTATCCTGCGCCAGAGGGGACTTTGAATGTTATCACCCTCGCCTTCCTTCCCTATTTCATAGCAATTTCTGCTGTTTACTATCTAATAAAGTGAGCAGAAAATAATTTATAAAAACCACAGCAGCTTCTTTCGTGCATTCTTTGCTGATGCCACCAAGGACTTTGTTTGTGTGTACGTGTGCATTTTAAAACAAGTTTATGTTTGGAGAAAATGGCAGGAATCTCAAGTGTCTGACTTGAAGCAGAACAAGTTGTGTGATTTGGTGGGACAAGATGGGACAGACATGAGAAATAAATGTTTGGATTTGCAAATTGAACTTGCCAGCATACTAAGATACAAGTTGCCTTTGTTTAGGGCCTATAAAACTGTTTTCATCCCAAAATCACACATTTTGCAAAACAATGTCTTTACTGAGACTTGATTCACTGAAAGAAAGACTTTATGGTGTAACAAGACACTAATGACTAAGACTCTGTTGCAGAGAAAACTAGGAGACCAGGTAGAGTCAATAAAGTCTTTACTCGGAGATAACTCACACAAATAACAAGCAAAGGTGTCCAAACGGTTAGTCCAACTCGAGGTACAAAAACTAGCAAAGGTCAAATCCTGTAATCCAAAAAACACAGTACATTTTGCAGATGAGTATTTTTTGTGCTATTATTTCAATATTTGAGGTAGGCAGCACTCCAGACCATTAAATAGTAGTAGCAGTAATAGTATTTGTAGCAGTAATAGTATAGTAGTAGTAATGTTTGGTCAGCTAGTGTGCGGCTTGAGACACCGGACTTCATGCCTCAAAAATATTCCAGTCTTTTCATTGCCTTCATTATCAGGGTGTAATATAATTATCACTGTTCATTATCTACACACATTACTATAATAAACAGCTTATCTTTGCCCACAGAGGAAAGTACTTTTGCATGCAGCACATATAGAACTAGAATTAGTTTCAGTCAAAGGCCCACACATGTCTTTCTGCTTCTCAGTGGGACTTTTCTCATGTTTTTCCCATGGTCTTAGTAACTCAGAGGCGCAGCCGTGCACATTTCTCTCCTAATCACCGCCAGCACTGGCCACCTTTGCTCTGTTCAGCCTGGGTCGTGAAACAGAAACTAATTTAATTTAACACACAGACAAAACATCTACAGAAAAGTGGGATCCAGGCCAGCGGTGTGTTGAATCCTGCTCATGTATTTCAGATGGCACACAGCGCATAATCACTGTGGAAATATCAGAAAAGGTCAGAGTTTGGGCTTCACAAGGGAAAGGTCAGCTTTCATTTTCATATTTACATATTCACAATAAACAAGTGAAGCAATGATGATTTTTATGTGCAGAAAGTAAAAATAGAATGGGCTGCGATCCAAGTTCTCCCTTAAAAATGACTGCTCCACTCCTCTGGCAGGCTTCAGCATCAGCCAGTCATAAAACACCCAACATTTGCTGATATATATCCCTTCTCAGTGATTTTATAAATAATGTAAATATTGTAAAGTGTCCCCCTCTGAGAGCGAAACAAGCCAGACTACCATTAATCCAGCTCCTCCTTGTCAAGTGTGACTGCAGCGAGTGCTTAATCACACAGCGGATCCCCGGGAGGAAATGAAATGCATCAGTGGCTCAGCAGCTGAAAATGACAATCAGCTAGTTCAGCGATGCCTCTGATGATCAGGCATATCAATGAGGCCAGAGGAAGAAGCTGGGGGGCTGCCCACACACACACACTGCACGGCACAGGAGGGAGAGAGGCAGCACTGCAAATGTAGGTCAGTGCAGCAAAGTGACCTGAGGAAGACGTTACAACATTTACATAAAAATTGCAATAAAATGAGCTTTTCACCATAGTAACTTTCCTTATTGTCCCTCCTGGCGAGTATACGTGTATTATTATGCAGGTACTTGAAGGAAAACCATGGCAACAGGCTGCAATGGAGAAGAAAAAAAACACCTGAATATGGCAAAACTTTATGATGCACTGGCTTATTTTGTAAAAGTATTGTTCTTACTAATTGAATATTACAAAACAATTGGATCTGCAATAAACCAATAGCATACACAGCAAGGTCTAGAAATCCAATGCAGCCAAAATCATCCTTTCTACAGCATATTTTGGCTGTTAATGCCAACATCAGCCTGGGCACCAATATCCTCAACTTTGTACCACATTTAGGGGAACTGTGAAAAACCTGAAAAAAAAAAAAAAACTCCTATGATTGGCCCTATCTCACAATTATAAAGCTATAGTACCTGGGCTTCTAGATCAGGTGTAATGGCCATTGAGCCCTGGTGGCGAGAGTTATTAAATGTGGCCCTGTCTCACAATGATACAAAATCTATAAATGATGAATAAAAAGTCTTCCAGATCTGCACCAAACACTAATAATGTCTTTCTTGGCCTTTCCTGAAGATTTGTTTTTATTACTTATTATCTTTATTAGACTAACAAAGCAACCAACTTATGAGGGGAAAAACATCAAAAACTTCTTGGCGGGGGCTAATAGGATATCATTTTTAGACTATAGGTGGTGTTCCTCAAGGCTCTGACTTTGGTCCCCTTTTGTTTACATTTCTCTTTCTTTTTAATGTTTGTGCCTTCTTATTTTGAAATATGTTGCATAATATATATGCTTAAAACTTCATAATGCACATAGATTGATTTGTTTTGTTTTGGTAACAAACTTATAATACGGGACATTTTCCAGGCCGCAGAATCAGAACATAAACCCTCCCTTCCTTCCATACGCAAAACAAAAACAAATTTCTTGCCAAGAATTCTTTCTGCTTGGTACATCTGCTAGAGTAAATAAGCATAACGTCTTTTATGATGTGATTCTCAGCCACTTAAATAGTGAAAGCCTATAAAGTGTATAAATTGCTCTTCATTCACTTCCTTGTTTATTCCTAATGATGCTTTGATCGTTTGAGCACTGACACAGTTTTGTATGCTTCTCAGATGAATTCAGTGTTGTTGTCTTTAAAGCCTTCAGGCATCTAATGTGATCTGCAATTTTGTTAGACATCTTTGACAGGGAATACCGCTCTCTAACGCAGCCAAGTGTGTTGTTTACATTTTGCTTGTTGCTCTGTGGCACTTTAGCTAAACATTCTCTTCTTCTAAAGCCTTTGTTGTCCCATTTGAACTTGTTTTTACACCACAATGACCTAATACAAGTTCTGTCACTTATTTAACAATCTTATACCAGAGATTTACAATCTCTGGTAAAAGATTTATATGAACCTGAACTTTCCAACTTCATATGAGTGGTTCTGTTTTCTCAGAGGTTAAGTACAACAATAACTCAAACACTTAGAAGGTCCAGTCTCAAAGTCTTTGTCATTTATTGTCTAAACAAATAGTATTGTCTTCCATGGCCATGACAGAATTACACAGTGATGTATGAGTTTGGTTAAAGAAAGACCAAGGAGAATTATCCTTCACTTACTTAGATCCTAAAGTTAGTGTGATGTCTTGTGAAAGGTTCAAGTCAAAAATAACACTTGGGCCAAGTAAGTCTTTATTATTTTACTACTAGGCTATAGTTTAGCTCTTTAAAGTTTTTCTCATTTGCTTTAGCCTCTATAATGAAACCTGGTTCCAGTCAACCTTTATCTTCAATCCTTTTTTTAACAGGATTCTCTGTTTGCAAATCATTTAGAACATTTCTCATCATCGCACACAGTTTTCACACTGCTGTCTTTTTAATATAAAAATGTGAACGTAGCTCTGCAAAAAATCTAAAATTTGTGAGTACTCAGCATTTAATAATAAAGGAAATGACTTTGTTTGAAAATTATGTTTTCACACATGAATCAAAGGGAAAGGGGTTTTGTCGAAGAGTCAGGGCACAGTATACAGTATTCTTATAGAAAACTGTATCCTTGTATTGTTTCCTTAATATAAAGGTAAGCATGTGGATTGAGGACACCTGTATAGGTCAGTTTATCAAACATATATACACTAAATATAGTCTTGATTAATTTACTACTGGTGATTAAATTTGTGTTCTCTTTTTCTTTAATATAAAAAATACAGTATATGTTCATTTTTGTTACCAGTTGTACCGCTGATCGTGGTAAAGACAGCATGAAGAATACAGCTACTGTTCCTCGCTTCCTTGCTGTTACTGTAGTGGTCATTCCTGACCTTCCTGACCCTTCCTGAGTATAGAAACTATAAAGAATACAACACTGCAGGTTTACAGCACAATACAGTAACCAAAGACTTTGTGTAAAATATAATATATATTATATCATATAATATATGTTATAAAAAACAATTTTGAATGTAGAAATGTGTTAAAGCGATAAGGAAAATCTTTAACACTGGCTAGGTTCCTGACCACCAACAACTGTATCTGCTCACTAGAGGGCGCCATTTACATTTTTTTTTAAAAATGTCTGGACATTAAAACATGTCACTGCCAGTTACATACCATAAAAAAAGAAGAAAAAAAAAACTTTCTATGGCCTGTGTTTATAGAAATATTTCTAAAGTAAGCCACAGTATGGTTTGGAAGATGTGTTGCTATATCTTGGTAACAAAGCAGTAAGCAGATGTATTAGGAGTAATACTAAATTTCAAAAAACTGTAGTAATAGATAGGAGATACTGCATTGGTCACTTTGTTGAGCATTAATAAAATACAAAACAAATTAAAATTACAAAATGATTTTATTATCTGTATAAATGATTACAAAATTGAACAGGGTTTTTTAGAAACAAGACAAAGTAAATAATGCAATGTAATGCAATTTATCACAAAAGTAAGCTACATATCAAAACACATACAAATAGTTTGTAGAAAGTGTGAATTGTCACATAGCTCCTGTGGTTTATTGAGTTTATAGAGCTCCCTCTGTAAGAGGAGGCACATCTATCCTGAGAATCACCTTTGAGCTAAACCCATATGTGCACAAATATTGCTAAGTTTATTTCGTCACTTAGTATTTGTTTGTCACACTCCTCCTACACGGGAAAACCCCAAATGGCCACTTATTTACAAAGTATTAGGAAGCTGCGAGAACTGAGATTAACACTGCATAGATGATTCATTCACACCAGAAACAGAGTAGTTTCATTTGAGGGTTCCTGAAGTGGCTGGGTCCTTATGTTCAGAGGAGTGTGTAAGTGAGGACCGTTTTGTTGTAGTGTACGTGGCGTAGGACGGGGCAATGGAGAGGGAGGGCATGCGGGGAAGGGTGGCCGTGGAGGTGGGCAGGGGTTGGGCTTGTCTATCAGCAGAGCCAAACAATGGAGAGGATGTCCTGCCTTTGGTCTGCAGGCTGCTGCTGCTGCTGCTCTGGAGCGGTGAGGTGGATGTCCTTGGACCACGGGTCAAAGAAGACGTGGAAGAGCTGGAAAGAGGTGAGCTCCTAATGCCATAACCCAAGATACCTGTACTCATGAGGAACTCCCTGGACCCATATGCAGGAGGGGTCGGCCCACGAGAGCCTGTTGGTCTTACAATCTCTGGGGGAAGACTTCTTCTGCTTGGGATGTCATAAATCCCCATGTCCAAACCAAAGAGAGGCTGAGGTCTGCCCTGTAGTCGCAGCATTCTGTCCCTTTCCTCCATATCCCGTCTCTCGTGAATTGACGCCATGATTGTTTTTGAAAAGTTGTCATATCGCGCGGCTGCAGAAGGAGGTGGGACATCTCGGGAGGTTAGGCTTTGAGAGGCTAGATCCCTTGCGATAAGACCTTGGAAGGAAGGAGAAGGGTCCCTCTGAATAAAACCCTGGAAGGAAGGAGAGGGGTCCCGAGAGCTGAGACCCTGCAGAGATGGTGATGGGTCTCTGGATTGGGGAGACTGTCGAGCCACCCCCATAAACACAGGGCTGTAGGCATGAGGAGGAGGGGGGCACTGTACAAGTGTCCCATCAGAGGCAAAGGTCATGAAGTGGGGGTGGTAGCTCATAGTGGGACCCCCTCTTTGAGCCAGGGTCTGTGAGTTGGGAGAGTTTATGAGGTTATCATAAGAGAGACTGCTGTGGTTCGGGAAGAGGTTGGAGGATGACATTATGCCTGGTTGCGGGTTCGAGCCCAGTGTGTCGGTGTGCAAAACTGGCAGCTGGGATTTGTTACCATGGCGACTGTTGTGTTTGAGTGTGAGAGAGCGTGAGTTGAGAGTCAGAGAGCTGAGCGGCAGTGGACCGGGTACAGTGTTGGTTTGCAGGTTGGTTTGTGACTGGACGGTCATATGGCCTTGCTGGACACCTTTCACTGGACTTTCTCTGCACCTCTCTGGACTTCGGCCATTTGTTTGCAGCTCTGATGCCTTCAGCAACTGCAAGACAAAGAAAAATCCACTTTCAAAAACATAATGACCAGATGATTTTTGTCGATGTTTTATCAGCCTGCGTTGTATATGTTGTATATGTTATATATGTATTGTTAGGCCAGTGCCTGACTTAAATAACCCAGTCTTTTATAAAGCCTGTCTTATGAGCCATACTTAACAAAGTCTCATTTCACTTAAACTGTCTTTAAAGGTCCCATCAAGACTAAGACTTCCTTTACAAAACTAGACCTAACTGATCTTTCTAAAATAATGGAACAGATCAAACAAATACACAAAATAATTCATAAAAGTGTCTGTTTAACATGCTTCGAGTCTGGTACTTATTTTAATACACACAAAGATGTGAATCATACTGTAAAGTAAAAAAAAATACAAATTTTCCTGGCCAGTGGTCTCATGTAAACCGCCCTTAAACCGGTTCTACACTGGAATTAAACCGGGCTAACACTTGGGCTTTGCCAGTCCTATACCAGGACTAAATCAGGCTTACAGCAGAAGTAATCCCATCTTATATACTACAGCTGAACCATGCTCACCATAAAACCAAACCAGGCTTACCTGTACTCTAGAACTAAACCAGGCTTACAGGAGAACAAATGGACATGGATTAAACTTCCACTGAATGTAAGTGGATGAACCAACCAGAAACACAGGGGTGGTACTGATCGTTGATTGGTTATAATTGGACCAGTAGGATTTATTGGATTTTCGATGGTTATTTTCATTATTTGAGAACATAGGAAACTGGTATTTGATAATTTGCCATGGTATGAGGGGCCTAAAAAGGACTTCCCTTCATTTTGGCTTCTCTCTCTAATTTTGCTTTCATCTCTCACCACTAGAAGAAAGGCTGAACATCACCTGCTCTGGAGGAATGGGTGATGATCCTCTGGAAATGGCCTCTAAAACTGGGCGCAGCTGTGGGACAGTGGGGATAGACACTGGAACGATGGTCTTAGTGTGGTGTCCCATCTCTGAAAAAGACACCATCAAAAAGACAAATTAATAAATGACTATTTAGAGTGCACTTAAAAAATATCCATGCATAATTTTGGCTTAAGAATATACCCATACTGTCCAAAGCTGCTAAGTGGCTTTTCAATAAGCCGTGCTCTGGCTTGGGAGGGAGAGGAGGTGGAGGTTTCATTTGTTTTAGGTCTGACAGCTCAACAGCTCCGGTTGATGAACGCTGGGTGGAAAAAACAACAAGACCGCAGAGACATGAGATCACCTGACAGCTGTGGCCATAATTTGTTAATGAGGCATTTGTGAACCTCTTCCCCTTAGAGTACGGGGTGTGAATGAGAGCCGCCACTGGGGAACTCTAATTGACTTATTTTAGGGAATGTGTTAATTCCTACTTTTTTCTGCTCGTCATGACTCTGTATCCCGTTGTCCCTGACTTTCAGAGGCATCTGCCGGTCGATCTCTGGTCGTAAGAAAGGCGGGTGAACAATAATTGCTGTTTTCTTAAAGGGTCTTCCTGTATATCTGATAAGACAAGACAAAATACAGTGTTAACATTTAAAGTTTAAAGTCCAGTAAAACATGTAAAATGGTTCCTACTTTGGAGAGATGGGACTGCAAACCAAATACTCCATATTTTTACAACAGCCTCGAGTGAAAGGATTTACTCCACCTTGAAACTTCCCTGTTACCTGTGGAGATATAAATAAACCATATTCATGAATCTGCACTTCGGATTTATTCACTGCAGACATTTTTATAAACATCTCATCCTAACACTTACACAAACTAAATGTCATGGTCACCAATAATCTGGGATACTTGTTAGAGCATAGCTTGTCATTGAAATACAAAATTCTTATTGATTTATTTTTATTTTTTTGGCACTTGGGACAGTGCAAGTATTTAAAGTCAAATAAAGGATCTGCACACAACTCTTTGCAGACTGTTAAAATGAATTCAAAAGTTTAAAACATTACAACATAAAAAATTTCTGTTGAAGTCAAGGCCACACAGACCCAGACTTGAGTGGACTGAGACCAAAACAAAGCCGGTACATGGTGTACACAGTAATGCAAGACAAAATGAAAAAACAAAACACTGTATCTAATTACAAAATGATGTCATGCAATAAACTATATGTGGTCTTGGTCTGTCTTTGTTTAAAAAATACACAGCCTTCATGTGCAAGAGCAGTCCCAAAAGTACTACAACAATATGACCACAAACATCTCATTATTCATAAGCATTCATCGTTTTACCTTGATGACAATTATTATTATATTATTATCATTATTAACAACAATTATTTTTCATATATTATTTTGGTAACATTTTAGAATAACTCACAACTATTATTAAAGCATTAATAAACGTGTAATTAACAATAAATATAATAATTAATCACTTTATAGATTCTGAATTACCACTGGTGTTTATAATTCTGCACATGAGCTTATTACTAAAGAATTAAACATTAATAACAATGTGTAGAACTCAATGGTGTTTATAAATGTTGAAGGGATACTTTGTAAATAATCATATAACTGGTTACTTATCCTTAACTAATATTCAATTAATGTTTAATAGTATGAGTTATTCTAAAGTGTTACCTTATTTTTTAACCTTCAGGCCCTCCCTCAAAAAAATACAATTTTCCTCTTAAGGCCCTTTTAGGTCACTGGATCATATTTATAATTTCAACCCTCTAAATTCAAGAGACAGCAAGCGCTGCAAACAGCTCCGACCTGTTTCTGGATAGTCACCCGACTCATGGGTCATGGCACACCGCTGTATGAGCCCCGGCTTACAATAGCCTGTATGCCATTTAGTGAGTTTCTATGAACTATATATGCCACAGATTGAGCTCATATGAGCTATTTGACATTATATATCGACTGTGTGCTACAATTTTCTTCAGGATCAGCTGTGTGTATGTTTTAATGCTAAAATGAGCAGCTATGTGCTGTGGGTCGCTCTGAGCTGTGGTTCCTGCTGTGGGTCATGGCTCATGGGTTGTGGGTCATAGCTCATGGGGCCATGGCTTAGAATAGCCCATGTGCCACAAAATGCCATTTTGCTAATTTCTATGAACTAGCCTAAGTTATATGCCACATATTGAGTCCATAAGGACTATTTGACAGTTTATGAGTCTGTAGGCTAGGCTATATCAACTGTTTAGCTCATATGAACTCAATCTGTGGCATATATAGTTATAGAAACTCACTGAATTGCATACAGGCTATTGTAAGCTCACACAGTTTATTTACATAATAAACCACGTTTACCACTTTTTTTACACACACACATACACACACACGCAATTATTTAATATTTGATGAATGCAAAGTGTTTTTTTTTTGTTTTTTTTGTGCATCAAGGATTATCAGTCAATGATTAGCAACAACACTAATTTTGAGGAGTCATTACTTTTTGTGCTGTATATCCATAAAACACACCCAACATTGTTTTAGTTGAACTAATTTATTAAACTGGCCTAAAAGTCACTGTTAGTTTCTATGAGAATTTTATTGTAATAATCTCCTACAATGCCTTGTTATAAACATAGGGAAATGGTGGCTGTGGTGATAATTTTTTGCATGTATTTTTTAGCTTCTTTAAGAGGGTTACTGGGGTATTAGCAGGATTTCACATGTCTGTACTGCAATGGCAGTAGAATGAAAATAAGTGATTTTAAAAATACAACTGAATTATTGTGTGTTTTATTGTGACCCACTTTTTACAGAAAGTTGTTTACCACAACCTTTTCGGCACAAATGTTTTTAAAATCTATTCAGTTATATTTTTTTATATAATGAAAACTATATTTAGTCTGCAAATTAGCTGAACATTGAAACTATTCTCTACTTTTCAATGCCCCCCTCCCTTTTGGTACCGACCCACCATTTGGGAACCACTGCTTTAAATAATCAAATGTAATGCTTACATGTAAAACTTAAACTTGTATGTAAGTGTGATCCTATATAATTATTTGCAAGAGAAGGCAAGGATAATTGCACAGCTTTGGTTGAGTAAATGCCAAGTTGCTAAGGATTAAGAGGTGCGTGGTGCACAATAAGAACAAAAATAGATGTATTTAAAATTTATTAATCACAATATTTAATTTTTTGTTCTTGTCAGTTGTCTTAAACCATTAAAGTACTAGGTGCAATGGTCACAAGTTGACAGGGCAATCTCTAATAGTTGTTTTTGTTGCATAATTCAACATTATCATGCTCGTAATGGTGCAGGCAGGGACCATAAATAAAATCCTCCCATACTGAGGTGGCTAGTGTTTTTTATGTGTAGGACTAACCTGTTCATTAGTAGTGCGGCCTCTAGACACAAGGTACAAGTGAAAACCAGTAAGTCCCAGGACTGGAATAAGAAAAAGTCCTGAAATACTGATCACAACCAAACTATAAAAGACTGTTTAGGAAAATCAACAACAATTAAACGTAAGAGCACAAAAATCTACAGACAACAAAGGATACGTGACAGTGCAGTGAAGCTCCCATAATTCATCTGTGTGGTGCAGGACATATATGAGGCCAAAAGTCAACACAGCAATCATATGAAACGTCAGTGACGAGAGGAACATAAAAAAGTAGCGATAGTTCCTCCTCCCGATGCAGTTGTTCACCCACGGACAGTGATGGTCAAAGTCCTGTATTATAAAAACGACAATAATAGAATTTGTGAGAACCAAATAACAACTACATTTCTGAATACAGGCTGTCTTTGCTGCAGTGGTTTGTCTGTTAACACCATAGCTCAAAATGTTCAAACTGTAGTCAAATTTTAAGGAAAGGTCGCAAATAGGAAAAAAAAACTTTTTTTTTTAATGCACATCTGAATCACAGTTTGGAAGAAGGAATATTTACAAGATTTTTTACAATTGCTGGATAGGGCCAGTTTCAGAAGTTTGCAACATAACTCAAAATAAGTTGAAGATCACTGATCACTTAGATAAAAAAATATATTTTACTATTAATTTTTTCTTAGTATGTTTTACTCACTTTCATTCACTTGTTTGTGTAACACTCTGGTGAGCCCCTCCCCACATCCCCTTGGTCATTTAATGACTGTGTTGGGCATGACTGTAGTCAACTAGAGCCCTGGTGCCTTGCTCGTTGACACTAACCTCCACACAGTGATCACAGACGCTGCAGTGGGAGCATCGTGGAGGTCTGTAGAAGTGACACGAAGTGCACCACTTCATCCGAACTTGGACCCCTTTCACGTCCACATTTTTGTAAAGTGGAGCACGAAACTCTTCCTCCTTGTCTTCATCCTCATTTGCTGAAACATAACGTGCAAAACCGTTATCATAACCCATTCTCTTATACAGATTAACAGGAAAGCACTTAGCGTACGTACCTATGGGCAGCACACCAGCGTCCATAAAGGTAGCCATGGTGAAGTTGGCTAAAACAAATAAGAAGACGGCGCCACAGCATGGTGGGACAGCTGGGGAGATGGTCACAGCCAGCCAGGGGCACCTTAACGCATGCATAATGTATGTCAGCATTTACATAGTAATTTGAAGCACATAAAGTTATCTGACAGAGTTATCCTTAAGCGTTGAGGTTAACACTAATCACTTCCCAAACAAAGATACTGAGGGATAATCTTCATCCCATTTATTGCGATAGGAGTGCTGGATCTCAAAAGTAATTGTTTGCTGTGTAAGATTAGTGTGTCACTGCTGCCCACAACAAGGGATTTAGCCACAGGGTGCTGGCAGTCTGTTTTAGGACCCTGTGGCGCTACAACATACTTCATGCTAGGCCAGGACACCCTTTACATCTGGGCAAGGTTGTCTGAACATAATTAATAACAAGAATCAAACATCAAGGGTCAAATGACGCTGGCATAGATAGAATGACGTGTTGATTTCTGGTCTTGTCTCTTATGAATAAAGAAATTTACACATAACAACCACTGAAAATCCCCAAAACTATTAGATACAAGCAAATTACAACAGTCCATATTTAGAGACACCAGTGACATGATACAACATTTATCTGCAATGAATGTATTATGCAAATAGAGATTGGCCTCACCTTTGCAATAGCATCAGCAAATCTATGGCTAATTAACATACTTAAACAAATGATGCATTAATAATACAGGGCTGAGAATTTGTACTTAAATTTGTACGTAAATTTGTACTTTCTTTTGCATGATTTATTTTTCCTAATACAACTGAGGTTACTATTATTATTGTCTGTAAGAGAGAAAAGATGAACAGAAAACTGTGAAAGCTTTTGCTTAAGGATAAACTTTTATTTAAGGGAAAACAAATTTTTAAATAGCTGCAAGTAGGGCTGGGAGAAAAATATTGATTCACTGTGATATAGTATCATAAGAGACAAAAGCAAATATGTCACCACATGTCAACATTAAGATGTGGACCTACAGAGTCCAAGTACAGAAATGTGGCCCGAGTAGGTGTATTTGTTTGTATAAGTAAAGTTTGTAAAAGGTCTTCAATAGGGTTGAAAAAATTAATTGCATTTGCAATTAAATTACAAAATTAGTGAAAAATAAAGAAAAAACCAAGACACTCTTCATACACCTGAAGTTTAAAAAGCCTTTATTTCATGTGGCTTTATGTTTTTAAAATCTTTAAAAACAGCATGCAAAATTAGTGAATCATCAATCAGTGAATTTATCAAGGCTAATCTTGTGCTGGTCATATGTATAATGAGCAATAATTATGACCAATACAAGATTAGCCTTGATAAATTCACTGATGTTTCTTGTCATCCAGGCCTATAATATATTAATCACAACCCAGCCTATGTCTTTTGAAAGTTGCATTTGATAATTTTGCATGTAATTATGCAAAAGGAAAATAATCACACAACAAAATAAATTTCTTCCTCAAATAGTGCAGCCCTTCTCTTTAAGATGACCCCTGTTTTGACATATTAAACTCACAGTCAGAGGGAGAATGTACAGAGCCAGATTAGCAGGAGGAGCCGTTTAATCAGGTTGTGCTGACAGAGAGGAAAAGATTTCCTGGATTATATTAACAGTGTTGGTCTGAGCCCTGTGTGTAATCTACATAAACAGTATAGCAATGTTCTAGTTTGGTTAATTTATATCTAGGACTGATATATGTTCAAGCCACAAAATAAACAGGTGTGAAGACAACAATTAAAGGATATGTCTATTTTCATACACCTTATTCTAGAGCACACTATTCATTAGACCATGTGATTAAAGTGTAATCAAAAATGAAATATTACCATTAAGAATAATTCATTTCATTTTTGCACTCCCTGTGCAGCTCCAATCCCCATA